>NW_019384287.1:1861625-1887403 GCF_000648655.2 Copidosoma floridanum | reverse complement strand
TAGTTGCCGACATTTAATCTTTTTTTTTAATATAATGACATTCAGCCGGTAACAATCAGTAATACTGATGTTTTACATAGTCCCAAGGTTGATAGACAGGCGGATGTATAATATACAATGAAGTACCGTGTGAATAAAGCAGTGGAACGCTTTCCACGTACAATAGCAAATAATTCGAAAAATAAAATAAAAAAAAACATAATAAACAAATTACTGATAATTTTATATATATTTTCGCAAGGTTTGTGACTTTTAGATATGAGATTTAATAATCATAATAGTAAATGAAAAGAAAATAAATTGATCTAAATAAGACTAATTATTATTGTGTCCTGACTCAAGTTCAGATACGGTACGCAACAATATTAGTTTGTGTATTGGCCTTACAAAACTAGATGAAACGGTTCTAATCTTGGCGACTCTGACGAAAGACTTGGCATCCTTATAGACTTCAACAACCATGCCTTAAGGCCATTTACCAAGTGGAGAAGACTCGTTTTGTATGAGCACGAGATCACCAGGCTTAACCGAGCGTTGATGATTCAACCACTTGCAACAACTTTGTAAAGTAGAAAAGTATTCAAGTGACCACCTTTTCCAGACGACTTGGAGAGATTGTGCCACTAGCTTCTAGCGTTTGAGTGGCGATACTTTTTCAGAAGAAATGTCGGGCTCTGGCACAAGAAATGAAGACCTCATGATCAAAAAATCAGCAGGGGTAAGAAGATTAAGCTCAGAGAAAGGCCAGTAAGCACCCCAGGTCATTGAGTGATAGGCGCTTGTGCTATTGAATAAAACTTTATTATTAAATACAGCGACCAGTAAGCGCCCCAGAACATCGAGTATTAGGCGCTTGTGTTAATAATTAATACTTTATTATTTAATAGAGAGGCCAGTAAGCACCCTGGGTTATCGGTTGATAGGCGTTTGTGTTAATAATAAATACTTTATTATTTAATAGAAAGGCCAGTAAGCACCCCAGGTCATTGAGTGATAGGCGCTTGTGCTATTAATAATTAATTTATCGTTTAATAAAGCGACCAGTAAGCGCCGAGTGACATCGGGTGATAGGCGCTTGTGTTAATAATTAATACTTTATTATTTAATAGAGAGGCCAGTAAGTGCCTCGGGTCATTAGGTAATACGCGCTAATGTTAAGTAAGCGCCCCGGGACATCAGGTGATAGGCGCTTGTGTTAATAGTTATTACTTTAGTATTTAATAGAGACGCCAGAAAGTGTTTTGGGTCACTAGGTGATATGCGTTTGTGTTAATAATTAATACTTTATTATTTAATAGAGTGGCCAGTAAGCACCCTGGGTCATCGGGTGATAGGCGCTTGTGCTATTGAATAATACTTAATTATTTAATAGAGTGGCCAGTAATCACCCATGGTCATCGGGTAATAGGTGCTTGTGTTAATATCTAATACTTTATTATTTAATAAAGAAGCCAGTAAGCACTCCAGGTCATTGGGTGATAGGCGCTTGTGCTATTGAATAACACTTCATTCTTTAATAATGCGACCAGTAAGCGTCCCGGGATACTAAGTGATAGGCGTTTTTGTTAATTATTAATATTTTGTTATTTAATAGATTGCCAGTAAGCACCCCGGGTCATGGGGTGATAGGCGTTTGTGTTAATAATTTATATTTTATCATTTAACAGAGTGAGCAGTAAGCACCTTGGGTCATCGGATGATAGGCGCTTGTGCATCTATTTAATAATATAAGTTGTTTAATTACGCGATCAGTAAGCGCCCTAGGTCATTGGGTGGTAGGCGTTCGTGTTAATAATTCATACTTTATTATTTAACAGAGTGTCCAGTAAGCACCTCGGGTCATCGGGTGATAGGCGCCTGTGTTGATAGTTAATACTTTTTTATTTAATAGAGAGGCCAGTAAGCGTTTAGATCACTAGGTGATAGGTGTTTGTGTTAATAATTAAGATTTTATTATTTAATAGAGTGGCCAGTAAGCACCCTGGGTCATCGGGTGATAGGCGCTTGTGCTATTGAATAATACTTAATTATTTAATAGAGTGGCCAGTAATCACCCATGGTCATCGGGTAATAGGTGCTTGTGTTAATATCTAATACTTTATTATTTAATAAAGAAGCCAGTAAGCACTCCAGGTCATTGGGTGATAGGCGCTTGTGCTATTGAATAACACTTCATTCTTTAATAATGCGACCAGTAAGCGTCCCGGGATACTAAGTGATAGGCGTTTTTGTTAATTATTAATATTTTGTTATTTAATAGATTGCCAGTAAGCACCCCGGGTCATGGGGTGATAGGCGTTTGTGTTAATAATTTATATTTTATCATTTAACAGAGTGAGCAGTAAGCACCTTGGGTCATCGGATGATAGGCGCTTGTGCATCTATTTAATAATATAAGTTGTTTAATTACGCGACCAGTAAGCGCCCTAGGTCATTGGGTGGTAGGCGTTCGTGTTAATAATTCATACTTTATTATTTAACAGAGTGTCCAGTAAGCACCTCGGGTCATCGGGTGATAGGCGCTAATGCGACCAGTAAGCGTCCCGGGATACTAAGTGATAGGCGTTTTTGTTAATTATTAATATTTTGTTATTTAATAGATTGCCAGTAAGCACCCCGGGTCATGGGGTGATAGGCGTTTGTGTTAATAATTTATATTTTATCATTTAACAGAGTGAGCAGTAAGCACCTTGGGTCATCGGATGATAGGCGCTTGTGCATCTATTTAATAATATAAGTTGTTTAATTACGCGATCAGTAAGCGCCCTAGGTCATTGGGTGGTAGGCGTTCGTGTTAATAATTCATACTTTATTATTTAACAGAGTGTCCAGTAAGCACCTCGGGTCATCGGGTGATAGGCGCTTGTGCTATTAATTAATACTTTACCATTTCATAAAGCGACCAGTAAGCGTCCCGGGATATCGGGTGATAGGCGCTTGTGTTAATAATTAATACTCTATTATTTAATAGAGAGGCCAGTATGCACCCTGGGTTATTGAGGTATAGGCGCTTGTGCTATTAATTAAGAATAAAAATCGTTTAATGAAGCGACTAGTAAGCGCCCCAGGTCGTCGGGTGATAGATGTTGTGTTAATAATCAATATTTTATTTGTTCGAAATTAAACTGAGTAAGATAGTGGACTGTATAATTTATATCGCACGCCGGATTTGGGGAGCGTGAGAAAAATTAAAAAAAAAAGGACACAACAATAAATGCACAACACACTTTTAAACACTTAAGCCGTTCATTAGAAAAAAACAATCTCTCTATAATTTTACGTTGACAAGTCATAACACTTGCTTACTTGCAAGATAAAAAAAAGGAAGATCTAATTTATGAGTCAGACGGAGAAATTACATGTCAATTGAATATGTGAATGGTTTTTCGTTACAGAAATCTTACATAAAAACGTTACACGTGAAAAGTAAAACACGAGCGGAAAGTGACTTACTGAAAAGGGCGTTTGAGCCTGACTGACGATATCCGCAGCAGCAGGAAGCTGCTGGACAAAGGTAAGTATAAACAGAGTCTAATGGTGTATTAATAGACGCGTGCACGCTTAAGATTGGCCCTTATAGGTAAGAGAATATCCTAAAGTGCGAGATTTCAAATCTCATAAACTAAATTTTCTATTTACATCAGTATAATGTTACTGATATTGCACATAGTCCCAAGGTTGATAGACAGAAGTGTAACAAATGTATATTAATATCAAGTCATAGAAGGACAAAAGGATGGATCGCATTCCACTTATAAAAATTCTAAATAATGAAAGTTTTTTTTTGTTGATATAATGACATTCAGCCGGTAACAATCAGTAATACTGATGTTTTACTTAGTCTCAAGGTTGATGGACAGGAGTGAGACCGATTGTGCATCAAAATAAATAATATGCAACTAAGTACCGTGTAAATTAAGCAGTAGAACGCTTTCCACGTACAGTAGCAAATAATTTAAAAATAAAAAAAAAACATAATAAACAAATCCCTGATAATTTTATATATATTTTCGCAAGGTTTGTAACTTTTAGATATGAGATTTAATAATCATAATAGTAAATCAAAAGAAAATAAATTGATCTAAATAAGACTAATTATTATTGTGTCCTGACTCAAGTTCAGATACGGTACGCAACAATATTAGTTTGTGTATTGGCCTTACAAAACTAGATGAAACGGTTCTAATCTTGGCGACTCTGACGAAAGACTTGGCATCCTTATAGACTTCAACAACCATGCCTTAAGGCCATTTACCAAGTGGAGAAGACTCGTTTTGTATGAGCACGAGATCACCAGGCTTAACCGAGCGTTGATGATTCAACCACTTGCAACAACTTTGTAAAGTAGAAAAGTATTCAAGTGACCACCTTTTCCAGACGACTTGGAGAGATTGTGCCACTAGCTTCTAGCGTTTGAGTGGCGATACTTTTTCAGAAGAAATGTCGGGCTCTGGCACAAGAAATGAAGACCTCATGATCAAAAAATCAGCAGGGGTAAGAAGATTAAGCTCAGAGGAATCATCATTAAGGCGAGCCAAGGGCCGAGAGTTGAGGCATGCCTCTCTTCTACACAATAAAGTAGAAAATTCAACTACTGTCAAAATCTGATCGCCGACTACACGCTTCAAATGATGTTTAGCGGATCTGACTGCTGATTCCCATAAACCCCTAAAATGTGGAGCAGAAGCAGGAATAAAGTGCCACTGTGTACCTGATTTACCTAATTCATAAACAAAATCAGGGTCACGACTACGTTCTACCAACATTCTTTTCAACTCAGTATCAGCACCGATGAAATTCGTGCCATGATCACTGAATAAATTAGTGCAGTGGCCACGTCTAGAGATAAATCTGTGAAAGGCAGCTATAAAGGCCTCCTTTGTATAATCCTCCACAACTCCAAAATGTACTGCACGAGTTGATATGCAGATGAAAACTGCAATGTAACCCTTAAAAGTTCTTTTACCCTTGTGTTTTGACAAGCGTATTGGAAAGGGGCCAGCATAATCGATCCCTGATTTTTGAAAAGGAGGACTGTGAGTAACACGAGAACAAGGCAAGTCTCCCATTAACTGAGTTTGTGATTTGGACTTATATCTTTTACAAGTGATGGAACGAGTAAGCTCAGCTCTTACAGTCCGTCTCCCACTTATAATCCGGTACGTTTGACGGAGTGTAATAATCGTCAACTGCACTCCACCATGTAAAAATAATCTGTGATAATAGTCAATGAGCATAAATGTCAACTAATCTCTATCTGTTAGTATCAAGGGATGTTTGGCATCATCATCAAGTAAGGCTCTACTCAATCTACCCTCAACTCTTATCAATTCGCAGTTTATAAACGGCGTAAGATTAAGCAAACGGCTAGATCGAAGTAGTGGTAAGCTATCTTTTGAACTACGATCCTGATTTTGAGTTAGTACCTTGAACTCAGCGGAAAAGTGACATTGTTGATGCTGATAAACCAGACACGGTCTAGCACAATCAATTTCTGATGTTGAAAGGTGAATTGAGTCAACTTCAATAAAAGAATTCAAGTCAATAAACTGCAAACTAGCCTGTAAAGGGGGCTTAAGACTTCCAGCTATAGGTAAATATGAATTCTTTTGTTTAACTTTATGTAAACAACGGTATGTAAAACGAAAGCAATATGCTGTTACTCTTAGCAACCGTTCCTACTTGGAACAACGAGTTAATAGAGTCATATAAAAGGACTTAAAATTATTTACAAGACTATTTACAGAAGGCATCGAACTATTTACATTTATAGAGGTTGGGGCAATCATTTATACTCCAAACTCTAGATAGTTAGAGTGCAATTCATGAAGAATCTTAGGGCCCTGAAACCATAATATTTGATTCAGCAATCGGCCCGGAAGAACACCTCTAGAAGCTACATCAGCTGGATTTTGCTTTGACGTGATATAATGCCACTTAGCATATGGAGTCAATTCATGAATTTTAGAACACCTATTAGCTACGAAAACTGGCCATTTGGAAGGAAGTCTATTGAGCCAATATAGTACATTCCTAGAATCGGACCACATGTGAACTGGTACTTCTTTCAATGAATTAACATCAACGAAATGACGAACTACTGTGGATAACAATTCTGCAGCACATAGCTCTAGTCTTGGAATACTTAGCGTTTTAATCGGAGCTACTTTCGTTTTTGCTAATTGAAGATGTACAAAAATCTCGACCTCGCGTACAACGCGTAAATCAAAGGCCGCTGCATAGGCGTTTTTAGAAGCGTCGGCAAAACCATGAAGTTCGAGAGATTCACAATCTAGTGAAAAATGATTCCATCTAGGTATTCGAACTTCGTTCAACAAAGGTGTTTCGCAAAACCGCTGAAATACCTCATTAAGCTGAGTTTTCTCAACAATAACCATAACTAGTGATTTTAGTGACAAGTTCGATCCTCAACCAAAGGGCATCTGACCCGATAACAACCAACTAATTTGCGAAGCAGAGGCAATTGGGTAGTCAGGGGATAATTTGCGAACTTCCTGACCGATAATAATTGCATGGACAGATGCATCTAACAAAATATCAATTTTAACTAAACTGTAAAATTCTGGATCTGCTAGAATTACATCCTTCCCATAATCTAAATTTGCTAAACGACTACCTAGAGGTGGTTTGTAGAAAGAAATTTTTGGCACGACTAACGCATCAACAAGGTGCTTTAAACCAGACTCAAAATGAGGCCTAAATTTGAAAGCAACTGATTTACTAGCGTCCATGAAAATCAGTCCACCCACTCCTGACAGAGTCGTACTAACTGATCTCAATTTCAAATGCAGCATATCACAGAAAAATTTAGTGATAAGACAACTCTGTGAGCACTGATCAATGAGAGCTCGTACCAATATGCGAGATCCATCAGTGGCATACACGAAAACACGAGCAGTAGCTACAAGCACCTTGGGTGAGACGATTTTGATACTACTACATGACTGTACATTCACACTAGACTCTGAAGAAATCTGAGCTTGGTTTTGGACAGTAAAAGAGTTCGTCAAGTTATTTACAGATTTTGTTTGCTTATTTTTAGCAGAGACAGATGTAGAGCTGGACTTATCCCCTCTGTGCATAATGGTGTGATGCCTTTGGTTGCAGTGTGAACACTTATTATTAAAAGAGCACTCCCGATCAAGGTGAGGACTAAAACAATTAACACAGAGACGATGGGACTTCAGAAATTTCCGTGTATCGCTCCACTCCCGTGATTTAAATGAATCACAAGAGACAAGATGATGTTTTTGATTACAGAATTGGCAAGCAATGGAATCTGAAACAAATGTCTGATGTGCAGTAACACTAGATATAGGCTTACCACTAGAAGATCCCATATTTTTAAAAGGAGTAGTTGCGCAAATATTCACAATCTTATGTGCAGATTTACAATGAAACGATTCCATTGTAATGATTTGTGCCGAAATGAAGTCTCGTAGTTGACCTAAAGTAGGAGGATCACTGCTACTACCTAACATTTTTTGCCAATCCTTGTTCGTTTGGAAATCAAATCTACTAACAACAAGAGCGATGAATATGTCAGCATCTGCTACTGCTCTCTCTAAAGATATCAAGGAATCAACAGAACTTATCATCTCCTTAGATATGTGCTTCATTTCAGAGCAAGAACTGCCTCTCATAGCTTGACAACTGAGAAAAGTAGTTGTATACGTATTAATGAGACGACGTTTATTATCATAATACCGGGTTATGGTATCTAAGGTCTGTATATAACTGTCTTTAGACAAGGGTATATTTTTAATGAGGTCTGAAGCTTTATTCTTTAGATGCGCCCTAAGATGTTGATATTTAATTATAGCTGGTAATTCTTGCTTCCTATGGACTATAGCCCCATAAACATCGCAAAAATTCTCCCAACTAGCAAAATCACCATCAAAGGATGGCAAGTCTATTGAAGGTAAAGAAGAGTAACTCTGAAACGAACTAACATTGGCATTGGCAGGAGGTAAGGTGCCTGTTGGATTCGAATGATCATGAAGCGAATTGAAAAAATCATGAGTTGTGGGTAAAGCTTTTATATTCATAATATCATCATGAGTAGATTTGAACTGTTCAAAAGTATCTCTGATTTGTTGAAGCCTAGAGTCAGCCTGACCCCTGGTCATTTTTACCTGGCCAAGTTTCTTAAAGTTTGTAAAGGAACCTTTAATTTTGTTAAACAGTTTAACTTGTACCTCATAAAGGTTATCCATTTTGATAAGGTAAATTTCAATTCAAGTAATAAATATTCAATAAACAAATACAAACCGCGCACCGTAGCCAAACTTGAGTTAGACAAAAGCTAACTAATTCAACAATAACGCTAAACGACGGTAGTGTTCTTAATTTTTACAAGTGCTTACATAAAGTTAAGTTCGCAAAAATATATTCAAGTCAATCAGTGAACAAAAAAAACGAAAAACTATAAGGAACTTATATTACATACCACAAAATGTACAATTTTACAAACCGTGAAAACAGGACCAAGTATTTGTAGTCATGTTGAGTTCGAACGACCTGCAAGACTTGACAGCAGCGGTGCTGACTCAATAGCCTGTATAAGTTGGCAGCAACACACGCTGAAGAAGAAAGGACCCGTGGAGCCAGCAGCAGCAGCGGTGTTGTCTCAATAGCCTGCAGAGGCAGGCAGCAGCAGCACACGCTGACGACGACCAAAGTACGAGCAGCAGTGAGTCCCCTATATAAACAATGGACTCACTCGCACCCAACGACAAACGAACAAAGAAAAGAAAGAAAGAGATATGGCTATATGTGTGTGTGTGTGTGCGTAGCGACTACGCGCCGGCGAGTTGACCGCGTCAGCCTCGTCGCCCGAAAAGAACGCAAAAAGAATCCAAGATGGCCGATAAAACGACCGCGTGTCTTACACAAAAGAAAAATGTCCTACACCTATATTCCACCTCCCCACATCCGGCTCGAAGGACCATATTCGAAATTGAACTCAGTAAGATAGTGGACTGTATAATTTACATCGCCCGCTGGATTTGGGGGAGCGTGAAAAGGATGTAAGAAAAAGGACACAATAATAAATGCACAACACACTTTGAAACACTTGAGCCGTTTATTAGAAAAAAACAATCTCTCTATTTAATTTTACTTTAACAAGTCATAATACTTGCTTACTTGCAAGATAAAAAAAGGAAGAACTAATTTTTGAGTCTGACGGAGAAATTACGTGTCAATCGAAAATGTGAATCGTTTTCGTTACAGATATCTTACATAAACACGATACACGTGCAAATTATAAACACGAGCGCAAAGCGACTTACCGAAAAGGGCGTTTGAGGCTGACTGACGATAACCGTAGTAGCAGCAAGCTGCTGGACAAAAGTAAGTATAAACAGAGTCTATTGGTGTATTAATAGACGCGTGCACGCTTATGATTGGCCGTTATAGGTAAGAGAATATCCTAAAGTGCGAGATTTTAAATCTCATAAACTAAATTTTTTATTTACATCAGTGTAATGTTACTAATGTTGCACATTATTATTTAACAGAGTGGCCAGTTAGCACCCTGGGTCATTGGGTGATAGACGCTGGTATTAATAATTAATACCCTATTATTTAATAGAGAGGCCAGTAAGCACCCCTGGTCATTGAGTGATAGGCGCTGGTGCTATTGAATAATACTTTATTATTTAAAAAAGCGATCACTAAGCGCCGCGGGACGTCGGGTGATAGGCGCTTGTGTTAATAATTATCACTTTATTATTAAATAGAGAGGCCAGTATGCGCTCCGGGTCACTAGGTGATAGGTGTTTGTGTTGATAATTATTTTTTATTATTTAATAGAGTGGACAGTAAGCACCCCGGGTCATGGGGTTATAGGCGCTTGTGTTAATAATTAATATTTTATTATTCAATAGAGAGGCCAGTTAGTGCCCTAAGTCATTGGGTGATAGGCACTTGTGTCATTAATATTACAATTTTTTATTTCCGCGTGTCTTTGGCAATGCTCCTTTACTGCTGTGCTGTCTGCTTAACGGAACATTCTCCCTAAATCGTATAGCTATATGTACGATTTAGGGAAAAAGTTTCGATATAGAATCCGCCTAACCCAACGCTGGTTGGTACGTCCACCTTCTGTGTATACTTACTTTACAGTCTGTAGAGCTGCACTCACACGCTTTTTTGACCCGTGTGCACGGTGTTTTCGGTTGTAAAGTGAAGTTGTCGACCTTTCGTTAAGCATATATATAGCGTCTCAGCTCAGCCTGCCGACGACATTCCATCGTTGCAAGCAAGCGCTGGTGCTGAGGGAGGACTTTGACTAGTTCAGTCAAGCTCTATATCTCTCGCACGCGCTGGCGTACGGGAAGCGATGCCGCTCTTGATCACCGTGATACCGCGACCGTCCACCTTGCTTTTAGGTGCTCTCTTACCACCACAGCTGAGGCGAGGGAAAAAGCTGAAAAAAGAGTCGAGAAGAAAAGGGACCAAGGTTTGTCTGCGCGCGGGACGCCGCCAAGCCCGACGGCCTGTACGTGCTCTCTGGCCAAGAGTGCGTTCTCAAGAAAAGCTGTGTATAATTATTAACATTATTCTAAGTATTATTTGCATTAAGTTTCTCTTTATTAAGTTATGTACAATTAGCTTAACGTTGTAGGATTAAAGTGATATCAAACATGCTTGTGCGTACAAGCCCTTATTACTCGAATCCTTGCCCACGTGTTCGCGCGAACTCTCAAATTATTGAGTCTCAACCCATGACTTCCAAAGTGGTGACCCTGATTAGCGAACAGTGAACAGTGATGCACCATACGGACCCGGACAGTGACTTTTTTTCGTGCGGATGTGAATTTATTTTCTACGAGTGTGAATTTTCCTCGAGAGTGAGACAGTGTGTAGCGTGGTGAGTGACATAACCTCAAATAAATGGCTTGTTTGTCCGTGTGTGAGTTGGAGCCGGCACAGGCTAGTGGAAACCCGAAGTCTAGGGTTAGGGCGTTCACGCGGCCGTGGGTCAACTTAGCCTGGAAGTGAGAAGTCCCCTCTGGTCGAGTGTGATAACGCACTTGTGGTGGCATTGCCTTCTCACGTCCGCTATACGTCCCGAGTGCCTCCGCTGCCAACCAACATCACAGTGCGGCACCCCGACATCTATCAGTACGAGGAAGACCTTGCCGGTTTCTACCTGCTACCGTTTCCTCCGGCGCCCGGAGGGCCCCTCCACGGCTTTGGAACTCAGGCCGTCCCGTACAACCTTGGCACGCCGCAGGAGGTGCTAGAGAACAACACGTATGAGGGGGAGAGGCTGAAAATACCGCGCCCTCCCGCATATACAAGGTAATCCGATAATTTCCGATCCAACAGACCCACAAAACGAAGCCGAGATGACCAACAAGCTCAGCATGCTGCCGTTCAGGCGCGACCTGCCACACATCTGGTTTATCCAAATAGAAGGCACTTTCGCTGCCAACGGCGTAACAGACGACGCCCAAAAGTTCTACCAGGTGCTGGGCGTGTTGGACAACCAGACAGTGAGCGAGGTGGCTGACCTGCTAGAGCACCCACTGGATGCGGATAAATACAAGTCGTTGAAGGAGCAAATCCTTAAACGGACCACAGACTCTGACGAAACAAAGCTACATAACCCTCTTACGAACTTGGAGTTGAGAGAAATAAGGCCGTCACAGCTCTGGCGCAAGATGAAGTCCCTTGCGGGCTCTCGCATGCAGGACGACGCCCTGCTGGTCAAATGGAAATCACTGCTCCCGTTAAATGCTCAAAACCTGTTAAAGATTTTCAGGTCAAATAACACGGACGAGCTTCTTTCAGCGGCGGATGAAATCGTGGCCAACAGCATCGGAGGCTTCGTGGCAGTGAGCAGACCGCCCTCCGAGAGCGGGATCGTCGAGCGCCTAAGAGCGGTGGAGGCCGCCTTGTCTCAGCTATCCCTTAGAGTCCGCCCAAGCAACATCCAACAAGCCGGACGTCAGCGGCGCAGCCGCTCGCGTGCACGATCACAGCCCAGGGACCGCGAACGCAGCCGGTCGGTCGCTCCAAACCAGGAGTGGTGTTGGTTTGGAGCCAAGGCGCGTAACTGCGAGCAGTCCTGCACGTACTCGGACGACTCGGGACAGCACGGAAACCAATAGGCCCCCCTCCGCCCGCGCCGCAGGTGTCGGAGGCAGGGCCTCATCTAGACAAACGTCTGCACATCCGCGATAGGTGAAGCAACATCACCTTCCTCGTGGACAACGGCTCTGTTGTTTTACTCCTGCCACTGAATTCGGTCAAGGAGAGCCTCCAACAGCAGAGTTTTGTTTTGCATGCAGCCAACACAACGCCCATCGGCACCTTCGGCCGCAAACAGCTCTCGCTGAACCTTGGCATGAGGTGAGACTACATCTGCGACACCATCATTGCAGATGTTCCGCACGCCATTCTAGGCGCGGACTTTCTTTTGAAGTACGGCCACTTGGTGGACTTAAAGAGTGGCGGTCTCATAGACTCAACAACTGGACTGACGACTCACGGAACATTCGCACCGGCACAGTTGCACTCCGTGTCGACCATAGCGTCCATTCTACTAACCAACGACAGCGTGTTGGCACGTGAGTATGCCGCCCTGTTTAAGGAATTCGCCGACGTTTTCAGCCCCAATACCAGCCCAATACAAGTATTCGATTTTCCAGTCAAATACACCATCTCTACCACCGGGATACCCGTCTTCGAGTGCCCCCGCAGGTTGATTGGCGATTGACTAGTCGCGGCTAAAAAGACATTTGCCGAGCTGCTGGATAAGGGCATAGTTCAGCCGTCTTCAGGCCAGTGGGCCAGCCCGCTTCACATGGTGCCCAAGAAAGATGGCACGTGGCGCGTTACCGGCGACTATCGCCGTCTGAACGCTATCACCATTCTGGATCGGTACTCGCTGCCAGTAATCGAAGATTTGCTGCAAGAAAGTGAAGGCGAAATTTTTTCCACGATCCTTTCAAAAATGCAAGGACGGCATAGCAAATGCCGCGTGTACAACGTTTTATCGCCCAAAAGCGCCGCTGACGCTCAGAACGGACGCGTCGGACACTGCAGTTGAAGCGGCACTGGAGCAGTGGCAGCGGAATGGCGTCTGGCGTCTTCTGAGATTTTTCTCTCAGAATCTGACGGACACACAACACCGACACAGCCCGTATGACAGGGAACTGTTGGCGATCTACGAGGCTGTCAAGTACTTCGAGAGAATCTTGGAGGGCCGTCCCTTCACCATCTACACAGACCACCGACCGTTGATCCATGCCCCACAGCAGCGCTCCGACAAGGCATCACCTCGGCAGGCTCGACATCTAGAGTATATACTCAGATTCAACGCCACTCTGCGTCATGCCCGGGGTAAGGACAACGTCGTCGCCGATGCTCTCTCCAGAATATGCGCCACCGCACTTCCAGCCAGCCCGGACACAACAAGTAGCAAGAAAGAAGACACGGCTCCCAAGTTAGAGACGACAACAATTTCTATCCCGAGCTCTCTGGACGCAACCATCATTGCTGAAGCCCAGGCCGCTGACGCAGAGTTGGAAACGCTCAAAAATTCAGCGCTGCAGCTGATACAGCTCAGGATGGATGGACAAGATATTTTATGTGACGTTAAGGATAGCGTCGTTCGGTCGTACCTTCCAGCCCCTTTACGCCGACAGGCTTTCGATGTTGTCCACGGCCTCGCACACCTAGGCGGCAGAGCGACGGCAAAGACTCTGGCACGCAAGTTCGTCTAGCCTGGCCTACGCAAGGACGCCATCGCTTGGGCTCGCTCCTGCAAAGCCTGCCAACGCTCCAAAGTTGGCCGTCACAATCGAGCAGCACTCGGACGATTTACAGAGCCTGGTAATCGGTTCGAGCATGTCCATGTGGATTTAATCAAACTGCCTCTCGTCGCAGGAATGCAGTACTGTTTAACAGTCATCGACAGATTCACGAGATGGCCCGTGGCAGTCCCTCTGCCAAACGTGCAAGCAACTATAATGGCAAAGGCATTCCTTGACAACTGGGTCAGTTTGTACGGCACTCCACTCTACATCACGTCCGACCGGGGAGCGCAATTTGAGTCGGAGCTCTTCGTTGGACTCGCCAAAGCCATAGGCGCACAACTCATACGCACGACTCATACGCACTCATACAACTCTCAAATTATTGAGTCTCAACCCAAGACTCCCAAATATATACGGATAATAAATACGGTGACTTTTTAATCAGTCTCTAATAATAAAGTAATTCAGTACTGTCACTAATAATTGTTTTATTAAATACAAATGAAAAGAAAAAACATTATTGATAATAAATATGCAATCAGTAAAAAAATCACAATACGTGTCTACTTATAACATATGAAGCATCATTTTTTGAAAAAATAAGGGATGGACTAACAGTAATTAAAGAATCGTGATGTATGTATTCGCACTTTTCTTCTTCTACACACACAGAATCTGCTGAAAAATGATAATCAAATCTAATTTGTTTTATTGAAATGTACTTAACAATAATTTTCTTGTCAACCACAAAAATATTTATTATTTTGCTGTATTGTATACCATCATTTTCGACAATTTTTGCAACTATGCACGAATTTTTTTTATAATCAAATTTATTGTTAGTAACTTAACTCAATTTAGTCCTATTACTCGCTAAAGAAAACGAAATGTTTACTTCAGAACCAGCTACAGCTGAGCCTTCGAATACACGCATTTTATTATACCTTTCAAAAGGCTGCAACTTTAAACTAAATTGCATTTGAATCCTAACAGTCTTTAAGATGACGGTTTATATGTTATAAGTAGACATGTATTGTGATTTTCTTACTGATTGCATATTTATTATGAATAATATTTTTTACTTTGCATTTGTATTTGATGAAACGTTTATAAATAACAGTGCTGAGTTACTTAATTACCACACACTAATTTGAAAGTTATCGTATTTATTATACGTATATATGCTCAACGCAAGGACGACTACTTCTCTTTACACCCGAAAATGCTATGCACGCAGGTCAAAAGAGCGTGTGAGTGCAGCTCTACAGACTGTGTAGTATACACAGAAGGTAGACGTGCTTACACGACAAAATACCGTGCAGTACACGCCATCTTACAAGGCAAATGCGCACGAGGTATTAAGGTATCGACTGCAATGTCCTACACAGTGTGAACCTTTTTGCGTGCACTGTGTACAGTCGTCGCCGTCGTCGGATCGGCGGCTGCAGTCGACAACCATACACAGAGAGACAAACACGTATATACACATGTATATGCCCATAATCTTTCTATGTCATCCGCACCATTGCCCTTCATATTTGATGGTGATATACAGCACTGTGGTGCTAAATAAAAAATTTTTTATGGATAGCTCATTACACAAACATATATTATAAGTGCAAAGTACCACGAGCTCCCAATTAATTGCAATGAATATTCATGTCACCGAGTCCGTATGTATCACGGCACAACAATCTGCTCCCAACACGTGCAGGTCTTGGAAAAAATCCGCTAGAGCGCTGCTGGTCTTTATCCTCACAGCGAATACAGATGACTTTGAAGTTTGCAACGTTGCACGCAAAAAAAAAAGAAATTATTTTTTTTTTCAATTAAAATGCCTTAAACGCTTTAACATAAAATAAGGAAGGCACTCAACAATTTTTAGATCATAAAAATGTACCCTTCTCAAGATATGACTTTTAAGATTGATTCAAGTGCATGAGCTTGAAAAATGCGAACCAAGGTATGTCTTTGTCTACACAATCTATCATAAAAAGCATTTAAAAAAAACTCATCGCTATGATAACATATCGATGTACAAATGACCCATATAACCCAATACCCTAGCAAAGTTAAAATAAGCTGTATACGCATGTACAAATGACTTAAAAAATGAGAAATCGCGTATACTGAAACTATATTCTAAAAGCTAGTGAAATAAAATAACTTAAAGTTTATATTTTTCGTCCTCAAAAACTTGGTATATTACATATTTCATTGTGTGAATGACCGCAACCAACGAAAATTTAGAGACATTCTAATTAGAAGAACTGTACGCCACTGGGAATGGCAGGAAAAACAGAATGATCGATAAAAACGCACAATAGTTAAAACACTTTTTGTCTACCAAAATTTATGATTTATTAAGTTTATCATAAAAAAAAAGACCATAAAATAGCTACATTTTAAGAAAAACGATATTACTAGCTGCACGCCATTGATAATGCCTAAACTTACAGTAATATTACGAGGTACATATATTAGTAGTAAGTTTCAACAATTTTCGTCTTCTGGAATTCAGAATTTCTAGTGTTATATTGCAAAAATAACCGAAAAATATGGCAAGATAAAGACAATTTATTATCACAAGCTGCACGCCACTGATAATGCCTAGACATTTATTTATATTACTTAGTACATACAAAAAAAATAAGTTTCAACCTTTTTAGTCTTCTGAAATTCTTCGTTTCGAGTGCTGTACCCAAAAAAAATGACCGAAAGTACGGAAATTTAGGGTAAAAACAGCATTACGATCTGCCTGCCGCTGATAATGCCTGACATTTATTATTATTTAGTACATATAATAGTTATAAGTTCCAACAATTTTTGTGTTCCAAAGTTATTAATTCCAAGTATTAAATCCCAAAAATGACCAAAAAGTACGGAAATTGAGGGTAATTACAGCATTACAACTGCACGCCACTGATAATGCCTAGACAGTTAGTAATATTAGTATATTAGTAATATTATTTGGTTTCTATGATAGTAATTAGTTTCGATAATTTTCGCCATGCGGAATTATTAATTTCAAGTGTGATATCCCAAAAATAATTGAGAAGTACGGAAATTTAGGGTAATTACAGCATTTTGAGCTGCATGCCACTGATAATGCCATGGCACTTAGTTATATTACTTAGTTTTTATCACAGCTATTCGTTTCAACAATTTTCGTCTTCCAGAATTATCAATATTAAGTGTTGTATGTACTGCGAAAATAACCGAAAAGTACGAAAAGTTAAGAAAAATTTATTATCACTATCTGCATGCTACTGATGATGCCATAAACTTAGTTATATCATTTGGTTTCTGAAATAGTTATCAGTTCTAACAGTTTTCGTTTTCTGGAGTTCCTAATTTCGAGCGTTATATCGCAAGAATGACCGAAAATCATGGAAAATAAGGGAAAATTTACCATCACAAGTTGCATGGAACTGATGATGCCTAGACATTTATTATTATTACGTATAATTAGTCCGTATAATGGTTACAAGTTCCAACAATTTTTGTCTTCCATAATTCTAAATTTTGAGTGTTATATCGCAAAAATAATCGAAAAATACTGAAAATTAGGGAAAATTTATTATTACAAGCTGCACGCCACTGATATGGTCTAGACATTTATTAATTCATCATTTATTTTTAAGCTGAATCTGCGTTTGATCCATCCCTTTTTCGTTTTCTGTCTCTATATTACTTGGTAATAAGTAAAAAAAAATGATAAACAGAAAAAATTAAAGAAATTTTCGCGAATCATTAAATAAAACTTATTTTGCACGTTAACTCTTACAACACTTTCATACCACGTTGCATTCGCGTGCATGACTTGAAAACAAAAAAATTAAATACTTATAATATATTTTAAAATAATGTAAATAGGCTCCTAATACAAAATGATTTCACCCACTTGGCATGACAACTGCTTGATAAAAACCAGGATTCCATAAAGAATTTAAACTTTACTTAAAGCCTCTTGATTGTAGGCCTTGCAGTGATTCGCTTCTGACTCATAGTTTCGCAAGGTCATTTTTCCTGAAATGTAGTGAGTTTCGAGGGAGTGAGGAGACAATGTCCACCATTTGAGGCTCATGGGGTAAGGTGTGAGCTTGGAAACGCATCATTTATCATATGTATACGTCACGATATACATATATGTATGGATATATACATATATACAAGTATTTGAATAAAGTCCCCATGAGCCTTAAATGGCGGTTGACTAATTATGAGCAGTCCCAAGATTGTCCGCTCACTTCCTCGAAGCTCACTACTGAAATGCTAGTGTTAGCATCCTCTCGGCAAGTACATTTAAACTATATGAGAGTCGCAGCAAATCAGCTGTTACGTGTAAGTAGAATTAGTTCTTTAATCTATCAAACCCTTAATGATTTAGTCCCCACTTTATCATCCAATTAATGAGAGGACTAATTTGAAATCTCAATTTACTAGTTAATCAAAAAGGTATTTCTTGAAAGAGCAATTCGCCGGTAACGTTTTTCTTGACGGTAAAACAAAATAAGAAAAACAAATAGAAAAGTTCTTGTGCTCTAATATTGTAACACGTTGGAACAATAATAATGTTCCATCCAGAAGCATACTTCACATTATGACATTTATCATTGTTTAATAAAGTGATTTTTAACCAATCCAAACGACAAAACTTTGAAGTCGTGTGTCGTAATTTGGGTCTAGGCTTCAGCATGTAAACAGTATCGGAAATACCCGCGTAGTAATTAGGGGCACAGCGACTGTAGCTGATTTTCTAACTATGCGTAGTAATACAAACAAGTGATATTAGTACTAGACCAATTATTGAGAAAAAAAATATGTAATATAATAGAAAAGCGTTCGTACTTCTAATTGCATAAGGTGCTGTGAATAAAAATGACTATGAAACGAAAAATTTAGCATAGTCGAAAATTTCAGTCTGCAGTAAATGGATCATATATCCCCAGTTGATTTTCACGCTTTAGTGACAAATAAAATCGATGAGACAATAGTATTTAACAGCAGAATATTATAATAAGGAAGTACAAAATTATTGTACCGTGGTAAAAAAAAACCTGCAGTATTTTCTATATAATATAGTAGTTTTCCTACGAGTTTGAAAAGTCTCTGTTTGCAAACCGAGAGGTTTGCAGCCCGAGCCGAAGGCGAGGGACGTAACGAGATTCGTAAAGGAGACTTTTCGAACGAGTTCCGGAAAACTGCTTTTTCGCCCGAGGAAGTACCAGCCTCCCAAAACCACCCGAGGGCGGAAAAGTATTTTTCGTACAGCCATGTTATGATTTGACTTTGTTTAAAGTTGAAACTATGATTATTAATTCTATAACAAAACAGCTAGTAGCCCACTGTGCTGGATGACTAGTCAAAAATAGTTTATAACGCGTAAGCAACAACTATTTGATGAATAAAGAAAGTTTCTGCCAATACGCTTTATTTAACGTTCTCCGACGTTTTTGTAACGTCAATTTTCGTCAACTAGGCCCAAAGATACTGTTTTATAGGTAAGCATCAAAGTTTTTTTTAAATCTACTATTTTTAACATTAAATAAAAAAAAACACACTAAATAGCTATTGTGTCGCAGAAGAAAAATCATAAGAGGTTTTTCAACAGTAAAACAGAAAGAAAGTAAGCCTTGAAAAATAATGTTTAACCTGTTGTAGTAAAATGAAAGGCGTAAAACCCATCAATATGACTAATTTTATAATTGAAAATAGAAAAAATACTCTTATTTAAAACTAAGCCCAAGTGATAAAAAATTCTTAAAGATAAGGAAAAAATTGCACCTCGAAGACTTTCTTTTTACCGTGAAAATTTTGTTTTGGAACCTAAATAATAAAACGTGTGCATTTAGTGATAGGCGATACTATTTGATACCGCGATACCATGTTGATACTTTTGTCCAAGTATCGATACCAATGCTAATACTTTTAGGTATCGACATATAGTGATACTTTGATACTCGATATCCACAGTATCGAGGTATCGGTATTTTTTTCCAAGAATGACTGTGAGTTGGTATATTATTACACCTTTTGAGAGTTTTTCCTCTTATCTAAGGCCGTCGTCACATGGAGAGCGTAATGCGTACCGCGTAACTATATGAGCTCATCAGAGTAAGAGAAGGTTCGCGTATTCAACTTTTCTCACACTCTCATGAGCTCAAATGATTGTGCAGTACGCGTTACGCTTGCCATGTGAACGTGGCCTAAGTCTCTTTTTTCAAAATAAAGAAAACTCACGGGAGGACGGGAGGTTGTTTCAAAAGCTGCAAAGTAAAGAGGCTGTTGCAAACAAATTTTGATTACTAGGTCATGACCTACTGCAGCGGCTACACAATGGTTTAATTTCAAAAGAGACTTCGTATTTTTCCTTACATCCTCACTATTTTCACGAGTTAGGTTAGTGTTGTTTGTTATTGTAATTTAGAATATTCAATAATAATAACTATTTTTTAACCAACTATTCAGAGCAGTCTTAACCATCGCAAGTGATTCTTTATTTGTAGATCCACGTGACGATGATGTGCCGTAGTACACCTGTGGTTAGTGTCGAACTAAACTCCTTTTTAGAAATATTTTACTGTATCTGTGCTTTGATATGTCATCCAAAATCTCTATCGAGGAAGATAACACAGCTTACCCCTAAGATAGTACTTTAAAAAAATATATATTACAACTTAACTACGTAAATAATTCATTCATAAAACATGATAATAAAAAGAATTTAAGTCGACTTATTTTCTTTCTTTCATTTATGTACTGATGTGCTGTGTACAAAGAGCATGTTTATATATATATATAAATACTTCGATACCAGACGATACTTTTCTCAAAGTATCGGAGTATCGATACCAATTATTTTACAAGTATCAAAGTTATAGCTTAGCTTCGCTGCCATCACCAGTAGTGACCGCTCGCTCCTTCTTCCGAAGTATTACAGTAATGGCCAAAATCCTCTTAGCATTAATAAATTTTTTCTAACTTTCCGGATTTTTTTGTCATTTTTGCAGTATAACACCTAAAATTAATAATTTCGGAAGACAAAAATTGTTGAAACTTATTACTATTACATGAACTTAGTAATATTATGATATGTCTAGGCATTATCATTAGCGTGCAGCTTGTGATAATAAAGTTTTTCAAACTTTCCGTGATTTTCAGTCATTTTTTATAACACTTAGAGTTAATAACTCCGGAAGACAAAAATTGTTGAAACTAATAACTATCATTTAAATTAAGTAACATTAATAAATGTCTAGACATTGTAAGTGCATGCAGCTTGTAATGATAAATTATCTCTAAATTTTCGTACTTTCCGGTTGTTTTTGCGATATCGCACTAATTATTAAACATTTCGAAAGACAAAAATTGTTGAAACTTATGACTATTGTATGTACTAAATCATAGTAATAATTGTCTAGGCATTATGAGTGTCGTACAGCTTGTGATAATAAATTTTTCCTAAATTTTCGTACTGTTCAGTCATTTGTGCAAAGTAGCACTTTTTCCTATGATATATGCTAAGTAATAATAATAAATGTATATGCATTATCAGTGGTGCGCAGCTTGTGATACTAAGTTTTCCCCCAATTTTCAGCTCCTTTCGGACGTTTTTGCAACATAGCACCTAATATTAAAAATTGCGAAAGACGAAAATTGTTGAAACTTAGACCTATTATATTGACTAAGTTATAAGAATAATTGTCTAGGCATTATAAGTGGAGACTAGCTGGTGATACTGAATATCCTCTGAATTCCTGTACTTTTCGGTTATTGTTTGCGATCTAACACTTAACAGTAATAATTCCAGTAGACAAAAGTTGTTGAAACTTATCTATTCTGTATGTTTAAAGTAATATCCATTATAAACTAGGCATTATCAGTGGTATGCAGATTGTGATAATAAATTCTCCCCAAGTTTCCGTACTTTTCGGTCATTTTTGCAATATAGCACTCATTATTAATAATATCCGAAGACAAAAATTGTTAAAACTTTTAAGGTAGTTGTTATCTAGATCAAAGTATCTAAAAAGGTACGAAATTTTTAGCAAAACTAATATAAGCGTCTAGAAATATGTGTAATAAATTTGAGATTGATTTACCACGTCGTTATTGAAATATCCTCGTCAAAAATCATTTTTTTAATATTGGAGCAATGGTGCAAACACTATATAGCTCCATTATTTAAAAAAATGTAACTTACCGCACATCTATAAATATTAAAAAAACTACTGAAAACTACCTTAGACAGTAAAGAAACACATACATTTTTTTGAAAATTTTTCACCATACAGTTTTTAAGTAATAGTAATCAAAAAAGTGATGTTTGATTTTAGAACATAACCAAGTAAGTATCGCGTATGGGACAACGTTACATTGTCACACGAGTACAAGCAGATAGATGTACATGTTTATGTACGTATAAGTGCACTCAAAGGCATTCAAATTTCTCTCTGATATTTTGAATACGGGATGATATATTAACATAACTTTTGTATTGTATATCTATACATACGATTGACCTATATATTAGGAAACAACTACCTTAACTATTATACGTGCTCGGTAATAATAATGATTGTTTAGGCATTATTAGTGGCGTGCAGCTTGTGGTAATAAATTTTCCCTAATTTTTCGTTCTTTTCGGTCCTTTTTTCGATATAGCACCTAATATTAATCATTCTGGAAGAAGAAAATCGTTAAAACTGATAACTATAATAGAAATCAAATAATGATACTAAGTGTCTATGCAGTATTAGTGGCGTGCAGCCCGTATTGGTGTATTCAACCTGAACTTCCGTAACTTTCGGCCTTTTATTGCGATACAACACTTGAAATTAATAATTCTTAATGACGAAAATTGTTCAAACTTATCACTCTTATAGGTTTAAAGTAATATTAAAAAGTGTCTATGCATTATCAGTGGTGTGCAGTTCGTAATGCTGTATTTCCTTTAACTTCCGTACTGTTCGTAATTATTGCGATTTAACACTTGCAATTAATAATTCCGAAAGACAACAATTGTTGAAACTTATTACTTCTATATGTACTATATGTAAGTAATATCAATAAATGTCTATGCATAATCAGTGGCGTGCAGCTTGTGATAATGAATTTTTTCTTACTATCCGTATGTATCTGTTATTTTTGCGATATAACACTTGATATTAATAATTCTGGAAGACAAAAATTGTTCGAACTTATTACTATTATGAGTAGTAAGTAATGTTGATAATTGCTATGCATAATCAGTGGCGAGCAGCTTGTGATAATAAATTTGTCCTAACTTTCTGTGATTTTTAGTCCATCTTGCGATATAACGCTTTTAGTTAATGATTCGTTAATGATTCCGAAAGACGAAAATCGTAGGAACAAATAACTATTATAGAAACTAAGTAATACTACCACGTATCTAGGCATTGTAAGTTGCGTGCCACTTTTGATGGTAAATCTTCCCTGAATGTCCGTACTTCTTGGTCATTTTTTGCGATATAGTACTTGAAATTAGGAGTTCCGGATGACAAAAATGGTTGAAACTTAATCCTTTTATGTGTACTAAGTAATATTAATGAATGTCTAGACATTGTGACGTGATAGCTTCAGCTACCATGTCACTATTTACCTATATTTTGGGCGAGTCATTGGCGGCTACCGAGTCCTATGATACTGTATATATTTTACATATGTATCGTTTTACAACACATTCTTAATGTGTGTTCTCGGTGCCGCGGACTACGAGCCAGAGGAGAGAGAAGGACCGAAGACCAGAAAAGGGATTGAAAGAGTGTGTGGTATGATTGGGTGAGCATGTGTGTAAGGTAGAGAAGGAGAGAGAGGCGAGGGCTCGACACACGTCGGAGAGGTGTGAGCACCGAGCGGCCGCGTCAATTCCCTAGTTTTTGGAAACCTCCAATAATTTACCGGTTTTTAGGAGTGTTAGAGATTTTTCGTATTCACGGGAGGGGCGCACGCATCTGTTCAAGTGCACTGCCATAACGCAGCAGTACCGCGAGAGCTACCAGAGAGAGCAGAGTCAAGGAGAATTGCAGCAGCCACGATCGAGAGGAAGCGAGAATTGGGACGAGTATCCGCGAGAGCCATCAGAGATAGCAGAGTAGGAAATAAAAGTATTGGTGAAAGCTAGGGAAGTGATAGGGCAGAGGAAGGGATTGAGGAGATCAAGGTCAAGGTCGAGTACAACGAGAGAGCAGCTGAAGCTAGGAAAAAGGGGAATTTGCGAGAGACCATCAGACAAGGGCAACGCGCAGAGAGAACGGCCGAGCCGTCACGATGAGTGAGACGAGTTCCAGGTAGTCGTACCCTACAAGGACCACCAGGAGGTAAGTGTGCTGTAAATAGTGCACTGGGTGGTATACGGGATAGTGTTGGGACGATCCGAGCGGGCGCGGGTGAGTGTGTGTAGGCGTGGAAAAAGGGGGTGTAGTGGTGGGTCGAGGTGGTGTCAGGGTGTAAGGCACTAGAGAAAGGTTGAGAGACAAGAGGTGTGAGTGGGATTGTGTGCGTGCGTGTGCGTGTGAGTGAGAGATTTAGGTACGGGTCATTGCCAACTGAATAAAGGTTAAGGCCGGAGGAGGATGACCAGGAGTTGCTCACCTCTGGAAATCTACCTCGAGGACAGTGGATATATATATCTACTTATACAGAGATATACAAATACTTGGTTATACAATTTTGAGAGGGAAAGAGAGAGAGAGAGAGTGAGAGGTGGGACTTGTAAAGAGTAGAGAAGGGAGAATAAATAGCGCACGCGCTGTGAAAGTGATACCAGGGAGTTATTTTTTTGTAGTTGGTGCCCTGAAGTCCCCTTCTAGTTTTCTTTTCAGGAGTGTTCGGCGTTCCCGAGCCGAGCACCAGCGGCAGACCTCCCGGAGGAGAGGAATCCAGTGGAGAGGGACGAGGAGGAGTAAGTAAGCGAGTTTTGTGAGGGAATTCGGGACGGCTGTTTATTCGGCTGAAAAATTCTTGTCACAAATGGCATTACTTTAAGTGGGGAAGTATGCTGCAGGATTAGGAAGGGATTTCCGGGGCCTAAAGTTGAGGTGAGATTCTAATGTGTAGGTGAAAGTGTTGACGAATTAAGAGTGTTGCTCGGATCGGGGAGTAAATTTTAAGCAATAAGGCAATTGGTAATTTTAAGAATATTTTTCTTTATTTTTACATATATACATATATATAAGTTTCCATATTTGTTTTGTGGTGTTTAGAGACCGTCGGCGACAAGTGCGGGTAGGCGACGATACGCAAACAGTGTATCTTCGTTAGGTAGGGTCGTTCAACATTTGGTGTTTTCAGGGGTTGTAGTGTAGGAAACAAAATGGCGCCGCATGACGAAACAATGCAGGCACTCATAAATACACGGGAGCTGCGCGCACTCAGGCGTAGCATCAGGAGAATGCCACTAGAGACACTAGAGAGCGAATTGTTCTGGAGGGGATTGAGTACCGAGGGGACAGAGGCCGCTGTGAGAGATAGGTTTCTCCGAGCATTGATGTTAGAAATGGATCCAGATGATGAAAGGGTACCCTGGTACGAAGAGGACGTGCTTGCGGACGGAGAGGAGGCGAAATTAGAACACAGTACTCCGCGGACGACCCAACTCAGTACCGCCGGCGAGTTGATACAGAGGGAGTTAGCACGTGGGGAGGGATCAAATTCCGAGAGAAGAGAAAGTCCGGTGTCTCCGTCGGAGCCAGTGGCTACTGATTCAACGAGAAAAACCCAAGGGTCAGTGCCAGGGAGACGGGGGAGCGGAAATGCAAGCGCGAGTGAATCCGGAATAGAGGAGGAGTTACGGCGATCGGATGAAAAGGGGGCTAATGTATATAGGCCGCTGACAGAGTCTAGGATACAGACCGTAACGACGACGACGTACACGACGACGTATACGACGCCCGTCACCACATCAGTAATAGGGGGGGAGAATAGATTGAAACCAGGGAGGGAACAGATGCGAACGATCAC
>NW_019384287.1:1850341-1860748 GCF_000648655.2 Copidosoma floridanum | reverse complement strand
GATTCAACGAGAAAGACCCAAGGGTCAGTGCCAGGGAGACGGGGGAGCGGAAATGCGAGCGCGAGTGAATCCGGAATAGAGGATGAGTTACGGCGATCGGATGAAAAGGGGGCTAATGTATATAGGCCACTGACAGAGTCTAGGATACAGACCGTGACGACGACGACGTACACGACGACGTATACGACGCCCGTCACCACGTCAGTAATAGGGGGGGAGAATAGATCGAAACCAGGGAGGGACCAGATGCGAACGATCACGATTGATCCTAACCTGCAGAAATTGCTGATGGCCGGCCTCCAAGGGGAGCAAACTTTCAGGGCGACCACCTACACCCTTGGTGGGTGTTTCCCTGCTTCGCAGGGGCTATCCCAAGAAATGTGGAAACATCTCGCGGAAGATCCTTCTAAGTCGACACTAGGGAATATAGCACTTTTGGGAACTCCACCGGGACACTAGAGGGCCAACCAGGCAGCGTCAGGGGATAGTCAGGGTCTTATAGGGGACGATAGGGAAACTGGAGAAACAAATCTGGCAACTTCAAAAGATAATCGGGTACCACCTTAGGAGAATAGGGGAACTCCGAAGATTAAATCAATCACTCAACAGTCAATATTGAAGAGATTCGCGCGGGACTTCACTTTACCCAGCCGAACTGAACGGAGCGAATATTTTACTCCCGAACAGGTAGTAAAAGCGATGGATTCAAATTCGGAGGAGGACGACTACGATAGCGATGGGAGGGCCAGCGATCAGAGTCACTGGGCCGAGGAAGAGTATAGGATCGAGTGCGCAAGGATCAAAAGAGAGTTGGCGGAGAGACGCAGAGCAGAAGAGAGGAGAAAAGGTTTTTCGAATGAGCAGGAGTATATAAGGACGAACGAGGGTCAGGGGGAGGAACCGACAAGCGAAGAGTCGGGTACTGAAGAAACTCAGTTCAGAAGATTTCCGCTTCCCCAAAGGAGGCCGGGGTATAGAAAGTCAACGAGGGGAGTCAGCAATGCCAGTGCGGTGAGGAGAGTGGCGGAGGACATGGATCAGGGTGGCTCGGGAGGGGATCGGCGTAGTTTAAGGAAGCCACCTCCTTTATTCCCGGATAGGAGGGTGCAGCCGAAGAACCACCAACAGCCAAGCCTGCAGAGCAGGCGTTCAGAAATGATCCCCGACAACGACCTCCCCCCGGAGAACCATAGGCACGCAGACCACCGAGGGACGAGGTCCTGGCCGGAACTACAGTCCCGCCCGAGGAGACGAGCAAGCTCCCCAGAGGGGAGGAGTGATGATCGACGCGAATCCAGAGGGAATGAGTGGCGTACTGAAGATCGGGGACCGCACAGGCCAAGCCTCAGGGCCGAGGAGACTCCGAGCGAGCGAAGTAGTCCCACGGAGGGTTATAGGACAAACGGTCCCCGATCTCAAGCGGTCAAACTTCTCAAGGGTTGGGGAGTGAAATTTTCGGGTGAAGACAAAGGTGAAGATGCGGAAGAGTTCTTGGAGCAATTAGAAGACTGTCGAGGGAGCGCAGAATTCAGCGACCGAGAACTCCTGAACGCCTTGCCTTGCGTGTTATCAAAGGGGGCGAGCCGCTGGTTCCGTACAATTAAAGGAGAGCTACGAGACTGGGAGGGGTTCAAGGTGTCTTTCAAAAGACAGTTCATTGGAGAATATGACGAAGAGGACTTGTGGGATGATTTGCGCCGCCGCACCCAAGCCAAGACCGAGAAGATCGCGGTGTTTCTATCGAAATTCAAATACATTGTCTCAAGATTTCCAGTGCCGCCCTCTACGAGATCGGTAGTAGAACTGGCACGACGGAACTTGTTGCCAGAGTATCGCCGGGCGATGTCTGACAGATTGGTCATGAGTCTAGATGATATCGAGACTTATGGTTTGTGGTGGGAGAGACAGAAGGAGCTGGACAGCCGCTATGTCCCGCCCCCACCCGCGGACAAAATGCACGTACCCGGTGCAGGGTTCTCGGGAGCTCCAGTTGTCAAGACTAAGATCGCGTGCGTGGCTGACGCCAGTGAAGGGGAAGAGTCAAAGGGGGAGAATGCGTCAACCAAGAAACCGGGAAACAAGGGGAGGAAGAACGGGAAGGGAGGAAATAAACAAGTGAGCGGAGATAGTGAGGTTAGGAAGGAGGCAACAAGCCTAGAGGGAAATGGGTCTCCGTTCTTGGATCTACCTCCAGAGTTAATCGCGAGTTTCGCGCAAGCCCAGAACCGCCCGCCGTGGGCCCAGTATTGGAAGCCGATACCCTGGAACAATCAGGCGACCGCGAAGTCCCCGACTAACGTCAAGGAGGGGGGCCAGCTAACGGGACCAACGGCCAGCGGGACTCCGCAGGGAGCCGTCCCTAAGCAGACGGCCAGCCGAGACGAAGCTGCGGGAGGGAGTGGGTTCTATACCACGTGCTATACCTGCCGGGCCGTGGGTCATCGTTCTGCACAATGCCCGGAGGTGCTTTGCTACACGTGTGGGAACAAAGGACACCTGGCACGAAATTGCCCGTCGAAGAGACCCCCTGGGAATCCCGAGCCTAAGCCAACCGTCGAGTGCCAGGTTTGTCGTACTCCAGGAGTAGTCTTCTCATCCTGTCCCAAGTGTGTGTTTTGGCGAAAAACGATGGGAAACGGGGCAAGCGGGGGCCAGAATTAAGCAAGCTAACTTCTGCAACCCCCGCGCTCCGTCCGAGGCGAGAATTAGAGGAGAACAGGATCGGGGCGAGAATTAGAGGAGAACAGGATCGGGACGAGATATAAGGGAGAGGTTGAGAATGAAGTAAGAGATTCAGGGATATTCGAGGGGAGCAAAGGGCAGAGAATCGATAGCGAAAAAACGTGGATTTTGGGAGCAGATGGCCAATTGGTTTTGGTCCCTAGGAAGATTCTCCAAGAGCTACCGAGTAAGAGTGAGAGGAACCCGACCGGGAAATATGTGAGGATGAGTGAGAGGTTAGAGATGGGGTCTCCGAATAAAAATAGTGATGTGGGGGAAAAAGAGAAAACATTGGTCACATGGAAGAACGACGATCCTATAGGGCAGTCACGGGAAAGAGAGTGGAGGCGAACAGTGAAGGAGAAGAATGAGGCAATTTGGTTAACTAAAGAGGTGTCAGGTCCAGACGAAGACTTTGATGTTCAGGTGGACAATTTCGAGAGGGAACGAGACTGGAGAACGGAGAAAATTCGTTATAGGGAGGAAGTCATCGAGCCGAACTCAGAAAACGTCAGGACGACGACAGATTGGGAAATCAAGCGACAAGAGAAGGGAGAGCGGATTGGGTCGACGCGAGAGGAAGGTGAGCCACAACAGTTCGATGTCGAAGATCTTCGGGATTTCTTCAAGAGGGCTTTTGGAGATGAGTCGGAGAACCAACAGTTTCGAGAATCAAGCTCAGACGCAGTTCTTCAGGAGAAATACGAAACGTTAGGCCGTAATCAGACTACACCTCCCGACGTCGGTGGTGGGCAGAAAGAGGATCAGGATGGAGGGAATAACGGCCAAGAGATCCAGCGAGAGGATGTGGCGGGTACAAATAGCGAAAATCGACCTTATCTGTCAGTGGTGTTAGGGGGCCAGGAGTACAGCGCTCTCCTGGACACTGGGGCACAATCATCGCTGGTAGGACCCAGACTAGCCGAACGTTTCCGAAATAGGTTGAAGCCTATCAACGCGGCTATCGTTAGCGTGAACGCCACGTTGTCGCGGGTCTTAGGAACTTTAAAATTAAGCTGCGAGATTGATGGTCACGTGAAGGAGGTACAGGTCCGAGCAGTCACTGATATAAACCAGGACATAATCCTGGGACGGGATTTCCAGGACATGTTCGATATGGATCTTCGGTTGGGCCGAGGAATGTTTCGAGTGTTCGAGGGTGATTGGCATTCGTTCAAGAGTATGGGGGATGCACCCAAGGGTACCCTTCATGCTGAATGCGCTGGGATAAGTGAAATCTCGACAGAGGAGCGGGAAGAAATTGAGCGAATGGTAGACGATATTTTAGGATCCGCTGAGAAACCTTTGGGGAAGACTCCTCTCACGGAGCACGTGATCGAAGTGACGGTCGACAAACCCATACGTCATGCATACCGAAGGATGTCTCCCAAGATGCATGAGGTGGCCGTCGAGGAGGTCGAGCGGTTATTCCAAGAGGGAATAATAGAGCGATCCGCTAGTGATTATTGCCAAGCACCCGTTTTACACAAAAAGCCGGATGGAACATACCGGTTTTGTATAGATTTTAGGGATTTGAATAAGGTAACCAAGCGGGACGCATATCCTATGCCTAGCATGGATACTATTTTGGACAGGCTGCGCGACGCCAAGTATTTGTCTAAAGTGGACCTGAAGCAGGCATATCATCAGGTACCCATGGCCAGGAATAGTCGGAAGTTTACGGCCTTCGCCGTGCAAGGGTCAGGACTCTGGCAATACAAAAGAATGCCATTCGGGTTAAGCAATGCGCCGATGACATTCCAACGTCTGATAGACATATTATTTGGAGAGGAGTTGCGACCCCAGGTGTTTGGATATCTGGATGACATAATTGTGGCTACCGATACCTACGAGAAACACAAACATTATCTGAGATTAGTTTTAGAGAGATTAGTGGGAGCGGAGTTACTAGTAAAAAGAGAGAAGTGTGAGTTCTGCATGCCGCGGTTAACGTATTTAGGATTTATTTTGGATAACGAGGGGTTGAGGCCGAATCAGGAAAAGGTAGAACCTGTCCTTAACTATCCGGAGCCGAAGAATGTTAAGCAATTGCGGCGGTTTTTGGGAATGGTAGGGTGGTATTCGAGGTTCATAGAGGGTGATTCAGAGCTCAAGGTACCCTTGGTCAAGTTACTTAGGAAGAAACAGTCGTGGATCTGGGAACAAGACCAGCAGGAAGCCTTTGAAGGTCTAAAAAGGGCACTCACTACCGCTCCGGTGTTGGCAAGGCCCGATTTTTCGAAGCCATTCGTCTTACAAACGGACGCAAGCGGGTATGCCCTAGGGGCTGTACTCACTCAATCGAACGAGGACGGAGAACATCCCATTATATATGTGAGTCGGGTTCTTTCACCCGCGGAGAGGAACTATAGTACCACAGAGAAGGAGTGCTTGGCAGTGATTTGGGCCATTAAGAAGCTTCGTCCCTACTTGGAGGGATACGAATTCACCGTTATCACCGATCATGCAGCGCTCAAGTGGTTGAGAAACTTGCGAGAACCCACGGGAAGACTAGCTAGATGGGCGATCGAGATGCAGCAGTGGAGCTTCGAAATAATCCATCGGAAGGGGGCGCTTAATCATGTACCAGACGCTCTATCCAGACTATACGAAGAGGAGGAGATGGCGATAGAGACATTTGAAGAGACAACGGACCCCGAGTATTTGAGGTTGATTAGGGAAATAAGCGAGGCCCCATACAAGTTTCAAGGATGGCGAGTCGAAGATAATAGACTTTATAGGCATCGTTACGATCCCTTACTGGATCCTATCGCGTTTCCGGAGGAAAACTGGAAACTAGTAGTACCAGCCGAGTCCCGGGAGAAGGTGATTTACGACGCACATTGCCTTCCATCCAGCGGACATTTGGGAATAGAGAAAACGTACGACCGTATAGCCCGAGAGTATTATTGGAGAGGAATGTATTACGACGTGAGGAGTTTTATTAGAGCGTGTCCCGAGTGCCAGATGTATAAGGTGCCGCAAACCGGCGCTCAAGGACTAATGGGGAAGCGAATAGTGGAAAGGCCTTGGGCCGTGGTGGCGGCCGACCTTATGGAGTTTCCACCTAGCAAGAACGGGCACAAATATTTGATAGTCTTCCAAGACCTTTTTACTCGTTGGATTGAGGTGAAACCTCTTAGGAGGGCTGACGGGAAGTCGGTGGCGAGAGCATTCGAAGAACTTGTGTTATTTAGATGGGAAACTCCGGATTTCTTCCTCACAGACAATGGAAAGGAGTTCGACAATCAGTTGGTGCGGAAGACGCTAGAGGAGTATGGGGTTAAACACGTGTTTACGCCACCTTACCATCCACAGGCGGATCCGGTTGAGCGCAGCAATAGGACGATAAAAACTATCATTGCCATATTTGTGGGACAGGATCATAGGAATTGGGATCAATACCTTCACGAGATTAGGCACGCTATTAATACCGCAACCCAGGCCACAACAAAGGTATCACCCGCGTATTTAAATTATGGCCGACACCCTCGACCAGTGAAGAGTTTACGGAAAGACATAGAGGCCACTGAGACGATTGAAAGGATAGGACCAGAGGCATGGGTAGATAGGATCAAGAGGTTAGATGCCTTGCGGGATCTAGTAGCGAAGCACATAGATACTGCGAGGGAGACTCAAGCGAAACGATATAATAGGAACAAGAAAGATGTTAGATTTCCGATAGGAACTTTAGTACTGCGTAGAACCCACCCCTTGTCTGACGCGTCAAAAAAATTCGCGGCGAAACTCGCACCTAAATTCGAAGGACCTTATGAGATAATCGAGGTTAAGTCGCCGACGGTCTATGTGTTAGGTGAGGGGGAGGGAAAAAGTCGCCGTCTCAATGAAGCTCATGTGTCAGAACTCAAAAGATACGTGTCCAAGAGAGGCCAACAAACAGAAGGGGAGATAAGGATAGGATAACCTGGTTTTCTTTAAATTTTCCTTATACAGGTGGACTAGAGTCAGCAAGCCCGAGGAAGTTCCAAATATGGAGCGTAGAGAGCTTTCGTCTCCAGGTCCAGTAGAGGATCCCCACGAGATAAGTGAGGATTTTTTGATTTTTGATTTTTAACTAAATTTATTGATGCCAAGGGTGGTTTACACCCGTATGGCATGAGCATAATTACAAGCAATATTTTTATAATTTTATAAAGAACATTCTATAAGTAAATAAATACATTGCAATTTCTTAGATACGCTTCATTCGCGGATTTCATAGCTATATCGCAATAAAAGATAATACAATTCCAAGTAACCACAATAGTCAATTTAGTCGGAATACAATTTAATTCGAGCAGATACATTACAAATAAAATACAAGGTACATGCGTAGCATTTTTGTAATGTAAGTGTGCTTTATTAGTGCTAGAATTTATTAACTACTCCTCTCTCGTTCGTGCCAATAAGTACTTAAAGTAGTCCGTCTTGAACGAGCCGAGCGAGTCCCTCGATCTGATAGATGCCGGAATTGAGTCCCAGAGACGCATTGCGCGCTGGGAGAAGGAGGATGCGTACACATTTAAAGTAGCTCGCGGCATATGAAAGTCAGATCGAGGGAGACGCTCAGATCGCCGCAAGTCCTGATTTGCCGGAGGGAGAAGGTCGTACATGTACTTTGGCTCTTTGGTGCTAAGAATTTTGTATGTGGTTACAGCTAAAAAATATTCGCGCCTAATACTCGGTCGCAACCATCCAAGCCTTTCATAATATTTCTTCAACGACACGTCATGCCTAAGATTATAAATAAATCTCACGACTGTATTGCAAAGTCTGTCTATTTTAACAGAAAGGTACCCTGACAAAGTCCCATACACTAGGCACGCATAATCAAAGTGAGGGACTATGAGGCTAGACGCTAGCATTGCCTTGAGAGAGGGTGATAAAAGACTCGCCCGGTATCGCAACCGATATAGCACTCCGTGCACCCACGAGCAGACGGCCGCTACATGGGCATTCCATGTTAAATCTTCCGCGAGTATGACACCAAGTGTCTTTGCTTTTTTGACGAGCGGTATAGCCTGACCGCCTGCCCTGAGTGGGAGGAGATCTGCCATATCTATACGCATTAAGTTTTGGCAGGTACCGAGCAAGACCGCGAGCAGCTTCACAAAGTGAAACTCAAGTCCATGAGTCTCAGCCCAACGTTCGACTCTTTCAATATCGCTATTTAGGTACTGTATAATCTGCACAAGCTCTGATGGTTTGCCTGATAGGTAAAGCTGGAGATCATCGGCGAATAAAACCCCAAACGCATAGCGCAATACCGAAAGTATTGAGTTTATAAAAATCAGGAAGAGCAGTGGTCCAGTAGACGAGTCCTGTGGGATACCTGATGTTGTAGGGAGAAACCTAGAGTTTTCGCCATTTGCACCGACCACTGCCTGGGTACGGCCTGATAGGTAGCTAAAAAACCAACGTAGAGTACTTTCCGCGAAACCCATGCGGCTCATCTCTCCTAAGAGCACGGAGTGATCCATCGAGTCGAAAGCCCGGCGAAAGTCGAAAAGCACAAGTATGGTTACTTTCCCCCCCTCCATCCCTATACGAACATCATCCGTTAGCTTTAGCAAAGCAGTTTGTGTTCCTCTATTTCTCCTAAAGCCGGACTGCATTGGAGTGAGTAAATTATTATTTTCCAGGAACTCGGTAATTCTATTCGCAATTAGCCTGTCGAATACTTTAGCTAGGTGGATCATATTTGTAACCGGCCTGAAGTCGCTTGGCGACTGCGGATTTGCTGCCTTTGGCAAAGGAACAATAACCGAGCCTTTCCACTCATTCGGATAGGTGAAACTAACAAGCGACATGTTAAATAAATTAGTCAAGAACGGTGCAATAGTTGATAGTGTTGATTTAAAATAGACGAGTGAGAGCCCATCTAAACTGCAACCACGGGTGCTATCTAAACAAGCGATATAAGCCTGCCTAACTTCAATTTCTGTTACTGGACTCAAAATAAAGCTCTGGTTGCAGGTGGGCATTTCAGTGATAAGTCTTTCGAGATGTGTATGTGATGCAGCCGAATGAACACTGGCCATACGCGAGAAGTAGTTTACCATTTCACCAAGTTCATCACTAGATATTGGTACAGATTTGCTACGGCCTACAACCCCGTAACGGCGCAGAATGCCCCAACACGCAGCCGGTCCCCGGGCGTCCCGTATTGCATCGCGTTAATAGATATCTCTGGACAATCGCAGTTCTCTCTTCACAACGCGCCTAAGCTCACGATACCATTCTAATAGAGACGCGCATCCCGTTCTACGTGCCAGCCTATACACCCGATCGCGCTCACGACACTTTTCTCGTAAATCCGGATTGAACCAAGGTGCTGGCCGACGCCGCAGGGGACTAACTCTCACTGGTGCATGACGATCCAGCGCCACCCTAAGGGCCTGGGTGGATGCCCTAAGAATCTCATTAATATCGCCTGTGATCAATTTATCCGGGCTAAGGTGAGGTGCCACACTCTTATTAAACGCTGCAGGGTCAAATCTACTGAAGTCGCGTGCCCTACGCTGAGGGAGCACCCGTGGAACCTTAATCAAATAATCAATAAAAAGATAATCGTGGCCATTAATAAAGGGTGATGGAGACGAGACTATGTGGGTCACTCTACTCTCGGAATTTACAAGAATAACATCCAGCCATGTATTGGCAGAGCCACGATGGTGCGTTGCACCAACTGGTACCAGAAATAGGGAATTTTCAAAAATCAAGCCTTTCAAATGCGTCGCATAGTAATCATTGGAAAGCAGATCCGAGTTTAAGTCGCCCGCCAGTATAATATGTGAGAAACCACGCGACTCATCCTGTACGGCCCTAAATAGATCTGTAAGGACCTCCCCCTTCGGCTGACGGTATACAGATGCCAAAAGTAATCGCTCACCGCCCCCCACGCGTACATCAAGAAGTAAGTATTCCGTTGAGTTTAAATTCTGTATTTGGGGCTCGGAGAGAACGCGATAATCAAGAGTAGAGCGAAGATACACGGCAACTCCCCCTCCCTGCATGAACATGCGCCCGCCCGAACCCGCTGACAATCCGCGGTCATTCCTAACGAGTACGTACCCTGGAATTTCAAAAAGCGAAGAGCACTGTTGAGGTGTTAGCCATGTCTCGGATATGCATAAAAGATCTATCGTGTGCTCTTCGATAAACAATTGGACATCGTTGAAATGTTCGCGCAAGGAACTAGCATTCAATTGAGCTACACGGATTGAGCTGCGAGCAGATAGGGCAAGCGCAGCTGCTCGTTTGCAAGATAGTCACTGCAACGAGTTCAAATCCTCCTCTGTGTAGATACATACGCGTGGTGAATCTTTGCCCCTCTGTACGAAGATGGAGGATCTTCCTCAGGCTCACCGCTGCTCAGATGAGGACATCGAGTGCGAGCGTGCTTTCGCAGACCACCGACGCGCCACGGACGGACGGTACATCGTGCGCCTCCCGCTGAAGGGCAGCGGTTCGCTTCTTCTTGGCGACAGTCTTCAGAGCGCCAAGGCCTCCTTGGCAGCCCTGCAACGCCGGCTTCGGCGAAGCCCCGATATGGCTGTGGAGTATAGTCGATTCATGGCTGACTATCTCGCGATGGGCCACATGCGCCCGCTCACCAGCGCTGAGCTTGCAGCTACAGCTGGGCCCGTCAACTACATCCATCATCATGGCATCTGGCAGCATGCT
>NW_019384287.1:1810377-1824042 GCF_000648655.2 Copidosoma floridanum | reverse complement strand
TCGTACAAAAATAATTAATTTATCCGTAAAGAAAAAGATATAGTATAAAATAATATGACAGAAAAAGGGGGCAAAGCAGATTCGATGGGTAAATTTGACACCCTCTATTAGAACTAAATAAATAACCTTCAGTCTGTAAAATTTTTGTTTTCTTGTTAATCAATAGTAAAGCTTTAATCCTCAAAATTCGTTTAACTGAAGAATTAATAATTAATTAGAATTGTTAACAAATTTGAGCTTGAAATGTACGTGCCGTCAAAAATAAGTAAGCATTTTTTGGAGGAAAAATAAGTGATTAATGGTTTCAAAATTTGCTTCAGTAAAAAGTGTAATTCAAGAGCTTTTATTAGCTACTTGAATTATTATCGTACGACATGCAAAATTAAGGTTGTATTGAAATTAAAAAGTTACATGAAAGGGGCAGGGCAGACATTAACGGGAAGGGCAGGATGAGCACTTACAATTTTTACTTAACTTTTCATGCTAATCGCTTCTGACGCTGAGATCTCCTAGCCCTTAGGGAGTCGACTAGTCTTTTTTTAGTCGTGTAATCTACTACATTTCGCAGTGTCACTATGTGCTTAACTCGATTTCAATTTTCTGATATGTTGTTCTCTAGATCTTTCTCTTCAAAAAGTACTCTACTTAATTTGTGTCGATGATTAAACCTATAAATAAGAGCTTGTTACATATAGAATCTCCGTACCACCACCCTTTTTTTTATAAAGATGCTTTTAATCGTTCAGATTGGTAACCTCAACCTATAATTAACACGAATGTAGAAATTAATCTAAATTCAAATATAAAATGAAACATAGTTAAATAAATAAATGTGAATCTTAGTAGTAAAACTAATATAAATATATTTAGAAACAAGAAGTACATTCAAGTAATTGCATAAATAATTTAATGGAAATAAGATGAAATATAAAATTTTAGACCATAATTTACCAATGTTGATCCTAATTGCTGTGAATTAGAATAAGTGAAACATTTTTTTAATCATATCCAAAATTAGCTGACAAACAGGCTATCATTAAAGTATTTATTCCTGTAATAATAATATAAAGAAATAATATTTTATTTCTATACATTAAATTATAAAATCGTAAATTTTAGCTGTTACTAAAGTTGACTAATGAGCTAATAAAGATACAGGTGTAGGTTATGTCATAGCAGTAGGTAATTATGACGAAAAAAAAGACTGATCTTCATTAATATGAACTCTAATTATTACTAAAAATAATAATATTCTATCATCAAACTTTGAATTATTAAAGTTCCATGATCCATCAGTTATTATTATTATTCTCATCGATAATATGCTGATAATATCTCTAATTCGATTTATTAAAATTGTTAGTATTCCAGAACTGTAAAAATAAAAATTTTGATAATAAATTGCTGAACAATAAGATACTAATCCTAATGNAGTATTTTGATGTCATCCCATTTAAAGGTATGATTGTTAGTAGTTTGATGCAACGATACCACAGATTCAGTTTTGTAGTTGTTAATGTGTTCTCTTTTCCTCTCTTTAAGTGCTCTCTTTCTCTTGCCTGTGTATTTTGCAGGGCAGTTGTTGCACGAAATTTCATGTACCACATTGGTATTGTCTAACTTTTTTGTTTTGGCTTTACCTAATTGCACAATGTGATTCAATTTTGTCGTTATTTTGGGGATAGTGCTGATTTGGAGTTTGGAAGGTAGATTAAAAATCAGAAAGTGTTATGTTTAGAAACAATTTATTCAGAAACAAAAAGTAATGAAAATTAAATTGATGATGAAAAGTGTACAGATTATCGAATAACTGAAGTATAAAAAAACGAAATTCTGACAGCCGAAAGTAAGAAGCACGGAGACTCAATGAAAAGAAAAAAAAGTTATGATAAAAATTAAACCGTCAAGCAGAATTCCGAAGTTAAAAAGTTACGAAATTGAAACTTCAGAAACTGTACTTAGTCATGTAAATGGTTGCGAAATAGTATTTTTACTATGAAAATGGCTTAGAAACCTCTTATTGCTTGTGGTACGAGTTGAAAATGACTCCTTAAATCATCCGCAGCATTATATTACGATGATAAATTAATTAGCATGAGCCAAAATAATTATAATTGTTTTTTCAGCTTCTACAGAATAAAATTAAGGTAAGACTGGCTTGCGTAGAAGTCACAACTGACCTCCTCATAAAATAACTATACCTATGTATACTGACCTACTTTAAGTTGACTATACAAGTTACATGATCATACATGTATTAATTCAGATCGGATTAGACACTGTGAAAAAAACTGATCCCATACCGATCTGAATAGCCTGACCAAAGCCTGATGATGAATCTAGGCTTGCCTAGAGTAATGTTAATTCGGGTCGCATATTTGGGAAGAAATGGGGAAATCAAAAAATTAAATAGATAAGGTAATAGATGAAGGTGCAAATTTGTACATGAAAAAATTCTACAATACGTACACTTGAAATCTTATGTAAAACAAAAGTAATACTCCTGGACAATGAAATAAATTTTTATCAAGCTGACCGTGAGATACAATTGCTCACATGTTGATAAATTTAACTAATTGAAATGTTGGTTGCATTTTTAAAGACATTTAATTTCAAACTTATAGCTTTTGTTATTTAAAAAATGTATAAACATCGTTTTTCGCTTGCTTTAATTTAATTATTTTTTTCCTACATTACACCTTTATACTTGTGATGATACTTTTTTAGGTCAACAGTTTCTATGCTGCATATGTGTCAATGATTTTACGTGTATTTAACTATAAAAAAAAAGTCAGAAATATTGAATGAGAAAAATAAATTGTATTAGATACTATAACACCTAATAAACTACTGTAATGCAGCTGTTACTTTTCTGATTATGGTATCATTGATATAAGACTTAATCACCAGTAATTGATGAAAATGTATCATGATAAGAGCATAAGTATTCTAAAAGAGTCTTACTACAAAATTATTTATTCTTATACTTTGTTAAGTACTAGTCTCGTGGAAAATTTATTGGCACAACGGTATTTATTGTGGCATACTTTGTAAAAGAACTTTATATAGCTTTATTTTTCTATAAAACTTTATTTATTTAACAAAATACGATTATTGATTTACAGTAAATTTATTGCAAATGTTATATTCAATCGCTGTAATAGATGTAGGCAGCATCGAAACTCCTTGAACTGAGGCTTCAAATACCTAAAAACTGTGAGAATTATTAGTGTGCAAATATTCAACGTCTACCATGATTATTAAATTAACATTAAGAATCTAGAAAAACGATAATTAATTTTTTTAGTACGGGAAAAACTCTTTTTAGTTACAAATCATGATATCTTGTCATGCTTATATAGTCTGTATATTCAATACATATTTGAAATTCATTACAATATTTTAGTTGGTGGATAAACCGAGTATTAAGTATGTTAAAAATAAATTTATATGTGAGCTGCTCGTTCCAAAATTAATGTCTACAGAAATTATTTAATTTTATTAACTAGACATCTTTTGGTTTTACCATTAAACAATTCTTTGGTGTATGTAATACACAGCAATAGAAATATTAATTTATTTACTTGTACTTAAGTGATGAATTGCGTTGTTTGGTTTAAAAGGACGTATTATGTTGATCCAAACTTTTCTTACTACTATTTGTGCATTGTTCTAAAGAAAAATTTAGATAACGAAAGTGCAGTGATTGAAAAACACTTATATTTTTAGTAATATTATTGATTTCTAATGTATCTGTTTATAGCTCTTAAAAGATATACACTGAGATTTAATTCTTATAAGATATTCTTGTTATCAAACATAATAGTAACAGTATTGTATAAAGCAGTAAACACTTAAAGTTGAAATTCTAGTTGCGAAGTATAAAATATTATTATTATTTTATTACTCGTCTTTTGATTATTTTAAGTATTAAGTACGATGGACAATTAGTTTGATGTGTGCATAATTATTCGTCACAGTCTGATATTTAAGGCTTCCCATACTTAAACGATTAATAGTCGACAATGCTTGATCTATTTACTGTGATAAATATACTAACATAACAATAAAAAATTAGATCTTCTAAACAAGCTGTTACTTTTGTTACATATGTTTGTACCATTTTTCTTAATACTTGGTGGATTTTTACTTTAGAAATCTGAAAATATTTTACAATTACTCTTTGTCTTGCTGCATTACTTATTACAATTTTTTTTCCAAAGTTTCGTACAAAAATAATTAATTTATCCTATTGTCACGTACGGTAGTATAGGTGAGACTGTACGCTCCCTCTCCTTAAACCTCATAACGAGGGGCCCGGCCTTAGGGCCAAGGGAAGGAAAGTGCGAGCAAGGAGAGAGTCTATTCGGGGAGAACACGACGAGCCTTTGTCGGGAACACACGCGCTATCTTGCCTATGATTACGTTATCTCGAATAAAGATCCTTGAAGTAATAATCGTTGATCATTCTCGCGAAGCACCTCCTTACCAATATTTTCCCTACGTAACACTATAGTATATCCTCTAAATCCAAAACATGAGTTATTTCATCCAATATAATTCGAAATATTAAGTATTACATTTTTTACTAAAATTAAAAAATGCTTTATCAAGCATCCAAATTTTGAAGTATCATAGTTTCTATCTTTACAATTATATATCCAACATTCATACATGAGATGTTTTCAAATCCAACCAGCTACATACTATTATTCTCAATTTGCACTGGAGATATGTTTTTAAAATGTACGAATTTTTTAATACATTTTTAATCATTTCAATACAGAATAGAAAACTTGCATGCTAGAAGAATCACTTTATTAATACTTGCTATTGATATAGTGATCGCAATATTAGTGGGGTTTCGCCCCCCTGCGTGCTCCGCGCGCCAACCCCCTACTGTTCTTACTTAAAAGGAGAGTCTTTACATTTCATCTGTTAGTGGGGAGAGGTTGGTGCCCAGAATTTCATGAGGAAAAAGAGTCTTTGATTTACATCGTTAAGCATTAGCTATATATTTATCAGTAAATTTCCACACCACTTAATAGGTATAATAGTGGTACGTTGAGTTTCTCTTAGAACTCTCCTTTCTGTTTAGAGAAAAAAGGTATACATTATGTTTTTAATGATTAAATTCTATACAACGAAAAGTTTTAATCACTTTAATGACATAAATTATTTAAATTTTGTATAACATCTACTTTATATGGAGAAGAAATTAAAAAATAAAACCATTTTTTAAGTACGTTATTCAAGCTGTCAGTCAAATTGAAATCACGTGACTATGACGTTAGTTTTTTCAAATTTTATAAGTGTATTCCATTCTATTGCATTATGTCGTAAATTTTCGATAGAATGCGTCATTTCACCCAATCAGATCCGATCCATAACAAACTGCTTGATTTTTTATCATTTGTATTATACTATTTGTAATTATGGATTAAGGTTTTACCAAAGTGCTTTCAAAAAATTGTAGTAGTTTATTTTGAAACTTTTGGTAATCATTAAACTAGTCTGGTAGTTAAAGCACAAAAAATATGAATAAAGACATTTCTGCCACCTGTAAGGAAATCTTTTTAATCGTTAACAAACATCGTATTACAATAAGAAAAAATTGTTTTGTTCTGTCAAGGCGTCATCTTCAATTGTTATTAAAAAAATTTGATTAATTTTTAGACTTCACTTTGACTTGTAACTTCTTTCCTATTAGTGTGATTGAAAAAAGTATCAAAGCAAAATTGTTTGAATTGAAATTTTCTATCGATTACGGCTGTTTTGATAATTTAAAAATTTATTTTTTGCAATGTTATATTGCAAAAAAGTTCTAAATTTTCTGTTCTTAAAATCTGTCTTTGTGTATTTGTATTTTTTTTATTTGTTCATAAAAATCATTGACAATTTGGGACGAAGTACACAATATAAGAATCTTCAACCACGGAAAACCTTTCCCGTTTATTTTGGAAAATGACGTCACAATTCGATTGTTAATTTAACAATTTATTTGCCTACACAAAGCGTAAAAGAAACATTAGACCAAAATTTCTAATGGCTTTTGGTCAAGAATACAAAGAACTTCAGAGCTGTAGAAAATTTTTTTTTTTAATTTGAACCCACTTTTTAACAGTAATAGATTCCAGGTGGCAGAAATTTCCTGATTGTGTGCTAAAACTACCCAAATTAACGTTAACAAGCAGAAGAAATTATGCTTACGTATATTACATATACCGATAAATATTCATGTGAGTTCGTGCTATATAAACATATATATACATATATATAGCACGAAATCACAGCTGAATATGTGGTGTGTTCGCTATCGAAGACGTATATCAGACTCAAACACACCCTTCCCCATTGGGAAAAGATCATGTCACTTCACGTGATATCGATTTGAATAGTATTTTGAAACTACATCAAAACTAACTAATTTATTTTAGCATTTAAAAAAAATATTGTTGATCAGATGTACTTGAAATTTAATATACTATTAAAAAAATTGCTTTAAAAAACAATGCAAGCTCTCTATTGCGCATTTCGATCTTGGTGCATGGTATGCATTTGATCTGTATTTTTTTTCGTCTACGAAACCGCACAAATTTTTACTGAGAACGTTAAATTACACAGTTAAAGCTCACTATTTAGTCAAATAGGAAATAACTTTTTTAGTAAGCGTCAATTTTTGTAACTAATATATTACACTGGACACCTAATTACAATATTACAATGTAATAATATTTCTAACTATTAAATTTTTTTGTATACATTCTACATTAACTTTTTTCTCTATTATCATTAAATATTTAGCCTAAGTGTTCATAATTAAAAGTGTTTGCAGTTTTAAGTTTTAAACATTCACTGCTATATACGTTGGAACTCAATAAACCAGTCGATCTACGAAACTTTTTTCACCTGGCTTTATATAACTAATCATACCAAGTTTTGGAAACCTCTATTATTTTAATATTATTATAGAACTGAATTGTCACATTAACAATTACACGCAAGCCAGAAATTTCACTGTTCAGACATATTACAACTATCTTTGTTAAAACTTCTCTCCATAACACAAAACTGCACAAAAATGAGTACTTTTTGATTGCAAGCACAGCAACTCAATTTTCTCTTACATTGCTTCGGTAACATGATCGACATGAATTATCATAACTAACAGTAATCCTGAACCACAAAAGCATGCGTGGATTCCAAAAACAAATTTAATTACAGTTCTCTCCACTACTATCTATTCAAGTGTTAGTGAGTTACGTTACAAGCATTCAACAGAACAAATTAAGTTGAATTCGTTATAGCATTATCACAATCAAGCAAAGAACTGTAATGTCAGCAGTTCAGGTCATACAATATTCTACTTCAGAATGTCTATTAGAAAATCAATTAAGATTTTTCGCCAGTGGGTTTGTCCATTACATTCAAGGCCTTGCGCTCTCGGTGTGCTTATCTGCAAGAAATGTGACGTATGTTATGCTGTATAACTATATAGATGAAAACTCTCTCACCTCCTAAGCTAGCTCGGGGCAAATTAAGAAACAGACAACATCTCAGTTGAATATCTCAGCATAATTCACGCTAACCCCAACTTCTTAAGGGAGAAGGAAGCTTGTGATCTTAGCTATAAACCTATTACCTTTATTTTACTGCCATTAACGTTTTTAGTTATAATTATTTGGTTTTGGTAAAAATCAATTACCATTCTAATAATAACCAGTCTGTAAGTATAACATTTGCAGAGCTTTTAAATAAAGTTTTCCACGTTAAGCGGGTCTGAAATTTTGGTGTAGGTACATCGGAACTACAATAACAACTTCGCAAAATGTCATCGATTTTGCGAGACACTTTGATTCACTATCGAGCCACCCTAAGATACGACCATCATGACAAGCCTGTTGGCAGTCAATAGGTGATGCAACAAGCATGGTGTAAGAAAAATAATCTACACCTTTTATCGACAAAGGTTTTATTTCCATCATGGTCATTCAGAAAATAAATGAAACCGTTATTGTCATGACCAGCTTTTCAGCGGTCAATCAGTGACGCAAAACCGTACCATGAGAAATACGAACGAGAATTGCTGTAGTGTCATCATGCCCAGCTTTCGGCGGTCAATCAGACAAACAACGAATACACCACCATCATGACCAGCTTTCAGCGGTCAATCAGTGACGCAAAACCGTACCATGAGAAATACGAATGAAAATTGCTGTAGTGTCATCATGCCCAGCTTTCGGCGGTCAATCAGACAAACAACGAATACACCACCATCATGACCTAATTTTCAAATAATCATTGAAAATCCTAAACAGATATAACATTTATCCGTGACAGTATTATCAATAAATTTTAGAAACACACATTCAGCACATTATCATTACAACTAAATTATATTTGTCTTATAGTAAAAAACACATTATAATCAAAAATCAACGGAAAAATGTGCATAGGTACGTGTACACTAAATTTCTAATTTTTGAAGTTGTCAAAATCATCATCCTCATCATAATCCTTATAGTTATTATTATAATTTATATCGTGTATACTGATAACACATTAGGTTTATATTCTACGGTATCGTAAAAATGTGGTAAAATTTATTCTGAATAACTGTAGACTCCTACACTGTTACTGCATTGTTTTAAATTAAGGGAACTATTAAATTGCTTTATACACGACAATGTGATGTAAGAAAATAGTTCTTCATAACTTATTGTTTAGTTACATGAACTCTTTAAAAATCACATAAGCAAGTAATTTTATGAAATTATTAATAGACAAAACCAGCAATGCATGTAGATATGTATAAGCCACCCATCTATGTATTTAGAAATAATATAACCATTTCCATGTACATCTCAGGAATTATTGCGATGTCAAACAGATTTTTAAATAGTTATTGGTTATTAATAATATTATACTAAAAATAAACTAATACATTCGTTAAAATAGCATTTTAAAACCCATATTGACATCAAATTTGATATCTGCTTTATCAAAATTACTACGGAAATGTTAATATTTAAGCGAGAAACCGTCCTACTTTGGATTAGTAATAGAAAATGTTCATATCACAATTACGATGAATAATACTTAACTTACTTAGAGTTACATTATATCAATGCGCATCAATATTATCAATCGCTTAAGTTTGATTTATAAAAAAGTATTTTATGGTCAATTTGATCCAATTTTAATTGAAACTAACATCCCACGATTGTTACGTGCCAAGTTCTAAATTTATAATTTTTTCACAACTAGTATAGTTTCGTAAATTTGCTGTTGAGACATCGTTTTTATACACTCGATTAGAATAAAATTAGAATTTGCATTTTCTACTACGGGTTTATATGATTATATATTGAAGTATGTAAGTTAAAGTCAGGAAATTGTTATACAGATAGCATATATATGTATAAGAGTACCATCTCGAATTTTGCTCGTAAAAAGAAAAATTATGACCTACATAAAAAAAATGTATAAAAACATTTTCAAATAATTATTCTTTACAATCAAACATTAAAAAAGTTTGAGATATTAATAAGAAATAGATTCCTAAAGATCTACCTTTTTTCCATTTTTTAGACCCAAATCGTTTCGAAAAGCCTAGTCTGCTCCTATTATGCTCGTTTTTTATTCGCAAAATGTTCATATCATTGCTTCAGTATTTAATAGAAAATAGTTTCCATTATTCTGCCATTTATTCTACAGTTATAAACAACAATTCAAACAGTTAAAATAAACAGTTGACTTAATATACATGACGTACGAACCTACAATTGTAGACAAACGTTTTTTTAGGAAAAAATTGCAGATGATTACTTAATATCCATTACGATAGTAGGATGAACTAAAATACATTACTTTTGATCAAAAAAATTTCTGAAAACTTAGCCTGCAACTTCATGGAAAACTATACTCTTAGTAACTTTTACCTAAAGTATTTTATTTACGAAAATTCAAGTTATGTATGATTATTCATTTACGAAAAAAAAAACAATATGTTACTTGGGAGATTGATAAATAATTTTTTTGTTTACATTTCAGTGTTTTTAAACAAAAAACTTAATAATTGGAGCTAAGCAGGTACATAATTCGTTTACTTCACTCTGCGAGCAGTAATAAAAAATTAACGTGTTTTGTTTAATAAAATTAAACAAGTACAACAAGATCATTATGATTTTCAACAGATTCAACTGTTGTAACTGATTCAACGCACTATTATTGAGTAACTTCATACGCTAGAGTCCAACATTTGTATACTAAGTAAAACTTTTACCTGAATAGAATTGCACACCTGATGGCTGATATACTTAGTATTACTTGTGTTCCTGCTGTAGGTTCTTCTTTTCAAGAGCTCGCTTTAGTCTCCTTTTGTTATATAATCTTTTTTTCATCGGGTTCCTAGGTGTCTCATGATCTAATTGTATATACATACGTATTAATTAAATAAGTCATTTATACACTAAGCCTACTTGCAATTATAGAATTACCTTTCTTAGAAGATTTTTCTGTTGAAATATCGATACTATTCTCCAGATCATGACTATTATTGTCATAGAGGTTTGTAGGAATATCAACTACATCAGTCAACATGGAAAAATCGAAATCTATCGAAACATTTATAAAATTTTCAGAATAATCACATCTATTAAGAACTATAAAATCAACACTTTTGTTTACATTATTGTTATACTGTATTGGTTATTTCTTATTTAACATAAGTACCAACTTTCTTGATGTAAATCATCCTCTTGTTCGGTTAATAATCTTTCTGGATTAGAGTTGTTAGCATTGGGAGTTGCGTTTGTGATCTGATTCAAATTAGTTGTAGCACTGGAATTTAAATGAAATGTATGATTTACATTTATTTTTCAATACGATACAGTAAAATATAATTGATTTACTATTTACACGCCTATTTTTAGAAAGTGAAGATTTCATCCTGTTTATCTAGAATATAATTAAAATATACGATTTATTACAATTTATTAAAATTCTACGGCATACGTTTAGTACAAATGATGAAATTTTTAAATAAATGTTGCTTAGCAATGAGAAAACTCTCTTGGCTACAGTAAAGAATAATGTGAATAACAAGAACTTTGTACATATGTGTCATTTAGAGTATCCTACACATGTTGACAAAATGAAAGTATGACACATTTTTAAGACAACTTCGTGCGAGATATTACGAAGAGAGGATAACGGGTGTGGCAATAATACCCTCACACATACGAGGTAAGTGTGTGGTCCTCGTGACTAGACCCAGGGAAGGCTGTCGCGGAATTCCGAGAAAAAGTAACAATAAATAATAATAAAAAATTTGAGACCTATACGACAAAATTATTTGGAAATTATAAATTACCTCATAATACATTTTAGTAAAATACGACCAGCTGACGTATGTTAAACAGATGAAAGCTCGTAAATAAGGAATGCCGTAAGTTACAAAGATTCTAAATATTGAAACCTTCATGACATCCAGTACAAATTTAACATAAAAATTCATAAACATAAGTATAGAATGTTTGTAGAAAATCTACCTGCCACACCTGTTACTTAATTTGCAATAAAACAAAAATTTTTAACGATATAAGAAAACTTTTAATATGTATAAATCATAATGAAATAATTATATAAAATATGGATTGAGTTTCAATACAGTTTAATATTTTGGGTTTTTTTAAACAAAAACATAATTATAAACTCAAGTTGAGAACTTCGATAGGATGTGGTTTGGACTCTGTAGGTTTGTAAACATATTTTTAAAGACGTACGAAACAATATTATTCAAAAAATGGACGCTATATTCAAACTTAAACATCTCAATTTTTTAGCAATCTCCGTGAATATTATATGGATTAGAAAAATAGTTAATACCATGAAAGTCATACCTTCAAGTCGTTTTTGACGTTTTTTTAGGATTTCCTCCCTTGGCTTGTTCAAGCGCCTTTCAGCAGGTTTCATCAATAATGCCTGGTAGAAGTCTAGATCATCAACAGTACAACAACATATATTTATAAAAGAGAGAAAAAATGGAAACCAAAAAATGATTATATTGACTGTAAAACATATTTTTGTTATAATATGAAATACAATTCAGTGATATGTCTCTACTTAACAATTTTGTACTACTTTACACTATTTAGTAGTTCATTGAAGTTGGTAAAAATTTATAATATATAAAGACCGTCTTTAGACAGCGCTATGGTGAACTCAAGTTTTTATTTCTCTTGTGCTATGTATGTGAGCTATAGCATGAGTATGCACAAAGCCCAAAGTATANCCTATATTTCGAGTTCTTAAGTACATGATAGTGAATCTATACAAATTCTAACTTAATAGAACTGTTTATAACAATAATATGTATAAATAAACGATAATTACAGCCGTACGAATCAATGTAAAGAAGACCCCAAAAATAGGATTGGCTTAAAAATTGATACAAGTATTCCTAATTGAGTCTACAACAACACCTGATAAATTTTACGTCGGCAGAATGATTATAAACAACAACATTTGATAAATAATCATGCCTGAAAACTTAAAAATCCGAAATTTTGAATCGTTTTTATTATTCCGTAAATGTAAAGATCCATTATGTATGACACAATAGTATTTTGTTTTTAAAAAAATTGTCTTAAATTTTTTATTCACCTTACTTTACAAAATTCTTTGAATTTATGCAACACGAATAGGGAATTGATGTGTACTGAAGAACAATGTGTCTTAAACGGTTACTAATTGGGCATAGATAAATTATCATGAAATAATGGAAAGGTAGAAGCAATCATTTATACAAAAATATATAGAAATGTGTGAGTTCTTACATTTATTAGGAAAATATTATATTTACTTTCTGTCACACTTATTGTTTTATTAAATTTTAGAATTATCTGACACTGTTAAACGAAAATTAAAAAAAAAAAAAATTTTGTACAACTTACCTCACTAATCACAATGCATCTAAATGTATTATGACAGCTTACAAAGCAATTACAAATAAAAAATACGAATAATTTTATTACGATTCTATAATGCGATCATAAGTAGCTGTGCAACCTGATTGAACTATGGAATATAAATTGAAAAATTTTCAAGTATTATTTATTTTTTACTAACAAAAAGTGGATCAAATAAATAGAGGTATAGAGAGCTCTACATAAAAATATCAATTATTATATGGTATAAGATGCAAGTGATCTTTCAATCAGTTCATTATTCCTTTCAAAACTTTAATGTGTAATGTGTGTTATGACATAAACCTAAATGCACCTTTTTTTAGGAGCTTAGGAGCTTGTGCATAATATACAAAGCATATTGTACTATTTTCGGAAAATAAAAAGATAAGAGAATATATTTTAATAAATAGTTTCAAATACTAGGTTTCATAATTATTTCTCTTGTGAATATGGTATTCCATAATTTTTTAATCATACCTGGTGTTCTTAATCGTGGAAATGTTGGTAATTCATCATCACTATACTTATAGAAATTAATCAATTAGATAGCTTTAGCCCGCAGATGATACCATGTGACACTTGGGACATACTGCTCGACAGTAAAATGTAATATTCATTTTGATAAAAATATAATGAGGATGACAAAAAACGTTTAATAAGAAATTATTTAATAATGTGTCAGTCATAATATATT
>NW_019384287.1:1786005-1796937 GCF_000648655.2 Copidosoma floridanum | reverse complement strand
ATATTTGTACTAATTTTCAAGCCAATCCTATTTTTGGTTTATGAGTTACAGTAAATAGTTGGTCAAATATTTCGTTTAGTCGCTGGTTGCATGTGATTGTTTATTTATTAATAAAACTTATCAGCTTTCTGCCGACTTACAAATTATTTGGGATCATTGTCTGCTTCTTAGAATCAAGTAGACAAAATTTGGAGGCAATTGTATTTTTGAAAAAAAAGTTTCGGGTAATTATTCGATAGAATTACGGATTTTTAAGTTTTCAGGCATGATTATTTAACAAATAATGTTGTTTATAATCATTCTGCCGACGTAAAATTCTTTAGGTGTTGTTGTAGACTCGAATAAGAATATTTGTACTAATTTTCAAGCCAATCCTATTTTTGGTTTATGAGTTACAGTAAATAGTTGGTCAAATATTTCGTTTAGTCGCTGGTTGCATGTGATTGTTTATTTATTAATAAAACTTGTCAGCTTTCTGCCGACTTACAAATTATTTGGGATCATTGTCTGCTTCTTAGAATCAAGTAGACAAAATTTAGAGGCAATTGTATTTTTGAAAAAAAAGTTTCGGGTAATTATTCGATAAAATTACGGATTTTTAAGTTTTCAGTCATGATTATTTGTCAAATAATGTTGTTTATAATCATTCTGCTAACGTAAAATTCATTAGGTGTTGTTGTACACTAGAATAAGAATATTTGTACCAATTTTAAAGCCAATCCTATTTTGGGTTTGTGAGTTACAGTAAGCGGTCTTCTTTACATTGATTCGTACGGCTGTAATCATCGTTTATATATACATATTATTGTTTTAAACAGTTCTATTAAGTTAGAATTTGTATAGATTCACTATCATGTACTTAAGAACTCGAAATTTAGGCGAATGGGAGGTTTTTTTTATTAAAATTTTTTATTACTTTGTAGAGCGCTCCATATAGTACGTCGGCTAAGTCCGTCGGCTAGCTTCAGCTTCATCAGCACCGAGGCTAACTCATTAAAATCGTTTTAGTTTGATGGTACGTTGGTTATTGTAACATAAAAGTTGTGCCACACTAGCTTAAGATAGTTGACAAGATGCAGTCGTGCTCAGTGAGAACGAAGATTACTGCGTATAATATTACTGTATAGTCAAAGTAGAAATGGTTGAGTACTACTCGTCTCTTTGCGTGCGCAGAAGAGCAATAATTGGCTGTCTGCGCTGCTTGACGAAATCGGGCAACGTTGTATTCTCATATATATGCATATGTTTACACACATGTATATTTTTTTTTGTTTACCTTTTTTTTGAGAATTAGGTTATCGTATTACTTAATTTGTGCTCAGCTGGTTTATTTTGCAAATAAATATGAATAATCTAAGATTAAAGAACGGAAAATTTGTAACAAAAAAGTTAGGTAAGAAATACAGTACTGGTGTACATCGTATGAATGAAGCAAAGAAAGCAGTGATTCGTAAAGAATTATGTGCACAGAAAGGAAGATCAAAAGTTGCTAATAAAATAATGAATCATTGTTCAAGAGTTTATTTGACAGATTGTTGTAATACAAATATATTTCGGTTAATTTCTGTAATCATGTTCTAGATTATTTATTTGATAATTGTATTGCACATTTTTCTGTTTATTAATAAGTTTATTATTTACACGAATTACATTCCACAGTTTCAAATTATATTTTGAGTTTATGAATGACGTGTATATATAGCGGCAGTAGATGTATATATACAACGAGGGCGAACGACGTTGTCATGTCTCAAATTGTATCTCTAAGCTGTCTGCTGAATTGGTTACGTTCGCTCGAAATACACGATGTTTGTACTAAAATTCCTCAAAAACAAGTAGCGGATAGAACATCATGAGATAATGCAAAATATTTCTTGGATTCCACGGATTCAAAAGTTAGTTTTCTTTAAAAATGTATAGAAAACTATTCTTGTAATCTTTAAAACCGCATGGCTCACATCAGCGTAACAGAGGCATCCCATGATAAAAGCCATAAATTTATAAGTTAATATCTTAGTTTTTAGCTGCGGTACCTATGTTAAAATTTTACTGATGTGTGAAGGACACTAAAATGTACTTATTTGCTAAGTTTCGAGAAAATCTATAGAAAATCGATTTCCTTGTCAACTACCTTAATACTCTGACGAAAGAGTGTAGCAAAAATCGTTAAAATAATCAAATTATTAAAAAATAATAAAAACTTTTATTTTTCATATCCTGTATAATGCAACATCCTNAAAAAATGTGAAATTACGATAAAAAAATTACGTTCTTCTTAATATCGTAATTGATGCATGCGTATGAATTTTTCAAATATAATTACCTAGACGTATTTTTGAGTAAAAAATGTTTAATTCTTCAAATTAACATACACTCTTATAGGGGTGAATAATGAATTTGTATTCCAACTGCCATTTAAATAACTCAGAACTTTTTAAAAACATTTCTTCTATTTGCAATGCACGTAATTAAAAATATGCTGTGTTATCAAAACAAACAAAATAAATAAATAAAAAAATCACATAAAAAATCTCTTAAAGCGTTACATTTAATAACGTTTTATTAGTGACTATGTCAAATTGTGGAATAAAATGATTTTTTTCCTGGAATGTACGTACGTCTACATAAAAATATTGAAACATTAATACGCACGTACAATGCTTTTGAGAAAAAACTTATCTTCTTCTTTACTGTTAATGAGAAAAAAAATATAGAAAAGTGATAGTATTCTCTCCTTTCTATTTTAATTTAATTTCAACAAACAATAAGGAAAATAAGATGCAGAAAAACCCTTGGATAGCTTTTAAAAACATTTTATCTTGTATTTTACGATTTATTTTGTATCAGTCATTTTACTATTTTTCGTCTGACATTTAAAATGGTAGGAGAAAAGAAATAGTTTCATTGAAGCCCCTGTTATTGTTTATTGAAGCTGTTGACTTATCAAAAAATTTTACTTTGACTTTTTAATACTTATGTAACAAACTAATCACGTAATAATTTAAGACTAAACAGCACTGCTGAGTGGTACCATTAACTCCCTGTAACTATATATTTTTCAGGTTCCAAGTCTAATTCAACATGAGAAACATATCCAGGTTTCGAAGATGTAACAGAGCAATTGATGTAGAGTAGCGTAGCACTGTATCTTGAAAACTTATTTTTAAATAAATTAGCTGATCAAAACTTATTATATTGCAATACTGTTTTCCTGTGTAATATAATCTACAGCGAATAAAGTTATTAGTGACTGTAGATACATAAATCTTCATGCAGTATTATTTTTAGCGTACTAAAAATAATAGTTGTATACGTTTTTACTAAAATGTTTTTGAACATTATCGTTATTATATGACTACCATATTTTTAATTTGCATTGTGATTCGTAATATGCATTGTGGATACAGTTGTCTAATAAGCGATACCCATTGGATCAAACTGGCAAGCTCCCCTGCTTCAAGTCTTGTCATTTAACGTTGTATCGTATATGAAATGATTTATACTTTAAACATATCACTGAAGTATAAAGTGTTGATGGCTAAACCCTGTGATATAATACATGAAAAAATTCGGAATTGAGTAACCCTAGAGATGGTGTAATAAAATTATTTAACGGAGCATTTGTCATGTATGAGTTAGGTTTTAGGTATTGAAGGTAATATATGCTTGGCTGCATTCATTATGTTTACGTTGGCAGCCACTTCTTGCGCTGGCGTCATTTCGTGTATCATCACCTTTCAGTAGCACATAGCTGCTATTGCTAATAATATCGAACGTTTTCTACTAAAGTATTGAAACTATTAGCAATTTAAATATTTTATATGTTCACTGCCTCAGTTAAGGAGTTTAAAATATTCATATTGTAAATGATCAATTACATTCTTCTATCTTTACGCTTTTGAATTGGGTCTCATACTTTGGTAATGAGCTTACTTTGCATAAATTAAGTCTTTGCTCAATCTGACATTGAGCCATTTCAATTATATCTCGTATTTTAACTGGAAAAAATGTTTTTATTACTGTCAATTACAGTTATTGAGATAATGATTTGAACGAGTAATTAAATATAGCACATTTTTTAAAAGATACTTTATTGCTACATAAAACACAATATGTAATTTCAATCTACCTTTAATAATTCGTTAATGCAACAGAGTTCATTTAATACAGATTGGGTCATCATTACAATGATGAAATGCGATTTGGTCATAATAATTGGAAAATTTCTTAATTTTGCTGGCTTATTACTATTAGGGGCAATACAAAAAATATGTTACTAGGTGTAAGGAAAAGGACAATTACAAACAAAAACTGTGACTTTCAATTGAGTGATGCATAGAGATAGTAAGGACTTCTCTACATGACCATTAATACTAATTTTAAAATGAATACCAAAAATCAAAACAAGATCGTATTTTCAAACGAATGCTGTTCGCTCTGGCCGTATAACGTAGAAACACTAGAAATAAAAATTGAGTTAGTCACTTTGCAACATCTGGAATTGCTATGCCGATAATTACAAACATTAATTTTTGGNAATAAGTTTTTATCGTTGTGATGTATAAAATACTATGAACATCGATGTATGGTATTAAAAAATTAAGGAGATTTAAAAAAATGAAAAATACTTAATTACCATTATAAGTGTTCAGCTTAAAAATAATTTAATACACTCATCGAGAAACTTTACAAAAATTACCAAGAAAATCATAGCGCAAATTACCTATAATTACATTTTTATAATAAAATTATTTTGTGAAACACAGCTTTTAAAAAATAGTAATATATGATTAAGTTAATGTGAAAATAACAATCTACGTTAGTTTTCCAAGGGCTAGGGGATAGAAAGTATGTCTAAGGTTGTCAACGGGAGGTGGAACATGGTCTAAGAATGGATTCGTGTCTGAATTATTGATAGTCTTGTTTGCTAATCGTAGATAAAAATTTCATTTTAATAGAAAGAAAATTTAAGTTTAATAAGCGTTTCAAGTTATAAGAATTTAAGGAGTCATCAAAATATTCTTTCCATCTTAGATCCATCTTAATTGTTTTTAGAGCAAATTATTGCATGTAATTGTATATTGTAGACATAATAAGTTTATCAATGTCTTACACAATTATATATAGGAAATTCTCAGTCAAGCGTTGTTCAAGGAGGTACCACAAAAACCAAAAAAAATGTGAAATTACGATAAAAAAATTACGTTCTTCTTAATATCGTAATTGATGCATGCGTATGAATTTTTCAAATATAATTACCTAGACGTATTTTTGAGTAAAAAATGTTTAATTCTTCAAATTAACATACACTCTTATAGGGGTGAATAATGAATTTGTATTCCAACTGCCATTTAAATAACTCAGAACTTTTTAAAAACATTTCTTCTATTTGCAATGCACGTAATTAAAAATATGCTGTGTTATCAAAACAAACAAAATAAATAAATAAAAAAATCACATAAAAAATCTCTTAAAGCGTTACATTTAATAACGTTTTATTAGTGACTATGTCAAATTGTGGAATAAAATGATTTTTTTCCTGGAATGTACGTACGTCTACATAAAAATATTGAAACATTAATACGCACGTACAATGCTTTTGAGAAAAAACTTATTTTCTTCAGCGATATTAAACATTTCTTAGTTTTTGCCAGAACCTCCTTAAAATAGTAGAATGTGACAATTTTCCAGCTCTCAATATTTTAATAAATATTAGACAATAATGCGTTCGAGTTCAAAGCAGAAGTGATTACAAGTGCTCATTAAATGGTATAAAAGGTACTTACGTAAAAATGTATAAGGCAAAAGACTTACTCCCATATCTTCGATTAATTGGCTGTTAAAGTTTTCATTTATGTTGTTAGCACGCTTTAGAAGTCCATACACACTATAACCTTCGGGAGTAGTTATTTTGAGCCACTGTTTAGTATAGTATTTGAAGAATCCAATGCTTCTGAGTCTACGTTTGTAATTCTCTGGCATTGCTGTTTTTATAAGCTGAAACCCCTCTTTTATTCTTTCAGATGGTAAAAATGCAAGAGCAAGAATTCCATAAATCCATTGACGAAATTCTGGATCACTGTCCATAAACTTTTTTAACGGTTTAAATTTTCTTAAAATACACTGCAAAATGTATGAATATAAATGAATAAATATGTAACAATTTTTAAAAATAAAAAAAAATGATCTCAGTAACACGTACACATTAATCTTAGTCAATTCATATTTTTATAAAACACATGTTTGGAAACATCCTACATGGCAAACATTTTTCTAACATTGTTGCAAAATCTTGCTTTAGATCAACTTAAATAAAAAATTTGGTGACTTTTATGATCATTCAGTTACCGATAAAATTAAGAACTCTGTACGAAAAGTGTTTTAATACCCTTGTGATAGCAGAAAAGCTCAGGTATATGATGTACTCTTATATAATTGTAATTGTTGGAGGAAAGATAAATAGATATTGATGCTTACTTGGGTAACTTAAGACGTTGTAATTCTTTGAACATCATTAGAAAAATAATTAGATTTTCAATAGTGCATACTACAGTTAACACAACAATGATATTTTACTACTTGGAAATACTTAAAAAATCGATATGATGTTTTGTAATGAGCGTGCCTTCGTTCGTGATTTTAATCATCAAAAAAAGAAAACAGCTTTAGAGTGGTCAAAAGAAGGTTATGTTATATTATATAATGTATTTTGATTACCTGATCATGGTGAAAAATACACCCCGTGAGTTGAACGTGTTCTGTAAAACAGGAATTAATGGCGTTTCTGAGCGCTAGCTCCAAATCAGACATAGTTACTTTCAATTTGTTGACAGGTAATATTTTCAGAATTTCTTGAAATACAGATACGTATGATTCTGCGGTTTTTCTTTTCATAATAATAAATAAGATTGGAGCAGCCTACAAATTTTAGACCTGGTGTAGGGTGAGCAGTTATTGTTTGATAACAATGTAAAAACTAAAATCCACGCTTTTAACTTCTATTAAACAAAAAGGTAATGCAAGTAATTTCTAATATTAGAATAACTTTGTTTTTTTTTAATAAACTTACTACTGCAATTTGTTTTCATAATATTTAATAATTTCATTAATGTTTTGTAATACTAACAATTATATATTTGGCAGACAAAAATAAGAGTCTAAAACTTAAGTTAATTGTTATTCCTGATAATACAGGTGAAAATAGACAAGCACATATAATGGTTAAAAAAGAGTTTTTATAAAAAAACTTCGGACTCGTAAGACATACTCATTTTATTTGGCAAAGAAAAACTAACTGTTTTGATATATTTTATTTCAATATAGTATAAAAAAATGATTTTTTGGATACATAGTCCTTATCTATTTAAAATTAAACAATTTAAAGCTACATTTTTTTCAGCACACAGTACTTTATATACTGAGGAGCTCGCGCTGGTTAATAAGACTTCCAATAGGTTATTTTTCAAGGACTCACAACAGCTATAATACCAAGATAAATAATATGTCCTCGGTAGATCTCCTAATAAGTAAGACTTAACACGACTGGAAAAATTTTTTCGTTGTATCAAAACTTTATTGTAGAGTGGTTAGTGCGGTGTAGATTTTGGTTGTTACTTTTTGAATTATATATATATACATACGTATCCAGATTTTATTGTCATAACATTTAAGAGTAGGCATGCGTCCAATTTGGGTCTGCACTGAAATGTCCCACCAATAAAAAGATGTTTAACTTCGTTGAAATTTTTTAAAATAAATTCGCGGTCGTAAAATATTATTGATTTATTGCCATTTACATCAGTGACAGTTAGTGCCGTTATAACTAAGTGATTAGACAACAAGATTGTCGAATACTTTTGTTCAGATAGCTATTTGGCAAATAGATCGATTATCTTAGGACAAGAAGGAAAATGTTCTAGTCTCCAACGTTTCATTGACGGTCTCAAAGTGGCAAGGGAGACCTTGTAACTTGCGTTTGGATATCTAGAAAAAAATATTTTCAAGTGTGCGTGGAATACAATTAATATGTAGCTTAGATTATATAGTGTAGTTTCGCTTAGTGAATGTCCAGTTACAAACAAAAAGCAATTTCATTAACTAACTCTTAACACAATTGAAGGTATTAGCAATAAAAGTAAGTAAACGTTAATAAAATTCTCATTAGCTGAAAATAGAACAAGAAAACATTCCAAGCAGTCGCTCGATTTTGTTGAAATAGGTGGTTCAAATAATGCGCGAGTGGGGGGGGGGGGCAGAGCAGCCAATCACGTTGATCAGAAGGACAAAAACAGAGCGAGGACGTGAAATGCGATTTTTCTCTAACGTTTTGATATTATCACTTGTATAGACAAACTCAAAAGTTACATACTCTTTAGTATATATGTATGGTGACGAAATCTTTCCTACAAATTATAATTTCTTCTTAAGTTTAACTTACCTTTTACACGCATCTTTGTATAACTCTTTGAAACTCCAATACTTTTGACTTGATAGTTCACGTATATATTTTCGCATTTCAATGCATTCTTTGAGATTATCTGGCTTGCAAAATTGTGAATGGTTGACTGATAAATGTAAGATACTATCTGTGTCCAATTTTTCTGCCTTACCAATACACTTTTTGTTCCTGCATCTGTAATATCTACAAAAAATATTAAATTCACTAAATTTTATTGCTGTTCTTTTGATGGTACACAATAAGTTTTTATCGTTGTGATGTATAAAATACTATGAACATCGATGTATGGTATTAAAAAATTAAGGAGATTTAAAAAAATGAAAAATACTTAATTACCATTATAAGTGTTCAGCTTAAAAATAATTTAATACACTCATCGAGAAACTTTACAAAAATTACCAAGAAAATCATAGCGCAAATTACCTTGCTGCATAGTGCACAGGATGTATAATGTTGGGATAGGAACAATTACTGTTAATTTAGTGAAAATAAATGTCGAAATAGTGAAAATTTTAATTAAAAAAGTCAAAGCTTCAGTGATAGTACATTCAAAATGTCTAATCTTAGCACGATTACGAACTAAGATCAACATTTTCTTTTATTAGACTTAAATTATTAACTCAACCGAAAAAATCCTTGGTTCGTTAAGTAACATTAGCCATACCAGCACTGTGATTTTTGCTGGATTTTCTCGATAATTTTTATTAATTTTGTTCATTTCGTGTAATTTTTTGAAAATGACGAAAAAAAAATCTACTTGAATTTTTCTTACGATATAACACCCACAATCTTGTTATAGTGAAAAGTTCTTCCGTTTAATCGGCGCTCTTCTAAAGGGTAATACTGTCAATTAGATTTAGATGTAATTGTTACATAATGATCTGGATCATTTTCTTCAAACTGTAATACGTAAATTAATGAGCTTATGTTTTAATTTGCATCTAATAACAATTCTTTATTACGAAATTCAGTAATAAATGATTATCGATAAATAAGAGTGCTTTACTTTACTAATTTAGCTATATTATCACACACTGATCTTTAATTTAAATCTATATTCGATTGACATAATACATCTGTTGAAATTTGATGCTTGCAGCAATCCAAAAGATCCAAGCACTCGAATTTTTGTCTCAAATATGCATTTTTTATCTAAACTCTTTAAACACTTTATATTCAGATAATTCGGAAATAACCGGGAGGGTAAGCTGGACTTCTGATAGTTGTTTTTGGGTTACCTGAGTAATGAACGTCTGGAACGCTCAGAATTATTGAATAAATAACGCGTGTTCTGGACAAGATACCCACATGTTTTTAATACAAATTACGCATCTATTAATAAACTACTAGTATAAAGAGTAACATTTTCCAAAAGTAAAAATGAGGTAAATGTAGGAATATGAGGACACTGGATATAATGGCAGTTTATTTTCAATTTCTAAAAAATTATATTATAATACAGAAGTGTTGTCAATTAATTATGTAAACAACTTGAGGGAGGGGAAGTACGTTGTTTGCTTACCGTTGATGAAGTGGTGGTAGAATATTCTAATATTATATAATATTCATAAATCATAAGATAATACTAATTAATTACTTATTGATAAGCAGCCTCTAACGATCAGACAAACGTTACTGCCTGCACGTTTTAATAACGATTTACTAATGCAAATTATAGGCAGTCAATGACCAGTAAAACGTTACCTACCATTTATTCATTAATTCTGTTTTTTATACTTTTAATAATCCAATTCTCTTGAACCTAATACACTCAACTGTAAGTACTTTACACACGGAATAAGTTTGTATGAATAAACGGCCGATTATCAGATGCATATGGTCAATGTATGGTATTGTATTACATAACTTTTGTATAATGCGTTCCGTGTGTAGTATGTGCACGTACATACGTACTCGTATATGTAAGTATGTTTACTATATTAGTGTGTGCAAATGTATTTTAAGAAAGTTGTAACGTTTTGAATAATTTTCTATTTCCAAGTTATTTGTAAGTGCGTATACATCTCGTCTAAACTATGTTTGATTTTTAGGTGATATAGGTTATTGTTATATCGTTATCGTATTCTAGTGAAAAATTTATTTTGATATTCTTTTATAGTTTATTGTGTTAACACAAGCTGACTTTGCTTCATATTCACCGTAGTAATTTTAATTTATTACTTTTTAATGCCTTACCGCATTATTATTGCCAATACACGTAAATTATTGTTTGAACTCTTATATCTCCAGAAGAGTACAGTTTTATAATTTTAGAATTTGTTAAAGCTTTTTTTATAAGTTGTTAGAGCGTTAAGAGCCTTTTGTTACAAAAAGAAAAAAAAAAGTAAGTTGCAACGATGCACACTTTGAAGTCCTATTATATTTATTTTTATAGATTCAAGCTTTGGAATGGTAATAAAAATTGTTGCCATAATTAAGTAAACAAAAAAAAAATAAATAAATAAATAAACAAT
>NW_019384287.1:1774346-1785656 GCF_000648655.2 Copidosoma floridanum | reverse complement strand
AAAAAAAGAAAAGTCACAACGCTGCATGCTTTAGAGTGCTATTATATTGATTTTCATGGATCAGAATTTTTTAACGTTAGCAGAAATTGTTAATTGAGCGTTAAAAGTAATCTATAGGCAAGAAAAAAAAAAGTTTTAACTTTGCACGCTTCAAAGTCCTACTATGTTTATTTTTATTTTTATAAATCAAAGTTTTAAAACGTTTAAAAAAGTTGTCACGATTTTGCTAAGGAAATCTCAAAACTTTGGTTTCATTGTGTACTGTATGTAAATATGAAAGTCATACTATGCAAAATTCTGTTCAAAACAATACTATTATTTTCTTCATGTCCAGAACAGTACAGTTGTATAATTTTGAAATATGTAGGATTCTTTTTTATCAGTTATTAGAGCGTTAAAAGTAATATATCAAAAACAAAAAAAAATTTTTATCATAATTTTTCTAAGAAAATGTAAGAACATTAGTTTCACTGTGTCATACATATAAATATGAAAGTATACTACGCAAACTCCTATGAAAAATAATACGTTAATCCTAATAGCCATGTTTGTTAACGGTAAATTCGTACATGCACTGATACAGATGCATATGCTATTGTGATTTTCACGAAATTTAATTTGTAAAAGACAGCACTATTATTTTAAAAGACATGTTTCTTCACGAGTAAATTATTTTTATGGTATTAAGTGTAATTTAATTGTTTATTTTTGAATATACATTAATCTACGTATTTATGAGTATATATTAGTAGTGTGCATGTATTTGTACACAAACGTTTGTAATGTTTAGCCCTGAGGCTTTTATAGCTAGTATATTTTATTATGAAATTATTCAGCAGTATAGTTCAAGAAACAAAAACACCGTATAAAAAGATAATTGTAGTCAACGAAGAACCAACAACAATTGATACAACTTGAGATTAAAGTCGTAACAGCAGCAGGCAAAAAATTAGCTTTTAGTAACTTTGCATCCGAGTTTGCATCTTCGAATAATATGAAAAATATAGATTTTATTTGAATGCTCTACGTAAATGTAATTATATTAAGCATCCAAAGAAAAATCGAGTTATATGTGTGTATATAAAGTGTAGGTAAGCATACAGGGAATTACATAACTTAATGGTAATGTTCTAAGTAAAATAAGTCTACTAAAATTATTATAGACCAGCAGCTTTAAAAATTGAGGAAAGCACTATTTAAATGGTTTTCTACATTTGCAACCATTGTTTGACTGCCAATAATGTGGGAGCAATAAAAATACAGCCGATCCCTTACTACAATAGTCAATACCTCCCTGCATTTTACCATACATTAATGTGTAAGGTATAGATATAGCCATGGTGGTGCGCTTCTGAGCGGGGACGCACTAAACTGCTCATTTTTGAAATCTCCTAATTCTTACCGGTTTTTAGAAGGACAACAAATTTATGCGCACACTTTAATCAAAATCCTATCTTAGTTACAACGTTACTGTAAATATTATTTAGCCATAATAAAAATTAGTTAACGTCCGAAATACTGGCAAAAAAAGCTTATTTTGACATGAACATTAAGAAGCTGTTAACACTCTTAAACTTTATCTGTTACGTTTACTACACAAATGTGGGCATGTGCACTTTGTATATTTTAAATAAACAGTCACAATATTTACTTTTTTATTAAGTTTTTAATCAGTTTTCACTATCGCTACCGGAACTGTAGCTACGAAGGTGCTAATGTGAGCAGGGGCACGATACACTGATTTTTTGAAACCTCCTACTTTTTACTGGTTTTTAGGATGACAACGGCTGTAAGCGCACACACTTCAATAAAAATTCTTCCATGATCGAGACACTTATGTTACTCATACATTATTTTATGTGATTAACACTCATAACATAATTATGAAATAAAGAATTATAAAAAAACCGTCACAATACTTATGTAATGAGTGCTAAAATATGTGAAAAATAATTTTTATGCTATTTGAAAAAAAAAATCCAGAAGAGTTAAGTCCTCCGAAAAAGCACGTATATCGTAATTTTAAATTAGATGAATGTAGTGATTAAGCTGTCTACTTAGATTTAGTTTGAAGTAAATCGAACAAACAATTGAATAATCGTAATGTACGCAGTTGCGGGTGAAAATATAAATAAATATCACTTACACGAGGAGCTTCTGGAGACTGTCCTGCAGCCTGATGTTGCACTAGAGGTTCAGTTTCATCACCAGCTTGATAATCTACGGCAGGTGAAACCACGCGTGGGTGCATCATGCTGTGTGCTAGTGTGCGTATGTGAATGTCAAGACCTAGTGATGCAGACGAGACGGCATCCCCATTTAAGCAGAGGTCAGTACTCTATGGAGATTCGTAGGCTATAGGCTGGCGCTACTAGAGTGCAGCTCGAAAGAGTATTTACCCCAGTTTCCTTACTCCTACTCTCCCTCTCCATGTGATGTACATGGTTACCCTAAGCCCGCTCAAACAGTTTATGAGAGTGTTTGGCCCCAAGCTCTGCCGCCTGCAGCGTTGTCGTAAAAGAGCCATCATGACGTCTCAAATATATATAGATGTATTGTTGACCGTCTTTAAATGTCGTTGACTCAATGATGATTGTCACGTCATTGTTTACATGCACAAAAGTGGAGGCTGCTCAGCATATAGTCATAAGTCTTATGACTGTATCTGTACACATATATTTTTAATACAAGAATGGTAGATATATATTTGTATATTTATATATACATGTGAGACGCCGTAATGGCTCTTCAGCCCAGCGCTGCAAGTGGCAGAGTTTGGGGCCAAACATACCTCTGTGTCTTATTAGATCTGTACCTCGTTAAATACATCATGGCCTACCTGAGTGGTTTGAATCGATTTCATTTTTGCTGGTCCCACCTTTGAATTGCATCTGCTTTTTTTCTTTTTTTTTGCAGCTAGTGTTTCAGTACATTCATTAAAATTAATTTATGCTTTAAAAAACTGTATTGAGAATTAATTTTTTTTTTTTAATTTTATAAATTGATGGCTCTGAAAAAAAGTTCGTCGTTAATTAACAAGTGCTTATATCATGAATGAACTAGTACAATCTTGTTTTTTATGTTTGTTATGATGGAAAATATCAATTAATATTCAACGAAATAATCCAATGTGCTCTTAGTCTTCTCCATTTTAATATATTATTGTGTTAGTTAATTAACAAGCGCTTGTAACATAAATGACTGAGTAGATCCTACTCTTCTCATTTGTAATAAAATAAATGTAAATTAACAATCAAGCCCATAACAAGAATAATCATGTGCGTTGTAGTATTTTTTTGCTAATTGTAAGTAATGATACTAATTATCTATTAAAAGTTTTGGTTTAACCATGCATAGCTGTTACGTTCATTAATTTTTGTATGATATTTTTATATTGTATGGATAAATTCTCACATAAACAACGTAATTTATTAATGTTGTTATATTATAGAGAGTTTTAGTAATGTTTATTAATAACCAAAGCCTGCCTTTTTTTAAAACGCTGAACACATAATTATTTTCATTAGTAATGATTTTAATTAATTATGATTAAGAAAAATGTGAAATTAAAGAATAATAATAAAGCTTTTTGGTTATTATAACGAAATGTAGTGGTCTTTTTGTTAAAAAGAAGTAATAGTACATATTAATAAAGAGGTGCTTTTACTAATTCATAATTTACAACTGATATTTAGTAACAACCAAGCAAAATTTATCGTATAATGCTGTTTATTTGATTTTAGTTATGTAACGAACTTCAAAAATTATTATGATTTGAAACTGTTATATTAAACAAGTATTTAAAACTGCTTTTTAACCTCTCCCTAAATTTTTACTGTTTGTTAATTAGAACTGTTCTTAAAAAAGTTATTTAAATATCGTAAGGCAGTGCGTAAAAATTCTTTTATTATATTTTATTCTGTACGTTTATTTACTTCATTTATAACCAATAATAATAATTTTATACTCAGCATCTAACATTAAAAAAAAGGAGTTTGGTTGTTGATAAATACTACCGTTAGTCTTCAAACTATTAAGACGTAAATAAGTCACAGTATTTATGTGACGATATACCCATGCAACATAAAAATATACATTAACCCAAATACATCATAGTAATGCATTGTTGAATCGAAATCTCTCACTTAATTATTAACATTGTTTGAAAAAAACAAATAGACGAGAGTGCCTTAGATTATTCCTTTAATAGGCTTAATTGTAATTTATCTTTTGATATATTAAAGATTAGCAGACTAAAGTGTACTAGATCATTTGGTTATAGGTGGTTCTTTAATCACTAACATCATAATAATTTTCTATGTTGAAGATGTTAGAGTAATAGATAATTCTATTTCAGGTGCTTGATTTCGATTGACAAGATCTGGGCGTACTCAAACATTCCTGTAAAGGTGCTTGTTGAATAATTTAATTTAATTTAATTTATTTCGAAACGAAAATACTAGAGCTACTTGTTCAACTAACGCTATTGTTTAGCTTGAGAGTCTTGGGTATGCTAAGTGTTTGAGTCAAAGATGCTTGTTTGTAATTTAACATTGTAAATTAATTATAACCAATACACACACTTGTACTGTATTATTTAGTTTAAGCCGTTAATTTATCAATAGATATCATGACTAAGAAGGAAAGGTAGAGTTGCATCACTTGTTATTATTTATCGGAACTTAGTGAGTATTATTGATTTCTATTAAATGATGTCGCTACTGTTAATTATATTACAGCTGGTATTGTGAGTTTTTTACGGACACAATAATAAATTATTGTTCTCTTCAGAGCCGTCAATTTATAAAACTCAAATAAAAATTAATTCCCAATGCAGTTTTTAAAATCATAAATTAATTTTAACAAATATACTTAAACAGTAGCTGTAAAAAAAAAAAAAAAAATTCAAATGTGATTTGAAGGTACGACCATCAAAAACACAAATACCTCAAATCACTCAATTACGACGTGATGAGTATAATGAGGTACAGATGTCATATGAGAATGTTTGACCTCAAGCTCTGCCGCCTGCAGCGCTGCTGCAGAAGAGCCATCATAGCGTCTAAAATATATATAGAAGTAGTTTTGACCATCTTCGGACTTAATGATGACAGTCACGTCACTGTTTACATATACACCCAAGGGAAAGTGATTCTTTCCAAGCACTTTCCCTAAATGGCAATATGGCATATTGTTTCCCCTTAGTTAACCAGAGATGGCGTTAGATTTTCAGGGCATTCAGGCGTCTTAGATCTAACGCCATCCCTGGTCAACCAAGGAGAAACAACGTGCAATGTTGTCATTCAGGGCAAGTGCCTGGAAAGAATCATTTTAAATCGGGTGTACATAAGTCGAGGCTACTCTGCATACAATCATAAGGCTTATGACTGTATCTGTACACATATATTTTAAACACAAGAATGGTAGATATGCATTTGTATATCAATATATACATTTGTGACGCCATGATGGCTCTTCAGCAGCAGCACTGCAGGTGGCAGAGTTTGGGGCTAAACATTCTCGTACAAGTTGTTTGGGCGGGCTTGGGGTAACCATGGACATCACATGGAGAGGGAGAGTAGGAGTAGGGGAAGTGGGGTAGAGACTCTTTCGAGCTGTACTCTAGTAGCGCCAGCGTATAGTGTGCGAGTCTCTAGAGTACTGAACTCTGCTTTGAGGGGGATGCCAACGTGTATTCCGTATCAACACTAAAGTTGGAGTTGCACAAAAACGGGACAAGGTAACTTGGCAACGTACGATGCGCAAATATCGGCGGGAGCTCATCAGCTTATGTTGTAGACAAAAGTCAGCGGGGGGGATGGGGTTTTTTTGTAGTTAAGGAAGGGTCTACAACAGCTCTGAAGATGTAAGGTGCGATAAGGAATGTATAGTAAAAGGTCAGCTTAGAGGGTACTAGGACCACTTGGTCCTGATTTATAGATGTATAAATGTATCCGTGTTAGTGTGTGTGATTTGTGTGTAATATGATACGGTCGACGAACTCGATAAACCACGTTATCGACGAATAGTATACATATTCTGCATTCATGCAGATCAGTGTATAATACAGTGACGTCTATGTGTCAGTATACAGATAGTATGACATGCGCGCGCGCAGACGCGTACATGAGAACATGTTCAAACTTGTATGCCTAAATAGAAGCATTGCATGTATAAAATAATCCCATATCAGTGCAGACGAAAGTGAGCAATTAGTGGGCTATTAGTGGGTGAAACTCATTCCAAGCCAGGCCAAGCTGCGCCAAAGTCAGCGCCGTATTACAAACCCACCTGCGGTCAGGCTTGGTTGCTTGACTTGGACTATGCTTTTAAGCTAGTCTGCTCGCTTTCAATTCTACTCGGGAGGGACCTCATTCACTGTGTGCAGTAATCTAAGGCAGCGCCACCTGCACAAGAAGGAGGCGATGCTGGATAATACGATTACATAGCCTGTTATGGGCCGTAAGCTTCGTTAATTGTTTTTTGTAGTTTCAATGCATTATGGTATTTAAAGTGCAGACTTTCTGTGTTAAGAATTTATGTTTAACAGAAGAATCTCTGTTACATGATTTATTTATTTATTTATTTATTGTGATTTCACCAAGTATTTTTTAAGTGACACCAACAATACTTAGGTTTATAGAGGATAGTAAAACACCGGCATATGAACTTGTGGCAGTGTTCATTGTGCAGAAAATCTAATACTAAAATTATTTGCGTTCTCTTCGAACTATGAAAAAATTTTACAAACACTAGCCATTAGAAGATTTATTGATATTAAACAATACATTTATCTATAACGCTTTGAGCAAACTACATATACATTACCTCATAGTTTCTGAGTTGCCTAATTTTTTAGTATTTCTTTTAATACAGAGATAACTTAGAGTATCATAAAAAGAAGAAGATTTAGCAAAACTCAAGGGTAACCACGAGAGATAAAATGTTATAGTTATGTTAACTGACCAGAGGATTTTCTGTAAATTCATTCTGTATTTTCGGATGAAATATTTTTTTCCACCGTATCAGAATAGAAATTTATGATTTTTTATCGAGGTCAAATTTGTGTTGAGTTAATAGAAACCTTCCTATANGGTGGGACGCGGGGCTAAAAGGTAGTTATTTTTCTTGTATGAGTATTTAAAAGAGGGTGAGGGTGAACGTTTTGATTAAATCGACGCGATTGTCGAGCAATAATGCCATGCACTTGTTCCCGGCGCGCCTTGGATTTATCGAGGATACTTAGTGTGAATTATGGTATTTAAAGTGCAGACTTTCTGTGTTAAGAATTTATGTTTAACAGAAGAATCTCTGTTACATGATTTATTTATTTATTTATTTTTTGTAACTATAAAATAATAATTGTTATCTGTTTCAAACCAATTCTTGACACTGAAAATTAATATTTTAAGTATCAAAAATGCACTTGAACTACAACTAATAATTAACTGCATGTGCAGCCAATAACAGGCTATGTAATCGTGTTATAAAACTTATATTAGTGAACTGCAGTGTATGCATGTATATATGCGTAATATATAATACTCTTAAAAATAACGGTTTTAAATATTTAAAATAAGCTGAAAACTTGCCGTGTTAACGGAGATCTACCAAATATGATTATTCTATAACAGAATTCTAATATTCTAACACTGTTCTTCGTCGGTTCTTCAGCTGTCTTTTAGTAAGTGAAGAATTGTTTTTTGAAGTTTTGACAGCTTTTATATGACAGAAACTTATATAACACACTCATGATAAAACGTGTTATGATGAAGTTTCATTTTGATGAGATGTACAATTTTTGTATTCAACATTTTGATGTACAATTTACATTTATTTCCGTAACAGGCAAAAAAACACGTTTTTTCTCTGTTTTCGCGTGTATTTTGCTATTATGGAGCGTTACATTGCGGTCTAAAGCACAGTGTATGATACACAAAAATGTTGCATCTCAACGAGATCTTCAAGTTTACCTTCAAATGCAAACGTGTAAAATGTACGTATGAAAAATTATCGCTGAAAAACAAAATTTCAGGCCAGTTGGACCGTAATTACTTGGGTTGGTCGAAAAACTTGATAGCGTGCACACATACTTTCACATCTCATACACCATCTGACTAACTCAGATCACCCTCATACTAGGTTGAAAATTTGTTTTAGACTAAAAATAGATGATTCACAAGTGGTTACACTTTTTGCTCTGACAAAATTATAAGGAACTCGCATACATTGGTCGTGTCTAAAAATTCAGACAATAATTTAATTAGTTAAATTTCTTTAACATGTAAGCAGTTGTATCTCGCGGTAAGCTTGATAAAAAATTTTTTCATTGTCCAGGAGTATATTACTTTTGTTTTACACAAGAATTCACGTGTACGTATTATAGAATTTTTTCATGTACAAATTCGCACCTTTATCTGTAACCTTACCTGTTTGATTTTTTGATCTCCCCTTTTTTCCCCAAATATGCGACCCGAATTAAAATTACTCTAGGCAAGCCTAGATTCATCATCAGGCTCTGGTCAGGCTATTCAGATCGGTATGAGATCAGTTTTTTTTACAGTGCCTAATCCGATCTGAATTAATACATGTATGATCATGTAACTTGTATAGTCAACTTAAAGTAGATCAGTATACATAGGTATAGTTATTTTGTGAGGGGGTCAGTTGTGACTTCTACGCAAGCCAGTCTTACCTTAATTTTATTCTGTAGAAGCTGAAAAAACAATTATAATTATTTTGGCTCATGCTAATTAATTTATCATCGTAATATAATGCTGCGGATGATTTAAGGAGTCATTTTCAACTCGTACCACAAGCAATAAGAGGTTTCTAAGCCATTTTCATAGTAAAAATACTATTTCGCAACCATTTACATGACTAAGTACAGTTTCTGAAGTTTCAATTTCGTAACTTTTTAACTTCGGAATTCTGCTTGACGGTTTAATTTTTATCATAACTTTTTTTTCTTTTCATTGAGTCTCCGTGCTTCTTACTTTCGGCTGTCAGAATTTCGTTTTTTTATACTTCAGTTATTCGATAATCTGTACACTTTTCATCATCAATTTAATTTTCATTACTTTTTGTTTCTGAATAAATTGTTTCTAAACATAACACTTTCTGATTTTTAATCTACCTTCCAAACTCCAAATCAGCACTATCCCCAAAATAATGAAAAAATCGAATCACATTGTGCAATTAGGTAAAGACAAAACAAAAAAGTTAGACAGTACCAATGTGGTGTATGAAATTTCGTGCAACAACTGCCCTGCACAATACACAGGCGAGACAAGGAGAGCACTTAAAGAGAGGAGAAGAGAACACAAAAACAATTAAAAAACTGAATCTGTGGTATCGTTGCATCAAACTACTAACAATCATACCTTTAAATGGGATCACATCAAAATACTGGACAATGAGCCAAATTACAAGAAACGAATGATTTCTGAAATGCTTCATATAGTGTCAGATGATAATAATATAAATAAGAAAGAAGACCTATACACTTTGAGTCATACTTATAAAAGCTTTTTCAAAAATATACGTTGCTGACCACACCTCTTAGTGTGATATACTGACATCTTGATGTATCTGTGTGAATATGTGTGTTCTACTATAAATTGAAAATTTTGCGAAATGTGGATGCTTTTGCCTCTTTGACTTGCGTGCGAATGAACATCGTTACGTTAAATCTTTCCCTTCTGTGTTTATAATAATGGTACTTGTAGCGTTTGTGTTTCATTTTTATTATTTGTTGGTTTTGTACTGATTTGTTGTTTATTTGTTAATAAAGCCTGAAGAGGTCGACACTCCAGTCGACGAAACGTTGCTGTATTGAATAAAGAAAACGCGTTGTGTATTTTTTGTTTCAAAGTTTGCACCAAAAGATTAACTAGTAAATTATTAAATTACATCAATATGGAGAGCGAGAAACATCACAACAATTTTAAAGACATATATAAGGAATCATTTTTTTTAATAGTAAAAAATTTTAATTAGTGAAATAAATATTAAATAATTTTATCAAACAGTTCAATAACTTATTCAAGTTAAATATATTAAATTATCATATCGAAATTGAGGAAAAGTTTTACGATGTTTCGTCGGCGCAACGTACCATTCGAGCCTAAGCTTTCGCTTAATAGCTCGGGACTCGCACTGGACGCGTAGGTGGGACGCGGGGCTAAAAGGTAGTTATTTTTCTTGTATGAGTATTTAAAAGAGGGTGAGGGTGAACGTTTTGATTAAATCGACGCGATTGTCGAGCAATAATGCCATGCACTTGTTCCCGGCGCGCCTTGGATTTATCGAGGATACTTAGTGTGATGTGTCGTACCATATCCCGTTCGCGATCTAGAGGTTATAAGTACCGTTACGAGCAAAGGTAGTTACACTCTAGAGGTTACGTAAGAGGGAAAAATGGTTTAAGTTCGCGACCGGTCTAGGATCCACCAGTACCATCTGTGGTCAATGTGATTGTCCTAGATTTAACGTGAGGAGTAATTTCTCTATTTAAATTCGTAACGTGATATTTACCGATACCGAATTTCGAACCGAGAGAAAAAGGGAAAAAAAACTTTCACTTTAATATGACAATTTGACTTACTTTTATTTCTGGTCTTAGAGTACACACCGGAGCGAACCAGCGCGGGGTGTCCGAGATTGAAGATTAAAAACCGTACTCGTGGAGGACCGTGGGATAGCAGAGGTGGACTCTAGCTACTTAGTCAACCGTTCCAGGGTGGAAATTAAACTGTCCTTTTCCTGTGCCTTCAGGCCCTTTTTATAAGGAGTAGTGGACCTCGGTGACGCGCTGGTTCGACAACAACGTAGGAGAGCTTGCCGGGGGAAAATCTTGCAAAAATAATAATTGCCGAAAATCTCATGGGATAGAACTGCTCTAGTTTAGCCACTCAGAAATTGGCACTTCCCACATCCGGTTCACTCTCCTCTTTGCGCTAAGAGAAGGGAAGGAGATTCACTCGCTCATGCCATTCCTTTCCCTTTTTACAACGAAGTTGACAGAATTTCAATATATTTTAACCTTAACATTACGACAGGATATTGTTAATATTTACTAATGCTAAACATCGGTCGTTCGTTCAGCTAAGCTCATTGCAAAAAGAGCGGTGAAAATCGCTTAACAATTCGGTTGATGCTAGGGTGAACAAACGATCGGTGAGTTGTTAATTAATACTTCTACTTAAGCTCCAAAACGGTGGCTGCGGCCGTATTAACTTATAATAAGCGGTGATATTTATAATAATAGTAATAATAATAATAAAAATAATAATAATAATAGTAATAATA
>NW_019384287.1:1758797-1773426 GCF_000648655.2 Copidosoma floridanum | reverse complement strand
GTTAAACTAATTTATGTACCTTTGTGTAGGTAGGACGTATAGGTACTCTTCTCCGTGTATTATTTTTTTTTCTCGTTCTCGTTGTTTATATGTTAATGAACAAAAAATTATAAACATAATTAACTTTTTCCTAAACTATAATATTTACTGATCAAAATACGTATTTATAAATAAACTATTTTTTTAATATCTAAATTTAAAATTAAGATTATTTAGAGTCAAAAAAATAAATACTTCTCCTATCTCACGCATTTTTGAGAGGCTGGTGTATGCTCGGTAGATTAAATAGGGTTTGCCACATAATCGCTCTCCGTGGCTGTCTTACGTCCCTCGGGCCCTGTTTTGCAGGTTCCTAGAGCCGCAAAATAGTCCTGGAGACGATGGCACTTATCTGACGGAAACTACTATTTTTATCATAGACAATCACATACTACCGAGTTCAATAACATATTATTTAATGTTTTACATCTTTAGTGGCAAATTAGTGGCAAAATATACCGTTGGAATTGTATTCCCAAGTTGTTAGGATCCCGAAATAACACTAGTGGCGGTGCTAGCTTAATATCAAGCTGACACGCAACTGATTTTTCGACTTCTGGATGCAGCGGCAAATTTAGTTGTAACGTCACAAAGTAGCGGCAAATTATACATTAAGTACCGTTGTGGCGTGCTGACTTGGTTGTGCTAGCTTGATATAGGTGTATAACACTTTTAACCGAACAGAAATAATTTTTTTTAATTAATTGCAAATTAATATATATCAACTATTTATTCAAACCAATACTAAATGATACTTATTTGACTTTAAAGCACAGTTTTCTAAGATTTTTAGTAAAAAAGACTTATTTACTCAATAAATAGAGTCAGTTTAATTTTAGTTGCTATTGCTTATCCGCTTTAAATTCTCTGCATTCAAATCACTCACTATTTTACTAAAATTTTTAAATGTATCATCTTCCTGATTATTTAGTTCTTCTTCAAACACTGTTACCAAGTCACATACTAAAAAAGTCTCAAAACTAAGGAAAAAATAAATATTAAATGATGAGAAGTTGAATTTTCAATGACTCAAGACTCAAGACCTAATAATGTAGAAAACCGTAACTGTAATTGATTATCAATTTCATGGAGTCAGAACTGACTCGCTCGGAACTGACATTTCGAGCTTTAAAGCTCTCTGATTGTCCGCGAACGAAACACACTGACTTCTACGCTCATACAGTACCTGTCATCGCCATATAATATAAGGAAGTACAATTTACGTATCTGTTTAAGTAAACCTAGTGGCTGCTCTAGGGGAGGGTCGGAACTGACGAAAGTATTTGTACACACGAAAAGCGAGAAAGAATTCACTCACCAGTTCCGGAAATTTTAATTTTTAGTAATATTGGCCAGTGCAATTTTTTAGTGCCAGTGTGTCATTCAAAAAATGACCGTGAGGGGGCGTTGCAGAATTAAATTGAGCGTTTTTCAAAGTTATTTCTATGCTGATCATGATATTGATGTAAATCGAGGGACGAAAATAATGCATTATACGATCTTACTTATTTGCTAAAAGCATGGGCAATGTCAGTATCGTTTGATTTCATTATTTTCAAGATTAAATTTATTTGAATTCAAACATATAGAAAATAATTTAAAAAATTTTTTTTGGAAAATATATGATTTATGTTATTTAAATTTTTATTATTGTCAAGAAGCGCACATTGGGCGCAGTCTCTTAGTTAATATACATAACATATTTCAAGAAAAACTCGATTCATTTTGCTATCAACGAAGATTGGTTTTTTAACATATTTCTAATCTCTGAAATTAATGACATCTGTTCTTCTATAGTATTTAAATTCAAAAACGGATTGCTTGAGATATATGATAGACTTTCTAAATCGCTATATTGGAAAAGTGATTAATTTAAGGTCTTGAACCTTGACACTATACATAGCCTCGTATACGTTTAAAAACTTTCATCTGGTACAGACACGTAAATTAAAAAAAAAATTGATTTTGGAAAATTATACGAAAAATGCTGTAATTTAAGATTCTCATGAAAATTCTCTGACTGACTAAGTTTTATTTTCAGAAAATCTGTGTCAGTGACTTACAACTGTTTCATTCCTTACAGATACTGTGAGAATTATGATTCAAATTAGATAGAGGTGCGCCTTTATCTCCTAAACCTAATCGAAATAAAATTTGCTGATAATTAAAGTTTTAGAGGGCTTTATAAAATATAGTAGCAAGTGAGGGCTTAACTAACTTTTTCTTCATCAATTAAACAAATTGAATACCATTTACATTATTATAGAATTAATCGCAGCACAATCGATTGTTATTATTATTGCACTTAATTATTTATAGATTTATTAATACATGTTAGTTCTTAACTTGACAGATTTCAATTTAAAGTCTCTACTGAATAAAAATGTGACGTCAAAAGTGTCTGTGTAACCTAATTCACTTTGCCAAGAGCACGAGAAGAAACTTTTTGATGTAAAACATCTATAGGCGCGCATGAGCATGGTGAGTAAACTCGAGTGACGCGTGGTGACCGTAACAAAAAAACGTTACAAAAATTGTGTAGATATACATTGCATACATAGTATGTTGCACATGAGTAGTGTGCGAATAAGGGAATCAAAGGAATCAAAGGACAAGGCTAAGAGATTTCCCATCCCCTCTCTTACTGTTTGCGCATGCAGCAGGTGTAGCTATAGATTCTAGAAGAATAATGCCTATACTCACACACGTACTCGCGTAGTCTGACACACACACGCGTGGTCAGAGAAAACAAAGTGCGCGTGTCAAGTGGCTGAAGGTATTGGATCATTGTTCTTAAACCTCTGTACCTAATACAATATTAGTATATCTAAAACATCTTTAGCGTCGCTTGGTGCAGTGTGTGCATGTTTCGATGTGAAACATCTATTGGCATGCTTGAGAGCTTAACCAACGCGATGGGGCGACCTGTGCCATGGCATAATCTCCGGTTGAACTTGACTCGGCTCGGCTCTCTGTCTCTTTTTTCACGCGCTTCGTGCCGCTCCTCTCTTGTTCGTAAAGTGTGCTACCCGTATTATTATAGCTATATAGAAAAGTATATAAGTATTAAATATTATATATTTATTGTACGTATAGCATATACTTACTTGTACACGTATATATAGTGCTTCTAGAACATGATTAATTGATATTAGAATTAGTGTCTTTTTAAAACAATTTATTCTCTGTAAACATTATTATTTTAAAATATCAATATTTAACCATAATGTAAAAATTTCCCAGGTTCTTCCAATTGTGTTTACTTAAACTCTATCTTAACCTGTCATTAATAAAGAGCCAACCCAACAAAATTCTTGCACGTGCGCAACTACGCACAGTAAACAGGTATCTGAATCCGAAAAGACATAGGGAGACAGAGAAAGTAATACCTATGAACGTTTGTTAAACTAATGTATGTACGTTTTGTAGGTAGGTTTATACAACGAATTTCTATACGAAACTCTTCGCCGTCTAATATTTTTTTTTCTCGTTCTCGTTGTTTATATGTTAATGAACAAAAAATTATAAACATAATTAACTTTTTCCTAAACTATAATATTTACTGATCAAAATACGTATTTATAAATAAACTATTTTTTTAATATCTAAATTTAAAATTAAGATTATTTAGAGTCAAAAAAATAAATACTTCTCCTATCTCACGCATTTTTGAGAGGCTGGTGTATGCTCGGTAGATTAAATAGGGTTTGCCACATAATCGCTCTCCGTGGCTGTCTTACGTCCCTCGGGCCCTGTTTTGCAGGTTCCTAGAGCCGCAAAATAGTCCTGGAGACGATGGCACTTATCTGACGGAAACTACTATTTTTATCATAGACAATCACATACTACCGAGTTCAATAACATATTATTTAATGTTTTACATCTTTAGTGGCAAATTAGTGGCAAAATATACCGTTGGAATTGTATTCCCAAGTTGTTAGGATCCCGAAATAACACTAGTGGCGGTGCTAGCTTAATATCAAGCTGACACGCAACTGATTTTTCGACTTCTGGATGCAGCGGCAAATTTAGTTGTAACGTCACAAAGTAGCGGCAAATTATACATTAAGTACCGTTGTGGCGTGCTGACTTGGTTGTGCTAGCTTGATATAGGTGTATAACACTTTTAACCGAACAACTATTTTAATCACCAAATGTTTTAGAACATACATTATTTGATATCCATCCTTTAATTTAAGAACGAATACCGATATTCAATTTAAAAATTTAAAAAATCCATAAAAATAATAAATCAGTAGTTTCTTTAATAATATCTTTATTACTGATTTTTATAAATAGAAGAATTTGACAAAAATTTTCTCCTAAAATAATTAATATATTTCCAAAATATATTTTCGTATAACTATATCTGCTAAGTTTTGTTAACTATTTCTATATCTTTTTTTGGACTCGTTCAAGCTCCATCCTTACTTATCAAATTATCCTTTCGTTATTTTTTGTTACTGTTTTCAAATTTTAAAAACACGCTATCTATATTATTTCAGTCTAATTAAAGATTTAATGTTCTATGATTCGTCATACCTTTTGAAAGCAATATTGATGCTATGCCAGTTCAAGCCATTAAACTTAATGTTTTATATTAAGTTTTTCATGAATCACTGGAACCATCAATAAAAAAAATTTCATCATTTTTTTTGCAAATTGTATGAAATATTTTTGTTGATTATTACTTAAATTTATATACAGTGGGTCAGACATTTCTTTACTAAAACGTTTTTTTGTCCATAAGATTTTGTGTTTTTTTAAGTCGTTTAAGTATAGGTAATCAAAAACACTTACGTGATTTACTTTCTTGTTCTAAAAATTAGTTAATATATAAAAAAGCGCGGTTATCTGCATTATCAACTAAATTTTCTGTAGTATTTTTTTATATTCATTTTAAATATTCTTACCTTGAATATAACAAAGTAATATCATTGCTAAAAACCTAAATGGTCTTATTTTTAAAAAATTATCAAAAGATGCGCTAAGTTATACTACGAAAATATTGTATGACAACTTAGGTAAAAGTAGGCAAATTTCGATATCATTTATAGATTTGGCAAAAGCTTTTGACATTGTGCGGCATATTATATTGCTTGATAAGCTTTATAACTACAGTATAAGAGATAATGCATTAGACTTAATCAAAAGCTATCTTGACAACAGGTTTTAGTGTGAAAGAATTGGACAAGATCGAAGTGATGTGAAGAAAATTAATATTGTTGTACCACAAGGAACAGTATTAGGTCCTTTATTGTTTATTATATTTTTTGATGATCTATCAACGGCTGTGCCTAATGGTTGTATTATGTCTTATGCTGACGATACTGCAATTATTTTTGTTGAAGACTTTCGGAGTAAAGTTGAAAGTAATATGAAAGAATATTTGGCACAGACAGCCGATTGGCTGGTTCTACATAAACTTTCACTGAATATAGATAAAACAGTATTTAAGACATTTGGAAACTACTGTGATAGCGTACCACGGGCATTAAATTTACAATTAGAGATAAAGAAATAAAGAGGGTTGAATATTTCAATTGAGGTTTCAACAACTCAACATTGAGGCAACAATAATTGACTTTTATCTTTTAACTTTATTTACAGCACACCATTATAGACTTGCAAGATTTGTTACTCAGTAACTATAAGTAACGAGCTAAGCAAGAAAATCATATATAGTTATTTGATTATCTGCATATCGTAATAGTCGAATCAAATTTACATCATCAGCAGTATACATGTTACAATGACATCTGATTTTTATATGCGTAAATATTCTTTTACTTCATTCTTTGATGCAGTTGATACGGTCTTTCCCATGTGCAAGACATTAGAAGACAAATGGTACTGACAATTTTCAAAATTGAAATGCTCTTATTATTTTCTTGAATTCTTTTTTTTTTTTTCAACAAAAGTACGAGTATAAAAAAATTTATAGTTAAAAACAAGAGAAAATAAATTAAAACTTTTACTTTTCCTAAGGAATGGAAAACTGACGATGTCTGTTCAAAACAATTTGACAACATTTATTACTTAACAAATTATATTTTCCGCCCTCGGGTGGTTTTGGGAGGCTGGTATTTTCTCGGGCAAAAAAGCAGTTTTCCGCACTCGGGTGGTTTTGGGAGGCTGGTACTTCCTCGGGCGAAAAAGCAGTTTTCCGGAACTCGTTCGAAAAGTCTCCTTTACGAACCTCGTTACGTCCCTCGCCTTCGGCTCGGGCCGCCAACCTCTTGGTTCGCAAACAGAGACTTTTCAAACTCGTAGAAAAACTACCATTTCTTACCATGAGCCCAAAGTGCAACTGCCAGTTTGCGCCTGGTAAATCACTTTGGGCCCACGGGCAAATAAGTTTTTGGCGCCCTCTTGGCCCAAAGTACTTTTCTGCCCCAGGGCTCAAAGTGATTCACCGGGCGCAAAGTGTGCTTACGGGCACAAAATTGCACTTTGCACCCTCGGTAAGAAAAACATTATACGTGACTCGGGTACCAACATACAACAATCGCGCCCTTCAGGCGCTCATGTTTGTACTATGTACCCTAGTGACGTAATGTACCATATTTGGACTTGACCCAATAATGGTAGTTTTCCTACGAGTTTGAAAAGTCTCTGTTTGCGAACCGAAAGGTTTGCGGCCCGAGCCGAAGGCGAGGGACGTAACGAGGTTCGTAAAGGAGACTTTTCGAACGAGTTCCGGAAAACTGCTTTTTCGCCCGAGGAAGTACCAGCCTCCCAAAACCACCCGATGGCGGAAAATGTACTTTTTATTGAAACAATAAAATTTCAAATAGATTGAAAAATTTTATAGCATAGGTTAAGCCACTTATAAGGGTGTGAATGAATCTGATAATACTATTTATATAAATTTTGCTGTAAAAATGCTGCATCATATCTGTGGCATCCTACCAGCTTAATAAGTAAATATATAAATTAAAAGTACAGTAGTGTTAATAAGAAGGTTAGTATAGCAGACAGTTTGTGTGATAGTACATAATTACAAATAACTTGATTATATAGGTACCATACAGGAGGTTATATGATAACTAAAAAAAAATTAAAACTAAAGTTATAGTTCCAAAAATGACACACTAAAAATAATTCTTTACTGTCGTTTGTTTTACAGAGAACTGTTGAAGTGCACGACTGTATTGATAGTCTGTAGGCATGTGCGGGTGTATATGTGCGTGTGTTTGAGCAGAGGCATGAACAGCGCCAGTCAGGTGTGCCGCAGTTCTGATTTGACCCTAGTCAAGTGTGCAGACTATACTTCGCTCTCCTTGAAAATTTAAGTCTGTATGCTTAGAAAAGTCCGTTGTAGTCAATCATCCGTTAGTTTTGTCAAGTCAGTTTAATGAACGTATTTTGTCTAACTAAATCTGCTCAGTCGTCTCCTCATTTTTCTAAAGCCATAACCCTTCAGGTTATGGGCCTCAGCACGCTTTACCGCGCTTTTCTCTCGTGTCTTTTTCCTTTTCGTGTCCCTGGGAGAAAAATGGTCAACAAGAAACCAGCTCTGGCCGAGGAGTAGAACGAGAAGATCGCGACCTTAGAGAACGAGGAGCTTCCGATGACCGAGATGGATGATGAGGCCGCGGCAATGGTGTTGCCTCCAGAATCACCTGAGGCGGCAAACACAGCTTGTCATCAGTCAGATTATATTCAGACAGTTTAAAAGCCAGTCGGTCATATTAGAGCAGATATAGATATTATTTAATATTAAGTGGACGTTACTCTACATAATTTAGACTTAAAAAGGACTGCCTTAAGTGCAGTCGAAACGTTGTCAACTGAATAAAAGACTGAACAGTAAGCCCTTGGATTTATTAATTCTTCGTATCATTTTCACTGTTCTTGGAGTCCTCTTATTGATCATTAAACGTTTTGTGTTGAATCTCGAAGACAGTGCTATGTTGAGAGTCAGTCCAACGGGAGAAGGTCAGCAAGTTTCTGAAGAACTCGAAAAAAAAAAAAAAAATTAATAAATAAAACTTTACTCGCATGTTATGACAATAGCGCCATGGGCACGTGCTCAGTTGTCTTGGAATGTGCGGAAAAAAGACAGGGAGAAGTAATGAGTAGAAAGAAAGTGCTCGCTCTCCATCTTACTAACATTAGACCACATGATCTCTTTCGCGCGCATTGTACAGCATTGCACGACTTCTAACCACGAAATATTTCTCTCTCGCGTTCCTCTATAGGAACCGTGCGAGTGCCCGGTCAGTATTTTGTTTTGCTATAAATAAAGGCAGAAAGGCTGTTACATAAAATCTCCGGGATTGATACTACAAAGGCAGATGTTTCATATTAAATCAAAGTCAGAGATAGTTCGTTAAATATTTCCGGTATAAAAGGCAGCAAAAATATTTTAGATGAGTGGACATTCGATGCACTATCTAGAGTCTGTCATGGTATTTATTTGCATGTGACGCTGAATGCATGAGGTTTGGAAATTATTATATCGGTGGATGATAGCGGTATCAGGTTACACCTTGGGCATGAAGTCATAAATGTTAAAGGTGTGTAATACACATTTTTTAAGAAATTTTTTGCTGTCACGTACACAGTCATGTGAGACTTGTGTTCGGTCACGCAGGGCTGTGTAGGTGCCCAGCATACAATAGTGCTTTGTGTTCGAGTACGTTTGTGTGCACCAGGCCGGATAACTAGAATCGACTTGCGTCCGGTGGACTAGGTTAAATCTATAAAGGCTACTGCTATTTGTTGTGTTTAAGAGCTCCTGATTGTAAACGACATTTTATGCTTGCTGAATTTTTTCGACCCAAAGGGTGGAAAACTAACACTATCAGGAGATCTTTTGAAGGAAGACTAGGAAAAAGGAAATTCTGCTCGAAATGAACCTGGATTATCTGTAAAGTCGGTTGATGTGAATAAAACAGTTGATGAGATAAAGTCGGCTTTTAAAATGTCTGATACAAATGCTCTCAATGCTATCGGTAATGGCAGAAAACGTGACGAGAAATTTAAACTAGGTGGAAAGGTAGGCATGGAGAACACGTCGGATAAAGAAGCAGAAACCGTTTTCGGTTTGAGTACAGGGGAAACTTCTCGAACAAACATAAAGAAAGTAGAAATAGTTCGAAATAAATACGAATAATTGAAGGCTGTAAATGAATGACCGTTGACTTTAGACGAAAATAAAATTTCTAAATTTTCAGAAAACAGTCCAACACGCCGACTAGAAAGTCTAATGGCTTAATTTGACAGGATGTTAAAAAAGCAGAAGGAAGAGAATAGGAAGGCTGCAGAGAGAGGAAAGAAGGCAGAAGAGGGACGGCAGGAAGGAGAGCGGACAAGAAAGGAATTTTATACGGTCTTACAAAATTTCGACCAAAGGCTGAACAGATGGAATAAAAGACTCGTAAAACTCGAGGTACTGGCCAACTACGGTCCCCCCTCACACTCTACGCCAAGACCCGAAAGAAATCAGGTGAGCTCAAAAGAAAAACTAAAAACTTTCTTCAACGAAGCAAACGCATACAACATATCTCAAAGTGGCGTTTAACTTATTGCTACAATCATTTCAAATACGAATAATTCCAGACTCAGACGTGAGTCTCATAGTTTCTTTAATTATAGTCTAACCAAAGATCTTAAATTTGAAGTCTCTCATGATAAATTGAAGTCAGAACTCCGATCAAAAAGACTACTGTACATTATTTATCCGTCGGTTAAAAGCTTAGTCAATAAATGAAGACGCGATTCGTGATGATAAGTTAAAAGTCAGAGAAATACTGTTGAACATAGTAGCTGAGAGATATAATCTTGTGATATTGTGACTACAAGACTCGATTGCAGTCTTAGAAAGTCTGAAAGATTTTAAAAGGGGAGAAACGCCTATCATGACGGCCGCGATTCGGAAAAAATTTCACGAAATTAAATTTAATAAAGGGAAACAATTGAAAGATTTGAAGAATTGGTAAGGAAAAGTGAGATTACAAGTACGTCTGGTCCCTTTTCTGAAGAAGAAAAGCGAGATGCCTTTTATACCGCCGTAGTAGGAATGGCACTTAGCGTGCAGGTGACGGACTTTACGCTTAAAATGCAAAATAGAGACAAAAAGGGTATGATGTATGAAAATCTCATGTCGTACATGTTAAAGGTTGAGTCGGAAGGCCTGGGGCGGCGTTGACAGCGTCATGGCCCGAGGATCGCCTTCGTTGCTTCAACTGTGATGACTGGGACCATATGGCCGATAGATGCCCGAAGGCTGGAACTGGGCTTAAAAAATGTGACACTTGTGGCATTTTTGTAAATGACATGCCAGCCCACGAGAAGTGCAGTCGTGGCAGAGGTCGGGGCCGCTCAAATTTCCGAGGTTTTGGGCAGAAAAGAGACTCTAGCAACGTCAGAGATGGAAAAGATTTCAAAAGACTGAAAGTTTCTGACCAGGACCGCAATACTAAAGAAAAACGAAACAAAGAACAAAGCTGGGTTCAAATAAAGGATAGTCACTGACATTGATCGAGCCTTTCAAAACTTTGTTTTCAAACTCTGCAGATTGGGTAAATAATTTAGAATCGGATGAGACTGATGAAATTAAATTTATCGCTGATTTGGGAGCAACTGACCAATTTACGAAGTCGGGAAAATTATTTAAAAGCCTTGACAGAAGAAAAATTGGAATAATTAAATGTGCAAACTCGGACTCATCTGCAGATTTAAGAACAGTGGAAGTGGGAAGTCTGTTACTTAGAAATAGTAATAACGAGGTTGAGTTAAACGGAGTAGTTTGTGCTCAGGACTTGATCGGAAATTTACTCTCCTTACGTAAATTTGCTGACATGGATCTGTCCATCTATTTAGACGATAAAGAAATTAGCATTTTCGATCCTTAACAGAAAATGTCTGGATATCAGGAGGATACCAAAAACTGTACTATACAGTCGAATTCATAAAATCGGATAGCATAAGAAAGTTTGATCAAAGACAGATCGGAAGTGATAAAAGAATGAAAATACTAACGGCAGAGTCAGAAGCACAGGCTAGTCCTGAAAATTCAGCTCCGGAAATTATGAATTTAAGTAATAACTCGGAGAGCTCCATCGGAAGGGTAGATCTAGATAGTAGTTCTTTTGACGATGTATTTCTGATACAAAATAGAAAGTTTCATGATGTTGGGACCGTCGAGATTAACTAATGAATGAAGGGTAAAGTCCGTTTTCTGAAAAATATAAAATGTTCAAAGACAATAACGGGGCTATGTTATGGCATGTCAGGTGGGGACATGCATCATTGGGATATCTCAGAGAACTGAAGAAAGCATATCCGGAATTAATAAGTTTGAACGAAGCTATTTTTAGTGACGCAATAAGGATGTGTGACGTCTGTCTTAAAACAAAGTCCCAGAAACTGCCTTTCCCCTCCGTGCGACGAAGAGCAGACAGACCACTTCAGATTATTCATTTGGACACAATAGAAGTAATAAGTCTGGCATCCTTTCCGAAAAAAATACAGATTTATTACTGTGTTCTTTAAAGATTTCTCGAGATTTGTAATGGCGTACCCCATGAAGAACAAAAGTGATACGGGTGAATGTCTTGAAAATTTCGTCAAAGGCTGTAAAATCTAAACAGTCTGTCATCTGAGGTCAGACCAGGGCACAGAATTTACGGGGGGGGGGGGGGCACTCGAAAAGTACTGGACAGCCTTAGAGCTGAACTTAAAGTGAGCTGTCCGGATACCCCCGAATTGAATGGTACGTCGGAAAAACTGAACAAAACTCTCCAAGTGAAAGTCCGAGCTCCATATGTGACACGGGACTTCTGGAAAACATGTGAAACTTGACTCTAAACGCTGCAGTCTTTGCGTATAATCGCACTCCACACCGCTTGAACATCACAGACAGCAAAAAGTTATTAGAAATCTAATGTAGGGACCGAAACAAAATGGTGTATAATTTTTTTTTCACATCTCACTGGATATAGGGATTACACAAAAAATAATTACCATCGACATGTAAATGGTCTTGTGAAAATAATGAAATATGGCGGCCAAAAATATTTCAGATACTTTTTTACTTAACAACCCACTGAGCAGATAAATCAAATAAAAGGTTATTACTTATACAGAACGTCTTGAACAAGTCAAATCTTTTTTAATGTATGGTTTAATTATTCGAATATTTGGTAATGAATTTAACTTCTTATAACAGTAGTTTGTTACGTTATCAATGATGTTTGTTTACAGGTAGCAACAAACAATAACATCTTTAAGTGACAAATGATTAACTCAGATCTTTTTTTTTTTATTATGCCGTAATAAACTAAAAACGAAAGTTACAACTTTTACCGAAGAAATGCTAATTTGGTTAAAACGAGAAAATATAAACTCAGAACGTGATAATTGTCCAAAGAAAAAAGTGTGATAACTTGCTGTTAGAGAAAAAACATACATTTATGCAAGTGCTTATTAATCGCACGATGAACCTGATTTATTTATTTATATTTGTTTATTTATTTATTTGTTTTTAAGTACAGATCAATTTACAATCTTTTTACTTTCCCGATAAATTTTTCGCCTCTTATAACTAAATAACATTACATTGCATTCCTTCTTTCGCTGTATTATAACATCATAAATCATCATTTCCATTACGTAATTTGGTTTTCTATCACTATTTATCTTTTTTCAGCCCTATCACCTAATGTCGTCACCAAGTATTCTATTATTCTACTATGCTTTTAGTCTTAGTCTTTTTGCTATTTGGTTTTCTCTAAGTCTTGTACTTTCTTACCCCTTATCCCCTGATTCCGTTCTTGATCTTAGTAGTTCTTCAAACTCTCTACTAAAAAGACACATCTCTGTCCTTATCTTCCCCATCAGTAACTCTCTAGTTCTCAGAATTGATTCATTTCCTCTCCCATTAGTCCTTGTTCATCCACTCCCTCCACTAACTCCTTTTTAATTTTTACCCTGGCTACTTCGCAGTTCCATGCATGCTCTCGATTCTCCTCTTTGACCTTGCATAGTCTACACACACTATCCTTATACCCCTTATTCCCGCTTTTGCCTACGTATCCACATCTCATTCTTTCCCACTGCTCTTTTAACAGTGCATTTGTTTTTTCTTCTCAAAATTTGCCCGGTATTATATCATTTTTAAGAAATATTAAAGTTTACGTTATATGTAGACTTGTCAACTTTTCCCCAATCCTATTAAACCTCCGGCTTATTTCTTATTAATGTACCCTTTGCCATTTGTGCCTGTATATTCCCGATCTCCTTCCTTTCATACATCTTTTTAATCAGTGTCTCATCTTCTACTTACTGCCAAGCCTTGAGCAAATTTTTGGCCCACTTTGAACTGTTGCCATTAAGTATTCCTCGTAGCCCTCTTTCAGGCATATTGCCACCCATCTATCTTCCTTCTTTTCCAGTATTTCAATTAAATAGTCCCCCTCTTTTTTATTACCTCTATGCTCCAGCTACTCCTTCCTACCTCTAGCCTCCATATGTAATCCGGCGTGTTTATGTTTACCCCCATTGCTGTTTTAACCTACCTACCTTGTATCTTTTCAACTTTCTCTCTACTTTCCCATCCCCAGATTTCAGCCCCATACAGGCATGCCGACATCACTATTGTATCAAGCAAGTAGATCTTTTTTTCAAGTCTCCTACCCTTGCTCTTTAATATACTCCCAATACTGTATTCATCGTCTTTCGGGCTTTTTCAAATACCTTTTTTGTATGAAAGTTAAAGTTATTCTTTTCATTAAACCAGAAGCATAAATACCTGTACTTCTTCACTATTTCTAATTCCTCTCTCCTATACATCTACTTCTCGTCCGTTTCTATTTACCCCTTTATTCTCTAATTTTTCTGTTCAAATTCTTCTATCCACTACATCACACGCTGTTTTAAAGTCAATGAATATTGCGTATATTTCACCTTTTTTCTTTCAGTTTATTACCTACTAGACTATTTAGAATGTATATTTGATCTCTCATTCCTCTTTTCCCCCTAAATCCTGCCTGACTTTCTTTGATTTTACCCTCCTCTTCTGCCCAGTTTCTTATCCTATTCGCTATTATATTTGCCAATGCTTTGTAACATACACCTAATAGCGCTATTCCCCTATAATTTCTAACATCCGCCTCATCTTCTGCTTTAAATATAGGGTATATCCTACGACTTCCCTTTTTTTGAGTATAACCCCGGTTAATTGGTAGTGGTAACAATCGGCTAAGAATATTATCTGTACCGAGAAACTCTACGATTAGGAACCAACACACAAACAATGTTAGTGTTTATATGTCGAAGGGCGGGTTCGTTGCCCTGTGTAAAAGAGCGAAGTTGCTCAGATTGCCGATTATACACAATATTTAAAAATAATTATTATCAAGTTTCAAAATGTATCTGTTGAATAATCAATTAATTCCTGCACAATATACAGCAATTGTTTATTGATTATTACGTTATTGCATTCTCCTGAATATTCCCTTAATTTGATTAATAGAATAATTTAAAATCTTTTTTTTTAACTTATTCAATATTTTTCTAATCTAATATCTTTTTTAATTTATTCCTGCCCCTTTTTGGGGTACAGATAATATTCTCAGTTTAT
>NW_019384287.1:1742951-1757913 GCF_000648655.2 Copidosoma floridanum | reverse complement strand
TCACATAGGAATTATATTATAAAAAAAAATGTGTACCCTTGAATTGTCTATTGGACGGATTTTTTATTACAAGAAAATAAATATAAATGTAAAGCGTATATTATAAATTCTAGGTGATAGAAGTGCCCCCTTGCAATCCTTGCTATTTCCCATCCCTTTGCTAGCTCCGCCTTGTTGAACATTACGTTGATGATATTTGTTAGTTCTACCTTCCAATCAAGTGGTAGATTCTTCCGAAATTCAGCTGCTCTTCCATTTTCCCTGCTGCCTTTTTATTTTTCATTCGCTTTAACGTGCTAATTACTTCGACTACCGTTGTATCTCTATTCAGACTTTCTTCCTTCTCATTTCCTTCTTCCGCAGCTGGTCCTTTTTTATTCATTGGTTTGATTTCTTTGTATTTATCATTGTCTATTCCAGGTCCTAGCAGTTGCTTAAAGTGTTTTTTCCACTCTTCTTTTTTGATATTTTCCCCTTCCGCCGCCTTCCTTGGTCTGAATGTTTTTATTGCCTTTTCAAAATTCCTGCGTCCCCTCACTTTTTTCTAATTTCAAATACTTTTCCGCCTCCCGTTCTTTTATCTTGTTCTTTTTAAGTTCCTTAAGCCTTTTTCTTTCCCTGTTGTATACTTCTTTATCACTTCCTACCCTAGTCTTAAACGATTTTTTGAACGCCTTCCATACTATATTTTTTTGTTCATTATACTCTTTCCCCCAGTAATTTTCTTGCCCTGCTCTCTTAACTCTAGCTTTTTTCATACCTAACTCATCGGCTGCTTTCTATATATTTTTAACCAAGAAGTCCCACCTATCTTGTATACTTATCCCCTTTCCTGTTATCTTCCCTGGTCTTGCAATCATTGCCTCCTAATATTGGCCTGCTTTTTTCTCATCCCATTTTAATTTAATCGTTTCTTGCTCCATTTCCCTTTTTTCTCCCCCCCCCCGGCTTTCTTTGTTTCATTCCCTATTTGAAATACTACCGGGAGGTGATCCGATTTAATTCTGGGTTATACTTCCAATTTACATATATCACTTTCCTCTATCAAGCTCAAGAACTAGATCAAGTACGGAGTCACTTCGATCTCTTACATATGTCGTTCTTCCCTCCCAGTCCCCTTTCGTAGCTCCATTTTTTACTATCAGACTATATTTATCACAGAAATTTATCAAGTTTTTGCCTTCGCTATTTACGGTTTTATCCTCTTTTTTCTCTACTATCATTTATCTTTATACCTTGTAGATCCCTTATTCTCGCATTAAAATCTCCCACGATTACAATATTTTCATCATTAAGCTCATAATTTTCAAGAATATTTTCTAAATGTTTTATTACATACTTGATCCCTAGATTGTTATACATAATCATTAGATTCGTTATATTTTTCTTGACCCGGATCCCCTTTAGTATAACCCAAAATTCCCATTCTTCAAATTCTGTTCCTTTGATATTAGTTTTTACTCCTAACATCACCCCTCCCTTTACCCTTCATGTATTGTTTTCCCTGATTGCTGCCTTACAGAACCACTTATAATTACTGTCTAGTTTAGTCATTACAAATTTCTCCCTGCTTTTCTCCAGCCACGTTTCCTGCAGCATGATAACATCAAAATCTTTTAGAAATTCCCATGCTTCTCTTACCTTATTTACCCCTGCTATGTTCCATGTAACTAATCTAATATTATTTTTATCATGCTCTTGCTTCTTCTCCTTCTGCTCCTCTTCTGCTTCCTTGTGCCCGAAAAAACTGCTTGTTCTCCTGCCTTACTAGCATGCCTTCTTTTTCCAACCATATCAGCCATTGACCGTTGATGTTGATTTTCTATCATTATCCTTTGCCGCTTATTCTCCTAATTCGTTTAACCACCTCTGCACTTCTTTTTCCCTTTCCGTATAATCGTCGTCTATCCAGATTTTGGATCCTTTTAGCCATCCCTTCCTTTTCATAATTTTTATATTGTTTTTTAAATCACCTGTCATTATTAGCCACCCTCCTGCTACCGGCCTCATTCTTCTAATTTTTATTGGTATCTGCAGATTTGCTTCTAGTACTTGCGCTATTTCTTGCTGCACACCTCTACCGACTGATCTAAAACCTTGAACAAAATTGTTAGTTTTTCTTTTATTTCTCTCTTCCAATTCATTTTTTTTTTACTTTCCGTCATTTTATCGGGTTGTTTCGCTGAACACTTTTCTATATATTTTAGTATATTCATCGGCCGCTGCCTAACCTCCCTCTCTTTCTCATAATTAGCTCATTTGGTTTCTGTGCACTGATTATTTTTTAGTAGCTCTTCCACCTCTATCTCCACCTGTTAAACTCCTGTCTCTTGGCTGTCTTTAGAGGCCCCTCGTTCCACTATACTCTCGGTTTTCGACTGTCTACTGCTTAGCCTTTCTATTCTCTTTACCAGCTCCTACTCGACTCTTTTGTACGCTACCTTCAATTTCTTGATCTCCTTTGCTTGTTCAGCTACCTTCCTTATCATCTCCTGTTTTTCCTCCTTCATCGATTACCCTGCTACCTTCATGTCATTTATTTATTACTTCTTTCTCTCTCAGTAGATCAAATATAATTCTTTCCAACCTCTCGATTCTTTCCATGACTGTTTCGTTTACTAACTTGTCTATTTTATCCTCTTCCTTTTTTTCTCTCCTTTTTCTTGCTTGGATTGGGGTTCTGGCATCGTCTCTGTTTCCCTTACTATCTGCCCTGTACATAGGTCCTCTCTGTTTATTTGTTTTATCCTCTTGTAGACGCTGCTCATACCTTTTTGCTACGAGCCCGCTCTTCTCTCTCTTTCTTTTTTCCACCGAGCACTCATTAACTATGCACTTATCGTCATACTGTTCGTCCTCTGTAGCTTCTTCTATCTCCGATGTATCTCTTCTTGGCCTGTTCTCTGCTTCTATTAAGACTATCTTCTCACTTTCTGACGGCGGGAATAGCTCCCTTCTGACTAACGTGCCTCGCTTCAAATACTGTTCCATGGTTCCAGCGCCTCCCACACCATTCTCTACTCTACCCGGCCTTCCTCTCCTTTTTTTCGCTTTATCTCCTTCCTCATCGCCATTACTTTTTTCTCTCGTACCTGCCTCTTCCGTCTTCTCCATCTCGTTGTCCGCCATATTTCACTGCCACTACTGCCTTACTTTTTAAACTTTTTGTCCGTCCCTTAGGCTCCCCGCGTAGTTACCTAGGATAAAACTGTCCAGTTACAACCTCGTACTCACTTTCACTTTTAATCATTTACGAACAATTTTTTTCACTTTGCAACCTTTCATTTTGACACTTTTTTAAAACAACTCATTTTTTAAATAAATTATGCAATGAGACTGAAAAATTGCAGCTGCCTGATCGATAACGTAGGAAACTTTAATTTTTTTAAAGCTGCGTTTAAGAATTCTAAAAATGTGATAAAATTCTGATGTATTAAGTTCAAGTGACCAGTCATAAAAACAAACAAGGATTGACAAGCGAGCTCTATATATCACATGTAAGATGAGATACCTATACCCATACAATGAGCACTCACGTCATGCATGCATGTATACAGGGCGTTCTGATTTTGAGCCCATAAAACTATACTACACAATTAAGCTTATCAAAAGCTATCGGAAAGCTCTTTATAAAATTTGGATTCGATGTTTAATTAACGAGATATTGTTAATTTAAACATCGATCAATCCCACTAATCACAGAGCACTTAGTCTCAGGAGGCGTGCACTAAGCATTGTGGATGGATGACCATTTATAGCTAAACTCTTTCACGGCGAGGGGGTAATAGGTATGCCAGAGAACAAGGTTAACGACTGCAGAGATTTAATCAGTTACCATTTAATCAGTCACCAGCGCAGAATCCAAGTAGAAAGCCTGAAGTATTTAAACCCGAGAGCTGATTTTTGACAAATGATGAAGTGCGTCAACTGCGTTTATTCAGCGCAGCTCTTTTTCGCTGTAAATTTCACTTTAAAACAATTTCTTTACATTTCTCTAAAAATTTTATCGTCTGATTAAGAAAAAACAGAATGCGAGAAGGTTTCACGCCTGAAGCGCGAATACTCAAAAAAACTCTTGATCTTTTAACCTTTGACTACTTAGAGATGGAATTTCAATTTTTTGGGAACTGAAGTACCATACGATAAAATTATGAAAAAAAGCAAGAAGGTTTGCGCATTAAGCACGTTGTTTTAACACGAATCTCCTACCTTTTAAGTACAATAATCTAACATCAAAATTGTAGTTTTTATGAACTCCTAAAAAGTCATAAAGATAACAGTTGGAAAAGGCAGAAAGGTCAAGCATGGAGAGAGTGATTAATTAGCACCTTTTTTTTCTGAAATAAATTAAAAAAAAAACATGAACAAAAAGTAACGCGTGTTGCACGGATTTACTAAGCAAAATTATTTTTATTTTAAAAATTTTATTTTAAACAATAGGATCTGAACTTTGTGAATCTTCAATAACCTTATCAGAATCTAAACAAGAGAAAACGAGGAGAGTATGCGCTTTGAAAGTATTGATACAGTAAATCTTTTTTACTTCCTAATTTTGATTGTGAATGAATGGGATTTGAATATTTCTTGATTTTCAGTACCATACTAGAAAAGAAAGGCAAAAAATCATGAGTCGAGTGCGATTATTCAGCGCAACGCTAAGACTTTTAAAAACTTAACAGATCAGATCAGAGACATCAGACAAATCAGATTTACAATTCTTTTTATCAGAAATTTTTTCGCATGTTAAACGAAAACAAAAAATTATGTAAACTAGAATTTTTAATTTTATTTATTTTATTGTAACACCATAAGGTTTTTTTATTGACCTATTAGGATATCTACGTAAGATTTTTAATTGTAAAGGAGTCTATTTTTACTTGGTACACAAAGTGCCTTATTTGAACTCGTGTTGAATGGAAGAATTCATGTTATTGCAGGTCATTCTAACTTGTTTACGCAAAATTGCTTTCTTAAGAATCCACTAGTCTAATTAAGATCTTTTTTTTTTCGTGAAAAATTTCTCGTCCTCGTATTTATCTTTTTGGGCAAGAACGTTTTCGTGGTATGTTGTGTTCGTTTGTAAGTGTGGTGATGGATCGTGCTGAGCGGAACTGCGCGGTCGATGAGTATACGCAGATGGTTTATTTTTTTATCTTGCCGGTGGAAATTTTAAGGAAGCTGCTCGTCAATATCGTGCTTGTTGGCCTCGCTGACGTCACTCGAATCCAGAGACGATAGTGCTTGTCACCGTTGTTTTATGGAAACAAGCAACGGTTTGACTTTCCACGGGGATGCTCGTTGTCCACGTGAGGTTTTAGCGCCAGAAATGGAGATGTTAATTGAGGACATGTTAGAGAATTATCCTTAACCATGAGTTCGTGCTGTAGGACGCCAGCTAAACGTTACTTTCAGCTGAGTGCACGCTATAACACCTGTACCACTATCGGTGCGTGCAAGAGTTGCTGCTCCGCGATCTCCAGAACCGTGTGAATTTCTGTGTTATTTTTTTTGGCCTAAGCACGTGCTGATGCTGATTTCAGAAATACGATCTTGTGGACTGAGGAGTGTACATTCACTGAGAACGGCATGCTTATTCAACATAAATATCATTTCTGGTCTCATACAAATCATCACCTCACGCGGGCGACGAGTTTGCAGTATCGATGAAGTACAAATGTTTGGGGTTGAATCATCGGAAATATAGTTGTGAGTACCTTTATTTCTTATTTGCAGTGTTTTTAACGTCAAAATGTTGGTATATAAAAAAACGTATTATTATGAAAAATTCTTCATAGAGTGCGCATAAAATCTTGATATTTCTTTTAAATTGGAAAAAAAAATTCACTGTAAAAATTCGGAAGCAAAAGAGCTGCATTGTATTAACCCTCTACGTTTTAACTCCTGTCATTTTAAATTGATTTTTTTATTTCAGTAGTAAAATTAAAAAAAATTTTAAAGTCTTTTTACACTTATTCATTAAAAGTTAAAGAGTTGCGGTGAATAAACGCCCTTGATAGGTAAAATTTTTTAACTTTTTTTCCTAGACAGCACTAATGTTGGAAAAAATATTCAAATTCTACTTTTGTTTACAGAAAAATTTGAGAGTAACAAAGCTGTGCAGCATGAACGCCCTTTACGCGCGTAGACTTCTTGACTTCCCAAATTAATATTGTATGTAGAATGATGAATTTTAAAATAAGTTGAATCTTTTTTTTGAGCGAGCTTACAATAGTAGACAAGTTGCTCAATATACATGCTCTAGACGTGCGTTATTCTTTTTGCCCTTCTTTATAAAGCACTTAGAGAAAAAAAAATTTGAATCCTTTTTTTACAATAACTACTTAAGAATACAAGAGGTGGGCTGTATCAAGGACCTCGACGTGTGTGTAATTTTTGGGCTTATTTAAATAAATATTGTTTGATCACATAATAAATGTAAAAAAAATTAAAGTCTCATTTTTTTTAAGTAATAGAATTGTACCAAATAAAAGCACTTAAAACGCGTTATCTTCTCACTGCGATTTTCTTAATTGCAGATATGGTATTAATGTTTTTAAAAAAGTTGTAAATAATCCCTTTATAGTTGAATAGAACGTCATTAGTCTGCACTGAATAAAATTACTCGACGCACACAACCCTTTTATCTTCATTCGTTTTTTTTTATTTTTGATTTCTATCTTCTCAATGTAAGTTTACAAAAGTCATAGATTTGCAGTTAACAATCGCGCCCAACACTCGTAATTTTTTTACCCTGTTTTTTCTGTGTAACATGGGAATAAAGTTAAAAAAAATTCAAATCTTGCCATTTCGGAGTAAAAATTAAAAGTAAAAAAAAATGAGCTTTATAAACGAGATAAATTCACATAATCTTTTTGCTTTTTTTTTTAATTCGTAGTATAGTAGTACAGCCGCACAAAAAATTCGCGTAAGACTGTCTCGCGTTTGTAAAAATTTGCTTGACACGCGTTTTGCACTTGTCTTCTTCTTTTCCTATTTTGTCTACTACGATACTAAAGTTCAAAAAACATTCAAATCCTATAGTTGAACCCCCCGACCTCTTGCATATTGCTAAGATTCTTACCCAGTCTACTGTGAGCGTGCCCAATATTGGAATGCATCTTATCGTACATTTGATTGCTTATTTTTAATGTAAATTGTTATATACTAAGTATCAATTCATTTGGTTTGATTGTAAATTAGATAAATAGATATATTATTTAATGAAATATATTTTTCAGCTACATGTTTTGAAAATTTATAAATTAGTATGTATAAACAGAGCAGCTTTTATTTTATGTAATAATAAAAATTTCTTTATTATTTGTGATTGAGGTGATTTTTTGACTTAAGGATGTTTATCACATATTTGATAAGGAGAAAATTTAGCTCAAAATTCAGAGAGGTGAGAGGAGCGCAAATTCATGGAGCAACGGTGGAGATTATTTTTCTCATAAGCATGTTCTTACATACACGCTTTTACGCGCATTCAGCCCCTTCGATTTTGTGTTGTTGAAAAAAAAAAAAAAAAAACATTAGTGAATATTAAAAAATTTATCGAAATAACACCCAACTAACATAGGTACACTCATTCCAACGATAATTGCACCACTTTTGTACACAATATCGTTTCATAGGCGGTAAATGTATAATTATATTATTTGTCGTGTAATTTCAAAGAAGTGTAAGTTCTTACTAGAGTACCCAAGCACCCACTGTCCACTGGTTTTATTTTAAAAAATAGTTGAATAATTTAAATTTTTTCTTTCATGGTTCATAAAAAAAAAATAAATGAAAAAGGAATGGGTTTCCGCCGATCAATCACGCTTTCCGTACTTGACCTTTTTGTCTCCTCACACTTTTATTTCTCATGACTTTGTAGTGGTCAAAATAAATCATAGTTTTAAGTTAGAGTATTATACCTCAAACGCAGAAGCTTGGCGAGAAATAAACGAGCTCGATGCGCAAAATTTCTTTGTTTTATTTTTCAAATTCGTAATGTGATACTGTCGTTTCCGAAAGGTTAAATACCTATTAAAACGTAGTTGAAAGAAAAAACATAATAATTCGTGATAAGTAATCTCCCTTAGAGTGTGAGACCTTCTCGCATTTACGAATTTTGGTGTTTTTTTCGGGCAATAGAGTTTTATAAAAATTTAAAATTCATTCTTTTTCAGTACCATTTATAGCTACGAAGAGCTGTGCTGCATAAACGCACTCGACGCGAAAAAAAAGATGCTAATTAATCACTATTCATGCTTGACCTTTTCGTCTTTTTTAACTGCTATCTTTATGACTTTTAAGGAGTTTATGAAAAATACAATTTTAAAGTTATCGTATTTGAAAGGTCGGAGATTCCTGCTGAATAAATGTGCTAGATGTGCAAACCTTCTTGTTTTTTTTTTTTTATGATTTTATTGAATGGTACTTCAGTTCCCAAAGAATTAAAATTCCATCTCTTAGTAGTTGAACGTTAAAAAATCAAGAGTTTTTTTGAGTATTTGCGCTTAACGCGTGAGACCTTCTCGCATTCTGCTTTACTTTAGCAGGCGATAAAATTTTTTAGAGAAATGTAATGAAATCGTTTCTTAGTGAATTTTACAGCAGAAAAGAGCTGCGCTGAATAAACGCAGTTGACGCACGTAATCATCTGTCAAAAATCAGCTCTCGGGCTTAAATACTTCAGGCTGTCTACTTGGATTCCGCACTGGTGACTAATTAAATGGTAACTGATTAAATCTCTGCAGTTGGTTACCTTGTTCTCTGGCACACCTATTACCCTCTTCGCCGTAAAAGAGTTGAGCTATACGTAGTTGCCCCTCCACAATGCTTAGTGCCCGCATCTTGAGACTTAGTGCTCTGTATTTGGTGGGATTGATCGATGTTTAAATTAACAATATTTTGTTAAGTATACGTTGAATTCAAATTTTGTAAAAAGCTTTTCGATGGCTTTAGATGAGCTTAATCGCGTAATGTAGTTTTCTAGGCTGAAAATTAGAACTCCCTGTGCATTAACTCGTAATTAAAAAACAATTCTGGATTGGTCTGACACTATCAGTCTTTTTCCTTAAAGCGTATACTGAAAATATGACAAATTCAATTCTATGTTATTGTATGCTGACATGCGATGCGATCGACCCTTGTCCCAATTCGAAATTCCGCTTAAGTTCACGAACATAAACTAGAATTAATAGACCTTTAATGTGAATAACATTTGCTTTCTTAATACATAATGAAATTTTCACTTAACAAGTACTTGACAAAAAAATAATTAAATCAACCAATTATTTGAACCAAAAACGATCTGTAATAGCAAAATTATTTTTATGTGTACACACGTATTTCATAATGTTAAGAAAATGAGAGTGTAATATTTTCTTTTAGACAGGCCATCTGCTTACAAATTTGTAATGTTAAATAACCTGAATTTACCTAAGTTCGTTGGTTGATTAACTGTCACCCTGTTACATCTTATGTCATATACTTCATATACTTAATATTTATTACTTCGAAACACAGAGTTTCGTTTTTAAATTATAAAAAGCAAAAGCTCAGCGATCTCAATCCATCGAGCGGTATACCTGCCTCTGCAATCGCGTGACATATTCGTGATTTGACATCGCGTGATTAATCAACAATTTCAACACTCCTTACTATGAATGTATACAAGAAATATCATACACAATTTTGACAGCAACTTGTACTTGATATAAAATCTGATAGATCAGCAGTTTTAAACATCAATTACTGTGAAAGTACTGCACCACGACTGTGCTCATGTCAGTTGACGATAATTAGGTTAAGCTCTGATAAGTCGTTTGGATCCCCAACTTTACGCGTATTCCTTAAACGCAAGAGTATAAAAATTCCTCGTACATAACAATATTCGCCTTTTCTCTTTCATCAAGTGCTCTATAGTAACTATAAAGGTTAAAGAGTGAGTTCTGTTGTGTATTATAAGCGAATGTGAGACTTAGTTTGGTGATTAAGCTACGTGTCAAAAGCGTGCATTTCAAGTAAATGTAAGACTTAGTTCGGTGACTCAGCTGTGTGAAAAAAGCTCGAGCAAACTTGGCCATTGTAAACTCACCTAAAAAGTGAATCAAGGAGGAACAAGAAAGAAAGGATCGTTGATTCGGGTTCCCACGTTTAAAGCAGAAGCCTAATTATTGTCATTGCCACGAGTACTCTCGTGTATGATAAGAAACATCGTTGTGGTCAACCTTGTAAGATCTTACGACTGCGTGCGCGCAAGCAGTGCCTAACCAACGACCATAGATGTAAGTCAAGTTAAGGAAACTATATATATATAACTTGTATAACAATGTAATTGCGAATCTAAAACTTTATTATTTATAGTATTTGTAAAACTAACTACTTATGGCTTTTCTAAATATTATTAAATTATCAGATGAGACATTTTAAGATCTTATGACTCTAATTGATTGACACATAATTCTTACCTTAATAAATAAATTGAATATCGAGGGAAAATAAAAAAAATCAAATAAGGCCTTTGGGCCGATGGCTTGTTCCTGACGAACAAAAATTAAATTTTTTTGTTTGTAGAACGAATGTACGAGTTCTGCCTTTAACGTATAGAAAGTTGGACGTAACAACCTATAAATACTCTTCAGATGCATTGAAATACAGTTGAGTAAATCTCATCTCAGGTAAATAGAGAAGTCGCTTGAAAAATTGTAAATTGAGATCTTGAAAATTACAAAGTTTGCAAGTAATTAACATAAAATATCATTTTTGATAATGTCAAATCAGTTGTGGATAAAATAATTTGGTTACCATAAAGGTTTCTCTCATCTTTGTTTTGTGTTAAGCAAGGTAATGTTGGCGCTTGAAAATGACGTGGCAAAAGCTGATAAAACTTATAGCTTATGTCGATAAAATATGCCTATTTTATTTGTCATCAAGAAACCCTAAAATCATCGATATAGTTTTTTAATATTTCTTCTGAAAGATCACTAATTTAACACGTACCATAATCGTTAAGAAATTGACTATCACTCCAGAAGTATTGATAGACCTCAAATAATAATTTTTATATACAAACTATTTTTAATATTTTAAAAATGAAATTATTATGTCTAAGATGTTAAGAAAATTAAGAGAAAAGTGATCTGCTGTTTTTTGCGCATCTATAAATAGTGATAGGGAAGTTTAACCTTCGTTTTTGCTAATACATTGCAACTTTTAAGTACAATATGTGTAACTCAATATTTTTTATTTTTTTAAAACAATTTTTATATACGCTGAGGACTCTAGCTCGTTACAGCACCTAATGCCAAATTGACCTTAACGTTGGAAGATGCAATTAATTGGCCCCATCTAGGATACTTTATATTAAGTGTAAAAAAATACTTAAAGCAGATAAGTGTACAAAGAAAAGTGAGACACCAATTTGATGTTATAGGTAGTAAACTTACTTAAGGACATTTATTATAGTTAGCGGGGGGGGAAACTCGAATGTGACAGCATTGGCAATTGTTGTGAGTTGATACGTGTAACTGTATACATGCATCTGAGTCTGTTTTTAATTATTTCATCGCAAAAAATAATGGTATGTGGTATTGTGTCTCAAATTTGACATTTGACTTCCTAATTTTGATACGAATATCCCGTTAAAATTTCAAGAAGATTCTATAAAAAACGCTATTTTATCAAAATTTTTAAAAATTAAAAAAATTTTCTTCGTACTGCACAAATACAATAATGGATTTTTGTTGTGTTTTATTCTAACACAATTATTCCATTCACAATTAAAGTGATTTTATGACTTAAGGACATTCTTCATATAGTTAATGGAAGAAAAGTTCAGATAAGTGTGAGGAACGCAGCAGAGCTAGCAGTAGTTTTTTCATGTGGATGTACTCACATACATAATTTTATCCATACTTGATTCCCTCTTTGTAAATTTATTTAAAAATCAACTCATCAATATTTGCCATCTTCGCCATTTTCAAAATTAAACATGTTTAAAATAATGGCACAGTCAAATGGTCTGCAATTTTTGTGGAATTTTTAAATGCTATTTTAAATATATGTTTAATATTTGAATAATACCTGTCAAAAAAACCTATGTGACATTAACGTCCTGAAGGGACATGCAGTGGCATGTAATACTATCCTATTGCGAAGAAAAATAACTGGAAACGATTTTTTTTGTGTCTGCAGATGATGCAACTGATACCAGAAAATCTTCAGCGATGACAATTCTGTTTACACATGACACTGAATGTTTGCGGGCTTCTAGTCGAAGTTATATGGTGACTCAAGTGCATAATAGTTATCTTTTCACATTTGGTATCGATTTAGGTAAGTTATGAATTCTATGTTTTTTNATTTCTGGCCTTGATTGTGCGAATTTTATCGTCTACTTTGAATTTTGGCATTAGCTTTTGTTCGATGTTTTTTATTATTATACAATTTAATAATTGTCTTTCAATGATCCAACTATTTATTATTGCCTTGTAAGCTTAATTTTCTCCACATTTAGTCTTTTAAAGTACGATTAAACCGCTTGCATATAGATACTTTAAGATTGCTACGAGTTGAGTAAAAACTTATTTTATATTTTTCATTAAATTTTTGAAATTTGAATTGCTTAACTTTTAGCTACAAACGGTTTGCAAATTGACTGGTATTCTGCTTTCGTTGAATATTGACTGCATCGATGTTGACACTTCTTCACCATTTTTTTTTTTTTTTTTTTTTTTTGATGAAGCCTATGCTCATTATCGCCACGGTAGCACAGTGGTTTAGGCTGTGGTTCTTGTACCTCAGGGGCTTGTCAATACATGCCCGCGAGTTTAAAATCCAGCCTTAACTCACTTAGCTCGTATCTCTAGGAAACTAATTTATAATGTGCTTCTTTCTAACCGTGGTTTAATGGTTTGAAAGCTATGTAAAATAAGATTTCCCCATTTTTATGTAAGTGATTGATCTACAACAAATCTGAGGCAGACTTTTAGTATGCTAATGACGGTAAGATGTACATGCAAAGAAATTCAACGATGCAACGCTGTTATGTGTATAGTTTATTAAAATGGCTGTAATGTATATGTATAAATTTATTTATTTATTTTAAAAATCAACGGGCACGAGCCCTACACAATATATAAGAAAATTTAGTGGTAACACAAGGTTACAATCTACCATCCACGCTTATAAATAACGATCACGTCTACCACTGCCCCACACACTGCACACACTGCATCAGCTGCCTCTTAAAAGCAATATTAGTACTCGCACTTCAAATCTCAGCAGAAAAAGAGTTCCATACTCTCGTTAGGCAAGGCATCACAGAGCTGTGTATATAATTGTGCATGGTATTGGTTTCGAGCAAAGGTTTTACATTTCTTAAAGTACAATTTGTTTGTCAAAAGACAAACTTTCTCGAAGAGGACACCTAAATCAGGAATTTTAATAAGTCTTCTCAGCGATAAAGAACCCAGAGCATAGTCATGAAGTACGACTTCCTTAGACCTAGAAAACGAAATCACAGCATATTTCTTTACTTTGGCTCAAAGATCGTTTGCCTCGCTCCAATTAACAATCGCATCGAAATCACGCTGTAATATCTGATAATCAGAATCTTTATATACACATTTATACGATTTATCGTCATCAGCAAACAAAAAAATTTGTGATCTATGTATCTAATTGATTGACACATAATTCTTACCTTAATAAATAAATTGAATATCGAGGGAAAATAAAAAAAATCAAATAAGGCCTTTGGGCCGATGGCTTGTTCCTGACGAACAAAAATTAAATTTTTTTGTTTGTAGAACGAATGTACGAGTTCTGCCTTTAACGTATAGAAAGTTGGACGTAACAACCTATAAATACTCTTCAGATGCATTGAAATACAGTTGAGTAAATCTCATCTCAGGTAAATAGAGAAGTCGCTTGAAAAATTGTAAATTGAGATCTTGAAAATTACAAAGTTTGCAAGTAATTAACATAAAATATCATTTTTGATAATGTCAAATCAGTTGTGGATAAAATAATTTGGTTACCATAAAGGTTTCTCTCATCTTTGTTTTGTGTTAAGCAAGGTAATGTTGGCGCTTGAAAATGACGTGGCAAAAGCTGATAAAACTTATAGCTTATGTCGATAAAATATGCCTATTTTATTTGTCATCAAGAAACCCTAAAATCATCGATATAGTTTTTTAATATTTCTTCTGAAAGATCACTAATTTAACACGTACCATAATCGTTAAGAAATTGACTATCACTCCAGAAGTATTGATAGACCTCAAATAATAATTTTTATATACAAACTATTTTTAATATTTTAAAAATGAAATTATTATGTCTAAGATGTTAAGAAAATTAAGAGAAAAGTGATCTGCTGTTTTTTGCGCATCTATAAATAGTGATAGGGAAGTTTAACCTTCGTTTTTGCTAATACATTGCAACTTTTAAGTACAATATGTGTAACTCAATATTTTTTATTTTTTTAAAACAATTTTTATATACGCTGAGGACTCTAGCTCGTTACAGCACCTAATGCCAAATTGACCTTAACGTTGGAAGATGCAATTAATTGGCCCCATCTAGGATACTTTATATTAAGTGTAAAAAAATACTTAAAGCAGATAAGTGTACAAAGAAAAGTGAGACACCAATTTGATGTTATAGGTAGTAAACTTACTTAAGGACATTTATTATAGTTAGCGGGGGGGGAAACTCGAATGTGACAGCATTGGCAATTGTTGTGAGTTGATACGTGTAACTGTATACATGCATCTGAGTCTGTTTTTAATTATTTCATCGCAAAAAATAATGGTATGTGGTATTGTGTCTCAAATTTGACATTTGACTTCCTAATTTTGATACGAATATCCCGTTAAAATTTCAAGAAGATTCTATAAAAAACGCTATTTTATCAAAATTTTTAAAAATTAAAAAAATTTTCTTCGTACTGCACAAATACAATAAT
>NW_019384287.1:1719708-1730354 GCF_000648655.2 Copidosoma floridanum | reverse complement strand
AAAAAAAAAAAAAAAAAAAAAAAAAAAAAAAAAAAAAAAAAAAAAAAAATGGTGAAGAAGTGTCAACATCGATGCAGTCAATATTCAACGAAAGCAGAATACCAGTCAATTTGCAAACCGTTTGTAGCTAAAAGTTAAGCAATTCAAATTTCAAAAATTTAATGAAAAATATAAAATAAGTTTTTACTCAACTCGTAGCAATCTTAAAGTATCTATATGCAAGCGGTTTAATCGTACTTTAAAAGACTAAATGTGGAGAAAATTAAGCTTACAAGGCAATAATAAATAGTTGGATCATTGAAAGACAATTATTAAATTGTATAATAATAAAAAACATCGAACAAAAGCTAATGCCAAAATTCAAAGTAGACGATAAAATTCGCACAATCAAGGCCAGAAATTTACATGAAAAAAATTATACACGTAACTGGTCAACAAAATATTTACTATTACCCATGTGGCAGCAAAAAATCCAACGACGTATTGTCTTAAGGATGATAATAACCCATCACTGAAGGTTCCTATAAACAGAAACTGCGAAAAACAAATTATCCAGATGTTTACCTTGTAAAACAAATTCGAAAACGAACGAAGTCAAGTTTTTGTGACGTGGTTGGGATTTAATGAAACCCATGTTACGTAGGCACAACAAATTATTCAAGTCCAAGCTGATGCTTAAAAACTCAGGTCTTACATGAGCGCCGCTAGAGAATAGTTAAAATACGCGGTAAGATATTCAAAAAGGGATACGAATACTTCCAAGTGAAGCAAATCAAGTTGAAATGCCTCGGAGCAGTTGTTGTGATGTATCATGATGCACTTCCTCGCGACGCGCCTACGGGTTGTTAATACTACCTGAAGCATATCGAAGGCGTCCCATTTGCGATCTAGAAGCCATCAATACCGTCACGAGTAAAAATGATTGTTCTAGATTTTACGTATGGAGCAATCGATTATTTAACCACGAAATCTAGAAGGTACCAATACTGTCACAAGTAATGGTGTGCACTTTTGATATTATACCCACACTAGAAAGAAAAGGAGAGAATGAAGGTAGAAAGACTTGATAATTTATTTTTATATTTAAAAACAATAACTTTACACGCGGTAAGCCAGCGTGAGGTGTCTAAAGTCGAAATTAAGACCATGCTCGTGGAGGACTAAATGATAGCAGAAGCGGTCTGTAGCTACCCGACCGTTTGAGGTTATAAACCAACTGTGACCTCACCTTGTGTTTACTACCCAGCCAACCGTTCGAGGGGTGACTAACTAATTTTTTCGGGGCCTCTAGGCCTTTTTATAGGAAGCAGTGGACTTAGGTCACACACACGGTGCCTCGAAAAGAACGCAGGAAAGCTTGCCGGGAAAAAATCTTGGAAACATGAAAATAGCCGAAAATCTAATTGGCTAGAGCGGTTTTTGTTTAGACACTCAGTATTCAGTTTCCCACATTTAGCTTGCTCTCTTACATGCATCAAGAGAAGGGAAGGTGATTCAGTTACTCCTGTCCGTCCATTCTCTTTTACATTTAAATTTTATAGAATTTCATTGTAATTTAATATTAACATTAGGATAGAATATTAATAATATTTACTAATGCTTAACACTGTTTAGTTATTCAATCGAACTTGTTGCAAAAAGAGTGGTAAAAATTGCCTAATATTTCGTTTTAAGTTTTGATTCAATAAACGCTCAGTGCGTTGTGGTATCAACAATAATTTTAGTAGTAGTAATTTTTAGACAATAATAACAATAATAGTTGCTAGATTTGTCGTAGGTACCACCAGTATACGTATCTATCAATTAAACAAATAAATTATAATGAAAGATGAATTCGCAACAGAGGTGTCTGTGATTAAAACACATATCTATAGTGACAGTAGTGAGGTGCTTGCCATTAATTATTATTTTAATTAGATTTAACATTAGTTACGTTAATGATATTAAGGATGTTATACATAGATCACAAATTTTTTTGTTTGCTGATGACGATAAATCGTATAAATGTGTATATAAAGATTCTGATTATTAGATATTACAAGGATGCCCAGGCCATTGTTTGGGCGGTCAAAAAGTTTTCGAGATATTTATATGCAAGGTATTTTTATCTTATTACTAATCACAAGCCGCTGACTCAGATTTTGCACCCGTAGAAATCGCTTCCAGTGTTGTGCATCAGCAGGATGGTCAACTACGCTGACTATTTGGCTCACTTTAATTACACCGTTGAGTTCAAACCAACAAAGTCAAACGTTAATGTTGATTTTTTATCTCGATTGCCTCCTGCTTCTACAAAAAATAACGTGAAATCAATGTCTGCTCACGTGGAGGAGGAAATGGTGGAGCTGAATGAGTTTCACCAATTTATGGTAAACCATCTTTCCCAACTCCCAGTGAGGGCTGAGCAGATTGCTAAAGAGACAAAAAAGGACCAGCACCTAGGAAAAATAGCGCAGCTGCCAACTAGTGGTCAGGACCTTAGTTGCCATGGTTATAAGACGCCAAAGAGCAACTACACTCTCTCAGCTGATTGCCTGCTACTGGAGCACAGAGTGGTTATCCCATTTACTCTTCGAAAAACTATCCTGGAAGACCTGCATGCAGCCCTCATCGGAATAGTGAAAATGAAAGGCCTGGCCCGGTCGTTCGTTTACTGGCCTGGCATCGACGCCGGCATTAAAGGCATTGCTAAGGCATGTACCGTGTGTGCTGGATGTGCACGTGCTCCAACGAAATTTCGAGAGCACCATTGGGATTATCCCAAGGGCCCGTGGGAACGTATACACATCGATTATGCTGGGCCTATCGCTGAAAAGATGTTGCTGATCATCGTGGATGTCTACCGCAAATGAATGGAGGTTAGAGTGACCAGCTCGACTACGACTGCAGCAACCACAACTGTCCTCGATGAGCTGTTTGCAGCTTCCGGAGATCCGGTCACTGTCGTATCAGATTATGGACGACAATTTGTATCTGAAGAATTTCAGCAAGTCTTGCGTCAAAGTGGAGTGAAACATCATAAGCTATCGGCACCGTACCATCCAGTCACCAATGGCCAAGCGGAGAGGCATGTGCAGACCGTGAAGGACTCGTTACAGAAAATGGTAACTTCAACAGGCTCGCTTCAACGCAATCTCAATGAATTTTTAGGCAGTACAGGAAGGCCCAACACTCCACTACAAAACAGCCACGTGCCCAGCTGTTCTTGAACCGAGTACTACGTACTCGACTGGATCTGGTGAGACCCGACTCAACTAAAACTCGAATTACCGAGAAACAGCAAGCGACTTTCAACTCGACCTATAGAGTTTTTAAGGAAGGACAAACTGTTTACTTTATCTCGGGTAACACTCGCTTAAATAGATGGATTCCAGGAGTCATCGTCAAGAGACTTGGTAACCTGCACTACGAAATACAAGGCAGTGACAAGATTTACAAATGTCATGTGGACCAGATCCGAGTTTATCATCAAGAGCTTGGAGCTCCAGAAGAATCAGTGGAAGAACCAGTACCAGAGTCTGCAGCGGAAGAAAAGTACAAGCAACGTACACATTACTACGAACAGCCAGCTGCTCCGCTTCGACGTCACAACCAGCAGCCGATCCCAGAGGTACCGATACCTACAACACCACCAAGGACTCCACCACAAGAGATACCGCCACGGGGAACTCCACCCCCCGAAATTGACCATGCACCTGTACGACGATCAGAAAGAGACAGACGGCTGCCGCAGCGTTATTTCCCCTAATGCATCAACCCCCAAGAAATAAAAAAAGAGGGAGGAAATGTTGTGAATTGGGATTATTATATTTATAATGTTTTCTGTATGTACCACGAGAGAGCGCTCTCACTAGATTCCAAACTTTGATGTATCAAGTAGCCTTACGTGAGAGAAATGTAAGCGGACCTTCGAAGGTAAAAGGTTCTCACCGTGCAGCTCTCGCTACTCGTTATCTACCTATAGTTTATCTTTCTATTTAACTGAGATTAATACATAAACTAAGTAATTCTATAACTGTTTTTTTGTTTAATTTGCTTGCCTCATACATAACAAATATTTATTGAAAATTTTGAAAAGCTGCGAAAATAAAGCTTTATTACAGCTTAATTCAACTTTCAATTTTGAAGTAAACTCCAAAAAATTCCAAAAAAAGTCTTAAAAGCATTTCAAAAAACATAACGTGATTTGCGTGGTACAAACATCCATTTTGATATTAAATTGATTGTTTTAGAAGGAGATCTTAGACAATTTTTTTCAGTTTTAAAAAATAGTTATAAAAGCATGATGATACTTGAAATTATGATGTAGTATTAAACCATCATGTCTTTGATAATTGCTTCGTATTCTAAAACTTAATACCAATATTCGTTGAATTGACAATTCATTTTAAAAATTGAATCAATGCAAGTGCCAAATAAATGGAAAACAACTGATGTTTGTTCCGATACTTTGGGTAAAGATATGACCTTTTTATTAAATAATGTTATACTTAAGTGAGTTATATTAAATCTTATAGTAATATTTATATCAATTTTCCAGTGAAATTTTGAAACAATCTTTATAAAGGTTTGTCTCCGCAAGAGCTCAATGAAAAAATTTGGAACAATTGTTATGTTAATACGAAATTTAATATAGTTAATAGTTTATGTAACGTTACAAGATTACAAATTAAAAAATTATTTAAATACAATATTGAAGCAAAAATTGTATTTGAGAAAAAAATTGGAAGAGGAGTTTTTAAGAAAAAAGTTACTCCAAATATAGGAAATTTATCATCATTACCTCTTATTTCATACAAATAACGATTTACTTTATTTTTAGTGTTTTTTATGACTATAAATAAATCTTGATGTCCAAGTTTTAATAACATTTGATTACATTTAAAAGAACTACTGTTTTGGTCATTCATTCGTTGCGTTATTAAGATGCAAAAATGAAAATGGAATTCATATTCAAATAGTATGTTATAATAATTTNTTTTTTTAATGTATAAAAAACATTCGATTAAGCGATTTTCATCACTTTTTATTTTAACTTGGATATAAGTGTTTCCTTAAAATTAAAGAAATAATAGGCCATAAAAAGCTGTAAAAAGATACGAAGAACGAAAAATTAAAAGTCCCGAAAACCAAAAGAACCACTCAAAAGATGTGGGGAGAAAAAAACAAAATTAATGAAGGTAGGCCTGCATTTAATAGAAAAAAAAAATTTTTGCTTCAGAAACGTCAATAACCCTTCACAAGAAAATATCAATGGGTTCTCTAATAGTAATAACAAAAATATTTGTGGTAATAATCGCTTTTCATGAAATAATAATTATAGTATAATAAGAGACCAAACAAGTGGAATAGAAATTTTAACAACTACAACAAAGGAATTAAATGTGCGGGAAGAAATAACATGTAATATTCATAATCAATAATAAATAAATAAATAAATAATATAACTAGAAATAAGGGAGTAGTTACAACGATTACGCACCTAGAAGTTACAATTACAACGGTTTTAATTAGCAACAAGAAAATAATTACAATGACTATGCGCCCAGGGAAAACAATTATAATAGCCAGAATTAATTAAAAAATATACTCAATTTTGAAATTGTTCTAAAAATGCGTAAATCAATAAAAAAAGCCCTTTTTTAGTATATACAAACAGTCCTTAGCTAAAAAGTGGTGCAGCGAAATTTTATGCCTACTCAGAAGATGAAATTGTGATTCCAAAAAAGGAAAGTATTTTTTAAAGCGTCTCATTGACACAAAAAACCTAGATTAAATCGTGGGCGTTACGCATGAAAAACGTAACACTTTAGGTATAGCAGCGATGTTACTGAATAGCCTTATATGTAGTCTACGAATAGTCTCGAACACATTCCCAATAAATGTGAAAGGTATTATAATGCGGTACATCTTCAAGTCGTATGGAAGCCGTACATGTAACGCAAAAAATATTTTTGATTTAAATGGAGTTGGGATAAATTCATTTGACCAAGACCTGTTTGAAATTTTCGCAAAATAAAAACAAGTGATCAAACCCCACGTAAAGGATAACAGAGAAAAATAAAAGTTGGATAAGTTCCTATACATAGAATAATAAATAGAGCATTATGTTAAAGTTTACTATCCACAAATAACTAAGAATGGCTTTATGCAAAACTCATGAATACACTAAATAAAACAGTAAGCATACCGGTACCTGTTATTGATTTTTTAAGATGTCAAATGATGTAAGAGGTCGAACCAAACTGCATCGAAAGGGACTATGCTCAGGGCACTAACAAGGCAATAATTAAACTTTTGAAGACAAATAATCAAGAACAAGGAAATATGTACGATGACAATACACTTGGTCTTGATGAGGAGCCAGTTAAAGCCACAATTAAATGAAACATAACATAACTACAACAAATAAACCAATGACCGCAGGGTGCTATAGGAACCCAGCAGAATTAAGAGAACAGATGAAAAAAGAAATAAAAAAACTGCTAAAGTAAAGTAAAATCAAACTTTCGAAATCACCATATATGACTAATATGTGGACTGTGCCAAAAAGTATAAGGCCAAATAGTAAGACGCGTTTGCGCGTACTTACCTATTCAGACATCTTAGCAAAATTACCATATGGAATTCTCATCCCTCATTGTTCCAAAGCGACACACTTAAACATTTATTAACAGCTCAATAAGAGAATGCCGATAGAATGTACGGAATCTTTTAACACACTTTTCGGAGAAGTAGCTAAAGAGTAATAACTTTTTAAAGAAAAATAATTTTTATAGGATTTCACAACACTTATTATCTTTTGATTTTTTCTTGGATTCTTTTTCCATCCATTCCTTAGCGTATTTCTTCTCTAATTTTTTCCACTCTTCTTGTCATTGTTTGTTATCTTTTTCTACTCTGCTCCAACTGCTCTAACTTTTCTTCACGACGATTAAAGACAAATGATGTTAGCAAAGCTATGCATTAGTCATATTAGCTTAATTCCCTCACTTTACATAAGTTTTTTTACATCCCTACTCATAGGATTGCACTGAACTACACGATTATGTTATAGTAAGCAGTAAGCTGATGTATTAGCTGAAAAATGATTATGTAGTTCAAATTCTACTCGCACATCTACTGGAGAATTTTTTAATGATTCGTTTTGCTTGGAGCAATCAATAACAATTAAAACTATTTGGAGTAGTATTTACTTAATGCAGGCGCGCAAACTGTACAATAATACAAACTTTGAAAACATATATATCATACAGCAATGCATACTAATTATAAGTTATATCAAGACTGAGATCACCATAAGAATAATATTGGGAATCTAAACAAAGATTTACATTTCTTACATTGCAATAAACAAACATACTAGCGCTAACAGCTTTTTGATTGTACGTTACGCTTCAAAGGCTAAAATAACATAACGCGGCTTCTCTAACTTATTAGATGTCTTAACAGTCCAAATATGTTTGGATGTATCAGGTAAGAGTGTCAGGTAAGAGTGGATATTCATACAATTCCCAAATTCGATAACTTATAAATATAAACTTATCGTTTTGCAGATAATTCAATGGACGAATTTTACGTGTATCTGATATTACTACATAGGGCATAACACATTCAAGCTTTAATATTAAGACTTGAAAATCATCCCAAACTGCTACCACATAGTTATTGTCAGTATTAATAACAGTTTACAGCACTGCGTTTAAATCATTTCTAAATCTTGTTAGTGTAAGCTCATGTTTCACACCAACAACTATCTTACAATAATCTTCAGCAAAACTTAGAATCATACTAATAATTATATACGTGGAATCATGCCATAAAATTAGGCGTTATAAAATAGACTATCTTCTTCGTCTTCTCAATTACTTAGTAAATGTAAATTTATAGTTCATACTGTTTTATTAGTACTAAGTGATAACCAATTTTTCATCAGAATTGTAAAGCCAACATTTTTACAAGTGTCTAATTCTATAGCAATTATCGTGTATCGTATTTCTTCGAATAGGTAACAGATGGTGTTGTTGACCAATTCCGCATTTGTTACTGCTGTATTTCAATCTAATTTGACTAATCTTCCGTAAACGTATAAGAAACTGCGCGATGGTAAAAGACAAAAGTCTTGACGTTCAATTGATAATCAAATTTCATCGTTATTACCATATGTTGATGTTGCATATGGCTGATGAGCATGAATCTCATAATGCGCGATGGATTCGTCAAACGTTACTGGATACTTAACATTCAGAATCTCATTTATTTTTTAGACAACAAAAGATGTCAAATTTATTTTCCACCAGGGCTTTTTATTTTTAGAGCTAGACTTTTTATAAACTGTATATTTTAATGAGTTTTAGAGTTTCGGATGTATGGACTATTTTTTACAACGTCTCGACGGATCGACTGTTCGTTGTGGACTAAGTCCTAGTGTACATGTTAAGCTGTTTATACCATTTTTTTAATGTATAAAATCTTCATTATGCTAAAAGTTTTATGAGCAACCTTAAAGTAATAATTCCTTCTCAAAAATGGACTAAGTCATCATCTTGATCCACTATACGTAGTGTATATGACCAATAATACGTCCAATGTTTAGTACGTAAATTATTTGTGAAGAAACTTCAATAAATTTATATCCATGTGGTACAGCTGGGAGAAATTAATGAATCGTGTGCACTTTTTCCTTATTTACGTAAGCTCCACGAGTGACACTACACACCGATCGTAGTGCGTTTACCTTCAAAATAGCTACATGTAAGTCTGAAACGTGAGTGGTGTTATTTTTTAAAACTTGTTTAATAAAACCTAAACGACCGCCTAGAGTTTTAAGATTTAAAATCAATAGTATGACTCCACTTAATAACACTTCCAAGCGTATTATTCTTTGGCTTACTATCAGGAGTTACTTAGAGAGGTTCTAATACCTTAATCAAAAATGTCCTAATATTTTCAACCTCAAAACTGTCTCTTGGTAATACAATACTTGATTGCCGACAAAAAATTTACTACAATTTTCATGAATATTTGGGATTGAGTTGAATGACATAAGTTCTACTAAGCCAAGAACGTAGCTGTATTTTGTCGATAATTCGATCGGTAAAAAATACTGTGCTTCTAGAATAGAATAAGTAGGAGAAAGGATGAGTTTTAATGTTTCTCGAATCTGAACAAATTTCTTATAATACAAGATGATTAGGAAAATACTATTTAATATTAAAAACTTTAAATGTTCATAGAAAAGAGTTTCAAAAAATTGGAGCTATACGAACTCAAAATAGCAATTAATTTAATAAAATAATTGCTCTTCTGTTAAATTATGTAGTAAGTAAAAAGGTCGGATCACTGCTACCTCATTATAAGACAGCTTAAATACTGCAGCAAGTAGGTTATACACATTGGAACAATCCTAATGAATTAATAGATCGTTTACGATTACTAACAGCTAAAATGTCAGCAGGAAATACAAGTCATGACAATGAATATGTATGAATCATCGAAGAGCTTCGCAAGGCATGGTGTATATAAATATGAAGAGGTGACTTATGCGGACAATCACATGTATGTAAGGGTAATTATGAGGACAATAGTGAAATAATGCGGACGTCCGCATAATTCTACTATGTTATTGATACATATGTTAGAAGAACGTGAAGTCCGCATGAGTCACTATCTATGTATATATTAATGCATGTAATTATTGACTAAGAATCTAAATGAGTGTCAACGTATTTGGCTGAAAATTAAATAGAGTAGAAGGCGATAGCCAAGGCTCTCCTGGAATTAAATACTAACTTACCACAGTTGGACAGTAAAACTTACAAAAAAAATTTCCAACCATTCAAGCTGACCCAGCAAACGTCAACCTAGTCATTCAATATATGTAGCAAATTTGTTACGAGCGGCCTGTAGGGGTGAGCGGCTTCGACCTGAGATGGGGAGTTAGGATGTGTACGTGGTGCGAAGGCACTTAGGTTGATAGGAGTAGTCCTAACTCTGTGGGTCGGGTCACTCCTTACAGGCCTGGAGGAAGGCGGGGAGATAGCCTCGGAGAAGTCTTCCGGGAACTGGATGGCTACATCCCGGGTGGGCTTTCTTGGAAAAAATTCGAGGAAGGTGATAACGACGTATCCTTGCGAGAGGCGGTCGTCAATCCGCTAACCTGGGGTCAATTGCCTTCAGTCCTTGTTGGGAGGTGAAGAAGTCATGAGCACCCATGACCAATTGAAGCGTGAAGGAGGAATGAAGAATAAGTGAGAAAAGAAAGAGAGTATGAAGATTTTACGTACAGTTATATTTATTAAATGTGTACGATTTATACCACTGCTTTAAATTGTAACAGATGGAAGAAAGAGATACATACAATACACTTATGTGTATGATCTAGGCCATATCATTAGGTCGTCGCGCAGCTTTTCTTATGTACTCTTAGCTTCTTTCTTACTTGTGATGTTATCCTCGCCAAAAATTTAACATTCATGGTTTAGATAAGACTTGGCAAGCTTGTCGAGATGCTGTCTTACGCTTGAAAAAACAGAGTTTCCGTACATACTTACTGTAATGGACGTATTCTACAAGTACGCATAGGCTTCATCAAAAAAAAAAAAAAAAAAAAAAAAAAAAAAAAAAAAAAAAAAAAAAAAAAAAAA
>NW_019384287.1:1660936-1702288 GCF_000648655.2 Copidosoma floridanum | reverse complement strand
AAAAAATACAGTGTTAAGAAGACACACGCGGCGAGACACGTGAGAAACGAGCAGGTGTCAAGTACGAGCGTGGGCGCACAGCAGCCATCCAGGAGGCCGGCACCGTCAGGAAATAAAACAAGGGAGAGCCAAAACACGAAACTACACCACACCACGCACCCTCTGGTAGCAATATTTTTCTTTGGACACTTTGTTTACGGACACGGAAATGTTTTGGATCATACTGTTTACAATACTGTCCAGGTAGATAAATTTTATATAAACGGTAAATAATATTACTGCTGGGCGATAAGTTTTATCAAATTGGCCCATAACAAACAAATATAACCAAACAAACAAAAAAACATCACAAAAAAATAACTAAGCAAATAAAACAAAATGCAGTCGGGAAAAATTGATAACGTTGTAGGTGGGGCGATGGACCGCTTAGCAGACGCGGAGGTCGTAACAGACGACAGTTTATGGTTACAATTTTCACGATCCCGAAGCGGTCAAAGAGTTAGAAAGGTCGAACAAAAAAACAAAAGACTTGATTGGAAAAATTTTTAAGGGCATGAAAACGGTTGTGCTAAGAGATAAGAAAAAAAAGGCCCCAAGCAAATAATTGGAAGAAACGAAGCCTCAGAATCATATATACAGCCCCTGCCTAGTGATGATCGTGGAGAGGAAGGGAACGAGTAAGATAGGGGGCCTGCTAGGAATCAGCTTGGCAATTGGAGAAGGGAGACAGAGTTGCTCCGGAGATGGCCAGAAAGGGAGGGGGGAGAAAATAAAAGAGAATTCCACAACAAAGATTGAAGGAAAGCTAGACTGATGCGGGAGATTGAAAATTTTAAAAATAACCAGGAGAGGTGGGAGCAAACAACAGGTGGATCTACACACAGATCGCCGCATCACCGGGAGTATGAGAGGAATATAAATTACTCAATTAAAGAATTGAGCACAATAATCCCAACAATACCAATATTTACAGGGGACCCAATAAATCTGTCGGCGTTCACAAGGGTAGTAAGGGCAATAGGCCGGCAGGTGGACGACAGAGACGTCCTATATTTTTTGGCAACGGTATCCAGCAGGCTAAAAGGTCGAGCAGCAGCACATTTAAATGATAGAATCACACAGTTTGAGTCTATTGAAGAATTTCTCGAGGAGGTTACGGAAAGGTACGGGGCCATCAGTAGCACAGAGACAGTTATGGCAAAAATTAGGTCGGAACGACAAAAAGATAGGGAATCTGTAGAAGAATACTCAGATCGCATGCAAAAGTTGTTTAACAGGGCCATGGGGCTTTAAGAAGCGAACCTTGAAGTTTCTGAAATGTTAAGGCAGGAATTTAAGAAAAATATTCAAAAAGAAGTAGTGACCCAATATATATTAGGCCTTAATCCCCCGTACAACCACGAAGTTTCAATGCATAGGCCCATAACGCTAACAAAGGCCATTACATTGGCATTGAAAGTCGAGGATATGATGGCTATGAAATCACCTCGAGTAGACAACAATAAATATGAGAGATGGGAAAAAGAATTTAACAAAAAGGAAGACGAGGTAAACAAGTGTAACTATTGTGGCCGAATTGGGCACAAAGCAGAAGAGTGTCGTTCATTGTGGCACGACATAGAAAAGGGGCTGCTAGTGAAGAAAGGTCGCGGTGAGGAGACCAGAGCACCGTACTATACAAGATACCAGGATAGGGGTGAAGAGAGAAGAAGTGCAAGATCATATGATGATAGCGGAAGAAGACCCGGAGACTACAGACATAATAATATGGCTCAAGTAGAGAATAAATACAACTACGGCAGATATGGGAGAGATTTTAAAAAAGGGTATGCTTATCGCGAAAATAATAACAATAACAATAGTAATAACAGATATTAGGAGCCGAATGGCAGAAATTACGGCCAAAGAGGCAGTGGTAGGGATGATAGCCGAAATAATTATGATTGGAAAAGTAACGAGCGTTATGAGCCTAGACACTCAAACGGGACACAAGACGCAAGGGAGGTTGAACCTAGACGGGTTGATATCTCTAGTAAACAGAAGCCGAATTTTTAGAACGATGCTCGAAGTACTCCCCCAACATCGAGCATCGGCAAAAAGTGGCTACGTATTTTAAAGGACCAAAAGTAAACAATGTAAAAATTGGAGAGAAAGAAGAAAAACCCATACAGTCGGAGGTGTGGGGAAAGGAGATAAACGAAAACAAAATTAATACTCGTCAACAAATCGAACCAAATTTTAAAAAAAATTTAAAAGATAAAAATATATCGATGGGAAAAGAGAACAAGAAAGAAGTCACGACGGTACTAATTAACAATGCACCAGTAGGACGCAGACCGCCAACAGTAACGCTGGAGAGTAAAGATTACCGAAATAAAAGATCAGATTTCTATGCTGACACGGGTGCTGAGATCTCGATACTATAAGAAGATTATATAAAAGAAAATTCGCCATTGGATCAGAATGTAAAAGTAAAAATAATTGGAGTAACTCATGGAGAACGTGAAACGAAAGGCATGGTGGACACAATGATCCATGGTATGAAGTGCACTTTCCATGTAGTCCCGCAGGATTTTCCGATCGAAGTAGACGGAATCCTTGGATGGGATATGTTTAAAAATACAATGGTGAGGTGAGCGCAAAAACAAATACACTTAGCCTAGGTGGTGTGGAAACTTCACTGAAGACAGCAGAATATTTCGAGATATCAGCGAGATCCAGGCAGGTTATATATGCAAGAGTCAAAAAACATTCGGAAAGATTCAAGTTGGATTTGTGCAGCTTCAAGATTTGGGAAAACATGTGCATTTTGGAGACTTTTACGGCACTAACAATAAAGGTACAATATATGCGGAATGCGTGAATTTTTCAAACAAAATAAGAAGAATTACAGTACCGGAAGTGGATCTAACAGAGTGCGAAGAAGTGAAGAACATGGAAATAACTGGCAACGTGGGGGACGGCGCCAGAGAAGAAGAGACTGCATTTGTTGGCTTGCTCGAGGAAGTCCAATTGGAAGAAAAAAAATAGAAAAAAAAATACAGATTGAGATATAAAAGCGTAGATGGAGATAAGGAAATCGACACGTATGCGGAAGAAGACTGTGATATAAAAAGTGTCGAAGAAAGAATTGAAAAAATTATGGCACTGATCGACACTGAGGGCTGTAACGAGGAAGAGTTACAGCACGTAGGAAAATTAATATCGATGAATCCGTTTGTGTTTGGGTTGGACAGGGAACCGTTAAAAATAACTTATTTATTTAAACACAAAATAGAGACTACAACAAATAAGCCAGTAGTGGTCAGAAGATATAGATACCCGCCCGCGGTGAAGGAAAACATCAGGAGAGAAATAAAAAAACTGATGGATTTGGATATAATAGAACCGTCAACGTCCCCATGTCACTTAAATATATGGATAGTGCCTAAACCGCCAGGACAAAACGGCGAAAAAAGGTGGCGACTGGTCATAGATTTCAAACAGCTGATCGAAATAACTGTTGGAAGCTGTTACCCACTATCCTTTCAAAGCGACATATTGGAGCACTCAGCAGCCGCTAAGTACATCACAGTAGTTGATTTGAAGAGTGGATTCCACCAAATTAAAATTCAAAAAGAGGACGCGCATAAAACTGCATTCTCGGGACCCGACGGGCACTATCAATATAAACGTATGCTAATGGGGTTCTCAGAGTCACCAAATACGTTCCTGAGGGCGATAACGTTAGCTCTAGCCGATCTACAAGGGCGAGAAATTGAAGTATACGTGGATGACATCATGGTGTTCGCAGCAACTCTCGAAGAACATGAAAAACGATTCAAAAAATTGATAGAAAGACTGGCAAAAGCAAACATGACCATAGAGCCAAAAAAATGTCAATTTTTGAAGAAAGAAGCAAAAGTCCTTGGTCACGTGGTTGGAAATGGTGAGATAAAGACGGACCCGAAGTAGATCGAAGCCGCAAAAGAATATCCAAGACTAATCGTCGAAGTACAGGTCCAAATATAATTACGACAAAAAATTGAACACAAGATTTTTCATGGAAGGGGAAATGGTTTATGTTCTTAAAGAGCCGAAAAAGAAATATGAAGATCACTACGATATACCATACGAAATCGTAGGAGTTAATTACAAAAACCACAATATAAAACTGAAACGTGCTAATGAAACAAGAATTACACACGTTGACAAAATTAAGAAAGCATGCGTTATAAAAATCCAATTGTTAGATAATATGGAACTCAGGGAATAAAGCAGGATAACAAAAACAAATCGCATAAGAATAAGAAGCAAATAATAAACGAGATATCAGAGGCAACAAGACCAAAATAGTGTACTTCTCTCGTAAGCGTGGCCTTCGGACGACTTACGAGATCAGCAATCAAAACGGTATGAACAAAAAAAATACAAATCTTGTGTTTCAGGGCTGGAACCATGCCGGTGACACAGCAACCTGGAGAGATAGAGGAAATTAAAAGAAACCCTGAAATATTGGTGGAGAGCTTGGGCCCAATCCAAGCAGTCGCATCAACTTGGAAAATGATATGATATGTAGATTGGAATGACGTTGTTGAGGAGGTAAATTCGTTTTTAGACGCGAAAAAGCAAGCAAAATGGAAGTGCAGGGTGACGATAAAAAAGGAACACGAATGTATAGAACAAGTAAACTACACAGCAGAAAAAGTCCTAAGGGCCTTGGATAGGGTAAAAGAGGCATATAAAACAGTAGTAGGCCAAAAGATCGATGACCAAAGCAAGACGGTGCAAGCGCTGGAGGGAGGTATGACTGACGTGGAAAAAAAGAAAATACAAAAGCTAGTAGAGGCGATCCCAACTAACACAATGGAAACAACTAAGTACTTTACGGAACAAATTAGAGTCATAACATATGGAAACCATGAACGATACCTTTAAGATATAAAAATGTTTAAAGATAAAGCTGGAAGAATAGCAGAGGAAGGTTTAAAAATGTTTGCAGAGTACTTCGGCAATTATGACAGAGTTACAGAAATGGTGGGCCAATTTGAACACTTAGCCGAGAAACTTATAATAAAATTTGGAACAACGGTGGACATAATATACTTGGCGAGTCGGGAAACGACGCATATACCAGATGCGGCATTGAGAGCGATTTTGGAATCAAAAATTTTGGCAGAGCAGCTGAGACCAGATCTACAGTTCCCATTAAGGGAAAATATAACCACAGAAGAAGAAATTGGAGAAATCTTAGAAATAACGACCATGGCATTCAACGGCAGAATAATATATTACATTCGGATACCACTGGTTACGAAAGAAAATTTGGACCATTTTAGGATATCATCATCGCCAGTGGAACAAAAAGGCTTAAATACTACGGATTTAGTGGCATACTTGCAGCCAACATACGAACACATAGCGAGCAGTGTTAGTGAGAAAAGATTTACACCAATACCGCAAGAGGTGATAAGACTATGTAAAAGACTAGGAAAAACACGAATATGCACACAAATGGAGCCAACACAGGAAGTCGAAGTGGACCACCCCTGTGAGATACGTATCATATTGGGGATTGCAGTGAAGAAACCAGAAGAATGTCCAATAATATTAGCCAAGTTAAAGGGCACATTTTGGAGAATGGACTAAGTCCACATACAGTGTGAACACACCGAACACAAGACACTGAAGGTGGTGGATTCTGAGGTAGTCAGCTTAGCAAGAGACTGTATAGTTCAAGCATTGAATACAAGACTGGATCCAGGACAAGAGGAAGGTAAAAATCGCATAATGATGCTTGAAAGCGCAAATCTAAACTTGAAGGATATACTACAAAAGGTGAAAGGGACTAAAGGAGGTATATTATTGGAATTAATGGAAGCAGTGATAAAAAGAGACGGACTACAGAAACTCGATAACCAGGAACAGGGACTTGACGATAGGATAAAAACAGGTACAAAGCTAGCGGATATACTCCAACGGGCACACGAGTTAGTACAAACAATGGAGGAATTTTAAAATTGGAAGGAATACGCATTATTGGCAGCGGAAATAGCACTAGGAGTGTCAGCCGGATCTTTTGGATTTTTAAAATGGGGGGGTTCAATAATACTTAAAGGTTTGAGAATGATTTCAGGCGGACGGGAGAGGAACCGCGGAAACACCAACTCAGTACTACAAGACTTGTCAACCCAGAGTATATAAGTACATGGTTAAAGAAGTTTGTTTATTCTAAGAAATACAATATAGTATGAATAATTAAAGGATCTTATGGATTTTTTAACTTAAAGTATCTCATGGTAAAAGTTAAGAAATGAGCAATGAGGAAGTCAATATCAAAATGTTGATTCAATATGTCATGGGCAAAAAATTCTGATAGTTAATAAACATCTAAAAACATATGAGATCAAATTTACTCTAAATAAGTTTAGTAAAGTCTCAAAACATTTTATTAACGTGTACACACAAAAACATACACTAATGCGTTATTCCACAACAGTGTATTCGTGCTCTATTCTAATCGTACAATTTAGACAACATGTTTAAAAATATAATGATTGTAGTTGTGACCACAAGAAAGTATTAGCTATCAAAATTCTGATCAAAATAATGAACAATTTTTTCCGTTTTCCCTTCCCATTTCCCAGATAAAATTTCTTTCTCTAGAAAAAAACAAATAAAGTAGATTTTTTTACAACAAGTCGTTAAAAGAAAATTGTATTCTCTATGGCAGGATTGGTGGAAAATATTAAATAATTTACGTAAGAAAAAAAAAAGTCTCTCATGCTTATGTTGACTGCGTGCGATTTGATTTTTTTTTCCCTCCGTGTGCTATACAATATTAACGTACATGAGCGGCCCGTGCGTAGAAAAGCGCAACTTATAAGCCCTTATTAAAATAAACATAACTCAAGAGCTAATAAGAAGCACAATTTTGGTTGGAAGAATAAGAACACTGCTCACGCGTTTGGATAAAAGAAGAGAGAGCTCCTATTTGCAACCAAAAAGTGGCATAGCTAGGACATTCGATAAGAAAGGATAATAGCTCACACGTTCCCATAAAAACAAGCACGACTCATCAGGCAAAAAGCAAAAAGATACAGCTCTTATTTACGTAAGATTTAAGTGCAGTTTAAAACGCGAATAAAAAGCAATTTAACTACAAATTGTATATCTTTAATCAGTAACAAATACGATAGTCAGCTATTTAATAAAAAAAAATTTTGTTTGGTGATTAGCAAGTCAACTGTTTTTAGTGTTATTTATTTATAAAATGTGCCCTCAAGCGTGCCCTCACCTTATTAGTGATTAACTAGCCTTCTGTTTTAAAGTATCTTCTAATTATAGAATGTACCCTTAGGTGAGCTTAGCAACTTAACTGTGTTTAAGTATAGCTAGTAGATGAATTCTATCTTCGGGGGAGCAAGCATTGACGATTCACCCAACAGTTTTTTACCATGACGTTTGAATAAGATTCGACCTTATGTTAGTAAGCATCTATGATTAATTTTTTTGTTTAATAAATTAACAAAATACATCCTTGGGTGAACAAACATTGGCTAGTATCAGTCTGACTGTTTTTACATATCATGTATGAATAAAATATAGCTAAAGCAAGCAAGAATCAGTAATCTAAATGTTTTTCGTATTGTTTATCGATAAAATGTGCTCTTAAGTAAGCAAGCATCCCAACAATTTATTACTATTTTTCATAAATTAAATTTGCCCTCACGCAAGTATGCATCGGAAATCAGCAAGCCAATAAATTTTTAATATCATAAGATAACCTAATACATCCTTGGCTAAGCAAGCCATGGATATTAACAGCCTCACTGTTTTTAAGTATTATGTATTCATAAAATATACCCTGAAGTGAGCAAGAATTAGCAAAAATCAACCCAATTATTTTTTAGTCTATATAACAATATGTATTTTTGGATGAGTTAGCAATGACGATTCAAAATCTGAATACTTTTTATCTTGTTTATTTATATGATTTTCCCTTAGGTGAAAAGTCGTAAGTGATTAGCAATTCAATTGTTCCGTAGCATAATTAAATAACAAAATACTTTCTTACGCGAACAAGCATGATTAATTCGTAACCAAACTGTTTTTTATTGTTACTTAATAAAATGTGCCATTAGCTGAACAAGTATCAGTGATTAGCAACTCAACTGTCTTTCTGTATAGTTAATTAATAAAAGTTGTTGAGAGGCGAGCAAGCAGCAGAAATTAACATCTCTAAATAGTTCTTTTGTATAACTTATTGGTAAAATTTGCTCGTAGCCAAGCACGCATTGATACGTAGTAACCGAATTGTTTAATTTTAATATTTAGTATATACTTTTGTACTCATTAATATATTTACTTATCTGGACACACATAAAAAAAAACTTTTTAATTTTAACATACCATAAATTCTCTTACCTTACTTTAGCCTGTCTGCCTTTTAATACGGTCTTACACACACTGCATCCCACACCTACTCCTTCCAAACTTTACAACATTGTCTTTTTTCTTTTTAATAATTTTCTACATGCGCTTTCGTATCCTATCAAAAGCTCCACTCTTTCGCAAACTCCTAGTTCACTATACACATATTGAATCGTCACTCTCTTAATATTAACTCAATATTCTTTCTATTTCATAATAACCTCGAGTCCATTAATTATGTATTCTACGTTTCCTACATCTCTTTCACATAAAACATATAATTTACACGTATCTATGAACACCTTCTACTTGCTTATTCATCATATTGAATAATGAATGAGGAGTAAAAACTAAGTACTATGGAGCATGACTATTTATTTAAACAAATATGAATACAGAATCAATATTTTGTCATCATGCCAGTGGCCTCTTCAGGATGAAAAAACTGTAATTGTACATAAATAATCCTCGTAAAAAAGAACATAGAAAAAATAAGAAATTATAATTATCTATTAAATTTACTAAGACAACTTTTTTTAAACGACTTTATCGTATAGGTGCCAAGATAACGCGTAGAACGGGCACTTATGATGCCAAGAGCTTCATCTACGAACTACGGAATATTACCTTATGACTTAGGCCTGTACTCAATCCATATCATTATAATTGAAACATATATCGTAGAGCAAATAAATCAGTCTCAAAAAATTACATAAAGTCAAAAGAGACATGTTCAGAGTAAAAAGTAAGTTAGATCAAAGACATAAGATTAATAAATATCAAGAGAGCAGCGAACCTAAAAGAGATCTTATCAAAAGGATGTAACAATGACATGTAAAATTTATATGAAACCATAAAATATAATTAATACAAAAATTTAAAAATTGTTCCAATGTACCAATAAAGAACTGAAAACTATAATTTAACTTTTTTTTTTTTTAATTTCAAATAAGAAATTTTTGTGTAATTTTTTTAGTTTTTGTGTGTCTTATTGTTTTTTAACGTTATAAACTAATGTTCGTTTTGATAATATTTATAAGGATTTATCAATAGACAACTGCGAAGAAAAAAATTTTCGCCGTAGTAGTAGTGTAAAAGTTGATCGTAACAATACTTTTGTGAAGAACTTTACAAATGTTGTCCTGCCAGACTTTGCCATTTTCTTTTCCAAACTAGAAGCAAAATTGAATTTCGCACTTTTTCCGGATTCTCAGTGTGTCATTTAATTTGTGAAATCTATGAATTGCACTTTGACACTGAACAAACTTGATAGGAAGGTCCATACAAATAGCAAATTTCGTCTTAATTTTTTAAAAAACTAAACAGTTAATGCTTCTAGAAACTCTTACTTCAATAATACAATTTTCAACAATATTGAATTGACAAAAAAATTTTTAAAAGATCACGCTGTACTGTTAGTTACTAGAGTTAAAAAGGGAGGTGCTACTGTTGTTTTGTACAGAGAAGAATATTTACGTAAGGTGAATGTCATTTTGTATGATGATTCACATTACAGTCGATTGAACGATACTCATAACAAATAAGTCCTTTCTCAACTGAGTTTATCTGTTAAGAGCCTTGTTGGAAAATGGTATGACAGAGGCGTTTTTAATGCTGTAGAGATTTTTATACCTGATATTTTTAACCTAAATGGCAGTCATATGGTATGTAAGAATATTGGAATTTACTCTAATTTATCGATGGGTAAGTATTAAATGCGAGTAATTGAATTTATCGACATTTCCCATCCAATACGATATTGCCAAGGCAACTCGACTTTTTCAGTTAAAACTACCGTTTGTAGAAAATTGTCATATGTATCAGTTGAACAAAGTGCCACCTTGACCAGGACTTGAACCTGGAACTCTTTTCTTACCGGGAAAGTGCGTTAACAATTTCGCCATCGAGGTCTCGGCGACTCCTCCTCTCAATTGCTATATTTTATACTTTTTCGAAGATTTTTCAGTCCAACGCCCTGCTCATTTAGTATGTAAGAATACTATAATTTACTCTCATTTATCGATGGGTAAGTATTAAATGCGAGTAATAAAAGTTATCGAAATTTTCCATCCAATACGATATTGTCAAGGCAACTCGACTTTTTCAGTTAATACTACCGTTTGTAGAAAATTATCTCTGTACACTAACTTGCCTTTTTTCCTAATTGAAAACTAAATTTCTCGTGAAAAAAGCATTTTTAGTAACTGATTAAATAAAAAAGTAGACTTATTATGTACTTTCGATCTTCACTTTATTCGTTAAAAACGTGTTACAGCTGTTTCGGTAGCACAGTACCTTCGGCAGACAGATGTACATCAAGACTTAATAATATACAGCGCTCACTCAAAAACATACCGACGGTTGGGTTAAAGACAGAGCCAACTCAGATACTTGGTGAAAAAGGAGCCAACTCGAAATTTGGGTTGAAAAAGCAGTCAACTCAGATTTGGCTTAAAAAAGGAGCCAACTCAGGTTCGGGTTGAAGAAGCAGCCAACTCGGGAGTAATTTTTTTTCATCAAGTTTTGTCGCGGTAGCACTGAAATTCACAATATAGGTATACCTGTACATATAAACGAACAAAGATTTTTTATTAATCCAATGGTTCAGAAAAATTATTTATGTTATTGTAATAGAGCGGACTACACTTATTAAATTATGTGCTTTTTATACGTTTTTTTAAATCTGTTTTTGAGTTTGCCTCTCAAATCTGATTTAATAATACCATGGTCATCCTTAAATTTATTTTCAAAATTGTTCAAATCATATTGGGCTAAATACCTAAAACAAACATAAAAAATGTAAGGGTTTTAGGTTCGCTGCTAAATTATTTCAGAAAAATAATTCATGTTGTAATAAAGCGCACTATATTATTTAATTGTGTGCTCTATTAGTCTAAATGTAATCAATTTAAATGTATTCAAAAATGTAGTTGATTTCCAAGAATATATGCCAGAGTGGTGTCATCCCACAAGAATATCATAGATTTTATGATAATATTATGAAGTAGCGCTCTGAATTAACATAGATTTAGTGTATTGATAGTAGAGAAAAATTAAAGATTACAATAACTGTTCATGCTACAGTTAAAAAAAAAATCATTTGTTTAGTTAATATAAAATTTTTTTTATTTAACACAACGTTTAAAAATAAAAAAAAGTATTTAAAAATTTTTTGAAGAACATTTAAAATGATTTACGTCCATAGTCTGATCATAGAATTACGTCTAATCGCAGCAGACTTCTAAAGTACATAATTTAATAAGTGTAGTACGCTCTATTACAATAACATAAATTATTTTTCTGAACCATTGGATTAATGAAAAATCTTAGTTCGTTTATATGTACAGGTATACCTATATTGTGAATTTCAGTGCTACCACGACAAAACTTGATAAAAAAAAATTACTCCCGAGTTGGCTGCTTCTTTAATCCGAGCCTGAGTTGGCTCCTTTTTCAAGCCAAATCTGAGTTGACTGCTTTTTCAACCCAAATTTCGAGTTGGCTCCTTTTTCACCAAGTATCTGAGTTGGCTCTGTCTTTTACCCAACCGTCGATATACGTTGCGCCGTGGTCGACGATCAGAGAACAGGGGCTATACACATACATACATTCACACATTCATTCGTACACACATAAATGCATCCAGTTCGTGTATAGTCAATAATACTGGTCATTTTAAATCTAAATTAAGTAGAGGCGAATTATTTAAATTTAACATGTCATTCCATAAGATACTAGAGTCTTTTAATTTATTAATTTCTAGTGCTTCTAATGCATCTAATTTTAATCCTTTGTTACATGTGTGTAAAATCTTAAAATTGTTATTGTAAATATGATAATATTCAAGAATGTGATTGGCATTACTAGAAGTATCTAGTTGTTTGTCGTAGGCATTTTCGTGCTCCTTAAGTCTGAACTTGAAAGCTCTACCTGTCTGTCCTCTATATTTCTTATCACAAGGACCACAACTAAGTTCGTAAATACCTAATTTGCTTTCTTTTTTCGTCTGATCTTAATTATTTTTGATAGTTTGTAAAGTTTTGTTTGATTTAAAAGCTATGTTTATATTGCACTTCTTTAAGTGTTGTTTAATCTTTTCTGACAATTTGCCTACGTAAGTAATTACATGATACGGTGCAGTTTCTCTTGCGGACTGAGGGAAAACTTTGTTTATAGCTTTTTTATACTGTATGATTTTAATTATTTTGTTGGAATCATAGCCATTATTGTGAGCTATTTGTTTAATTATTTGTAATTATTTTGTGTAGTTCACAGAGTTTAAAGGTATGGAAAGGAGTCGGTGAATACAACTATTGAATGCAGACATTTTATGCGAGTACGGATGAATGGAATTTTTATGTATTGCGGAATCTATGTGGGTAGATTCATGGAAAATACTATACTCTAGTTGATCGTGAATTCTGTGTATTGTTAAATCCAAAAAATTAATTCTATTGTTGTTTTCTTGTTCCATAGTGAATTCAATATTTTTATGTAATGTATTAATATGTTTGAAAAATAAATTTAGTTGCCTTTTTGTACCAGTCCAACAACAAATTACGTCATCTACGTACCGATACCAAAAGAGCAAATTTTTACTAAGACCATGTTCCATAATTTTATTTTCTAAGTCATTCATAAAAATCTCTGCTAAGAGTGGACTTACGGGATCACCCATTGTAAGGCCATCTCTAGCTAAAAATATTCGTTTTTGGAATTGAAAATAGTTTTGTTTCAAGCAGATGTCAAGGATGTGTAAAAATTTTTTCTGAAAATAATTGGCTAGTAGTGGATCTACTAAGTAAATTTTTAATAATGTTTTTTTACTTCTAATACTGATACGCTTAGAAAGAGATTTTTTACATCAAATGAAATCAGAGTCGAATTTTCGGGTAGTTGTTGATTTTTTTAGTTATCTATAAGTTGTATGGAATTTTGTATCCTTTAGGTGGATATTAATTTAGTATTATATGTAATCAATTTAATTAACTTTTTCTATACTTTATACGATGGGGAACTATTGAATGAGACAACTGGTCTAATAGGCATATTGTTTTTGTGTAGTTCAATTAATGAGTATAGTACGGGAGATTTGATAGAATAGTTAGGTTTTTATGAAGACTTATAACGTTTTGTTGAAATTTATAAGTTCTTTTGCTTTTTTAAAATTTTGTACATTAAAATTAAACTTAAAACTTTTCTCTTGTAGAGCAGTTTGTTTTTCTGAAAAATCAGTGTTTGACAAATTAACGAATCTATTGAAAAATTTGTGGTCAGAATATCTATGTTCATTACTAGTGTTAGTGTCTGTGTAAGATGTGTTTATCCTTTTAAAATATTTCAGTCTATTGACTTTATTTTTTTGTATTATGTACTTTTTCGAAATAATGAAATCTATTTTCACTCTTACATCACTGTCAAGTGCCGTAAATTCAATGTTATGGAGTTTGGATAAAAGTTCAGTATGAACACTTTAAGGTAAACACTCACAAAGTCTCTTTTGTTGTATGCTTTCCTTCTATATTCCTCTAGCCATCTTCTAATTGCCCCTGCCACTGCTTGGGCTATGGGTGATCCCATAAGTCCGCTTTTAGCAGAGATTTTTATGAATGACTTAGAAAATAAAATTATGGAACATGGTCTTAGTAAAAATTTGCTCTTTTGGTATCGGTACGTAGATGACGTAATTTGTTGTTGGACTGGTACAAAAAGGCAACTAAATTTATTTTTCAAACATATTAATACATTACATAAAAATATTGAATTCACTATGGAACAAGAAAACAACAATAGAACTAATTTTTTGGATTTAACAATACATAGAATTCACGATCAACTAGAGTATAGTATTTTCCATGAATCTACCCACATAGATTCCGCAATACATAAAAATTCTATTCATCCGTATTCGCATAAAACGTCTGCATTCAATAGTTATATTCACTGACTTCTTTCCATACCTTCAAACTCTGTGAACTATACGAAATAATTACAAATAATTAAACAAATAGCTAACAATAATGGCTATGATTCCAACAAAATAATTAAAATCATACAGTATAAAAAAGCTATAAACAAAGTTTTCCCTCAGTCCGCAAGAGAAACTGCACCGTATCATGTAATTACTTACGTAGGCAAATTGTCAGAAAAGATTAAACAACACTTAAAGAAGTGCAATATAAACATAGCTTTTAAATCAAACAAAACTTTACAAACTATCAAAAATAATTAAGATCAGACGAAAAAAGAAAGCAAATTAGGTATTTACGAACTTAGTTGTGGTCCTTGTGATAAGAAATATAGAGGACAGACAGGTAGAGCTTTCAAGTTCAGACTTAAGGAGCACGAAAATGCCTACGACAAAAAACTATATACTTCTAGTAATGCCAATCACATTCTTGAATATTATCATATTTACAATAACAATTTTAAGATTTTACACACATGTAACAAAGGATTAAAATTAGATGCATTAGAAGCACTAGAAATTAATAAATGAAAAGACTCTAGTATCTTATTGAATGACATGTTAAATTTAAATAATTCGCCTCTACTTAATTTAGATTTAAAATGACCAGTATTATTGACTATACACGAACTGTATGCATTTATGTGTGTACGTATGAATATGTGATTGTATGTATGTGTATAGCCCCTGTTATCTGATTGTCGACCACGGCGCAACGAGTATGTTCTTGAGTGAGCGCTGTATATTATTAAGTCTTGATGTACATCTATCTGACGAAGGTACTGTGATACCGAAACAGCTGTAACACGTTTTTAACGAATAAAGTGAAGATTGACAGTACATAATAAGTCTACTTTTTTATTTAATCTGATATGGATCTTTATCAAGTGACGACCAATAATATAGAATATTTTTATTAACCTTTTTGCTATTGGCACAATGGAGTTTCTAGGTAAAAATGATTTCCTTATTAATTTTAACTATTTCTCTTTTGATGGCAATGGTTACAGACAGTCCTGTGGTACTTACATGGGGAGGGGGGTGTCGCACTCTTGGGTTTGTGGAAGGCATTTTTGAATCTCTGGAGAGTTCAGATTAAGATGAGTGCTGGGGCTCCGTCTTACTATACTTGAGATATGCATATGATTGCTTATTAGTCATAAAAACTGATCAAATAAATAAGGTTTTTAACATTTCAATAGTTTCTAGCCATATGTACAGTTTGCAGTTAAGAATAAAGTTACATGTTTAATTTAATTTTCAGACACTTGTATTAGTAGTTTTCTGAATCTCATCAGCAGAATAGACTTATACAAAAACCCTCAGCTTTAGGTAGATTACTCAACTTTTTTTCACATAACCCAAAATGTCCAAAGATTGCTATCATTGACTGCTTGATTGACAAAGCCCTTAAATTTGCAGATTTATCTCTTGGATCTAAATGTATCATAGTATCTCATAAGATTCTTGCCAATAATACTTATCCTACTTTTTTTATAAACAGATGCATAAAAGTTTTAATAAGTTTTTTTAACAGACAAAAAAAAACAGTTTCCTCGAACGTCGCATTCTAAATTATTAGGAATGCAATCCAAGAATTGATTCTTATTCTTCTATTCCAGCAACTCTAGACAAATATGTGCTTCCTATTGTGCCTTATTACTATTCTTCGCAAAGCATTTTCCACACATAATATACGTGTTGTTTACACAAGTTCTGGAAACTTGTCTAAAGTTGCTAGGTTAGGAAATGACTCAATAAGTAAATTGGATATGAGTGGCATTGTCTATATAATATCATGTGGGTGTGGAATGCGTTATATCGGCCAAACTAAGAGGCACTTACGCTTGCATCTGCATAAACATAAACGTTGCATTAGATACGGGGACAAAAGGTCTGCTTTATACGCCTATTCTATACAATGTCCGCAGGGCTTTGACTTTAAGGATGCGGTAATTCTTGATTGGAAACCGAATAATTATAGGCGTGAATTCTCTGGAATGATCTTTATTACGTTAGTGAACTATAACATTAATAGACAATTGGATACACTGATACTAAACTTATACAAGAATTCCTCATTTGAATCTAAAAATGAAATAAACAATAAATTATAGTTTTCAGTTCATTATTAATATATTGAATATATTCTTAAATTTCCATATTAGTTATATTTTATAGTTTTATATAAATTTTACATGTCATTTTTTCATTCTTGGTGTTAGGTCTCTTTTAGATTCACTGCTTTATTGAAAATTATTTAGTTAATATCCTTAACCTAACTTACTTTTGGTGTCAACATATCTTTTTTTTTCTTCATGTAGTTTTTTGAGATTGCTTTACTTGATCTTTGATATTCTTTATAGTTGTAATAACATGGATTTAGTACTGGCTTATGTCATAAGGTTCTATGCTGTAGTTCGTAGATAAAGCACTAGGTGCCATGAGTTTTCGTTCTACGTGTTGTCTTGGCAGCTACATGGTAAATTAGTTTTTAATAAAAGTTATTTGCATGAATTTGATTGATGATTATAACTTCTCATTTTCTCTGTATTATTTTTCACGATAGTTATTTGTGTACAATTACAGTTGTTTAATTTTAAAGAAGCGGTCAGTATGATAGCACAATATTAATTATGTATAGATAATTGTTAGTAGTCATACTACCTAATACTAAGTTTTCAAGCCTTATTAACAATAAAAGCATATAATTGTTTCTTTTCTGCAATCGAGTATTCATTATTTATTTCCATATTACCGCATCTTACTTTTGCAATTATCTCAATATTATAATCTTTCCTATATGTATCTTAAAATTTGGCAGTCTATTCATACTTACAATATCAATGAACCTATTGTTACACTCTGGATTTCTGATCTTGCGTTTTACCCATGGCAAATTAATATTTTTTAATGTTTGTTTGACTTCACTTAAGGTAAAATGGGATATACCGAGGCAACGCAGAAATTTTAGGGTATAGTGAGACAGGAGGAGAAAATCATAACGGGTAAATTCATTTGTCAAAAAATATCCTTAAAAAAATTTCATAATATTCCTTTATCTTTTAGCTCGATAAGACTCCCAAAATTGATTGTGGTAAACGTTTAAAGGAGAATGAAAAAAAAAAATTTTATTAAGCTGTCCAAGCACTCGTTTGATGTATACGTCTTAAATGACGCATTTCGCGCATTTAAGATGTGACACTAAAGTTGACTATCAAGATGATATACCGAAAATAAAATTTTTTTCATACGTTCATACTATTTATACGTAAAACAAGTTTTATTACTTGAATCTTGAGAATAATTAATTCGTCATTAAATATAGCCTGTCCTAGTATTGGGATTCCAAAAGGTCACGTGACTCTTGCGATATATGTAGTCACTTGAGGGAAAAATAACACAGGCCTTTCGGGTGCAATTCTATTTTTATTTTTTTTTACACGTTTAATAATTGTAATACGATAAAAGCCTTTCAATAACATATTTTTGAGGAGATGACAATACCTTAGCTATTTTTTCCCAACTCAATTAGTCTTTTACAGCTTAAAACTTTCCTTTGAAAGTGCGAAAACACACATTTAACCTGTACAAAGTTCTCCCGGTCCCAATTACACATAGGAAAACAAGCAAGATTTTGGTAAGGTTAAATGTGCGTTTTCGCACTTTCACAGGAAAGTTTTAAGCTGCAAAAGACTAATCGAGTTGGGAAAAAATAGCTAAGGTATTGTCATCTCCTAAAAAATTTGTTATTGAAAGGCTTTTATCGTACGAGAATCGTTGGACGTGTAAAAAAAATAAAAACAGAATAGCACCTATAAGGCCTGTGTTATTTTTCCCCCAAGAGACTATATATACCGCGAGAGTCACGTGACCTTTTGAAATCCCAATACCCTTATTTTCTGCAAACACCATGTAGAAATGGGACGAGACTTATCATTGCTGTCCCACTTCTGCATCCTTTTTTTTTAAACTAAGTAGTAGTAGGACAAGTACTTAACAAGACCAAATTCTATTATTAAAGACTGTGATTTCATGCTTTTTACTATAGTAATCGTGTGAGCTTCATCAGTCTAATCTTTAATAGTACAATTGAACTCAAATATATTTGTAGGATTAGTAGTTAAGTGAATGAGAGCATTGTTACCTGCTGAATAGACATAATATGATACCTAACCTTAATGCAATCTGTATTAATCCATCGTACCCAATGTAAAACGATCAACTTGCTTCTTATCTCCACAGAATAATCAAATAATTCTCATTTGAAAATTATATATTTTCTGTAACCAATCTTAATTTCAATATCAAGAAGGAAGCAGCTAAGGAAAACCGACCCATGGCGGTTGTTAATAATTTGATACATTACTAAGAAATAACTTAAAATTAACTTAATTATATTACAATTGCTTTGAAAAATCCTAATTATGTAACAATAATCAAAGCAACTAGTATTAGCAGCTTTCTGACCTTTACGATTTGTTCGAAAGCCTAAAACAACAGAGTATTGCTTTTCCAGTTAATTTGATGTTTTACGGTCGAAACATGTTTCATAGTAGTTGAAAAAAGGGAACACTCATTAAACTCTCAATTGCCAAGACTAGTGGAAATTGGCCTATCTTTTGCAATGACATTAAGCAGACAAATTTTTAATCTGTCTCACACACGTACGTAAGACATAATCCATTTTATTTAAGTCAGTGTTATTTTAAAGTCTTCGGAAACAACATTTGCAACTGTTAGTATGACAGCATTTAAGTCATTTTTTGATCTTGTGAGGACTTATTTATACTTTACATTTACTACAACTTNCTGAAAATTCTAGCTCACCTAAGGGTACTTTTTAGTAATTATGCTTATTGTATGAAAGAGAAATCCCTATTAATCTATTATTTTTAATATTTATATACTCTCAAAAGTCATCATTCACCTCTTATAAATAAAAAATTGTGTTCTTACATATGCAACTAACATTATCGTATACTGTCCCACTACTACCACATACAGGGTCCTACTACCGCCGTAATCCTCAAAGACTGTGTCCCACTACTGCAGATTTCACGACTTAATTTAAAAATTATTTAATCAAGCGGATAATGACAAGCACAGTCAATAAATATTGCTTCCTTAACTAAAGACCTATATTTTTAATTTAAAAAGAATTTAGGTGAATTAGCATTAGTGGTACTTCAAAAATAAGAAATAAATATTTTTTGTTTTTTATACTGCCAACCTTTCTTACTACAATTCCTACCTTTCTTGAACAAAATTTTTATTTTTTCTGTACTTAATATCAGCCCTCTCTTTTCGAATAATCTTTCAACAGTCCTTAGCATGTCTACCATTGGCTCTTTATTTAATGCCAATACAACAAGAGTATCAGTATAGGGAAGTAACTTCAGTCCTACCTTTCGAATCAAAATTTCTTTCATGATTATATTTTCTAACTCTTTTTCAAACGCTGCTATATGTATACAAAATCAAACTGAACTTAGCACACATCCCTGTCTTTTGCCTTTGGAACACTAAACCCTATCAGAAAAATTATTACTCACTTTAACATTCACTACAAATGTTTCGTATAATTCCTTCATCGTTTTAGTTGAATAATTACGAACACTTTTTTTTTTAGATCTCCCACTACTTTTCTCTTTTCATCGTATCGAATGCTGCCTTTAAATCAACAAAGCACGAGTACTCTTTACTTTTTCTCTCCTGTTAACCTACACAATGTGATTCAAGACATACACACTGTCGGTGATAGACCTACCCTTCCTGAAATCTGACTGACCGTCTGGCAAGATTTGTTCCTGGTCCACCTCCTTTACCAATTTTTGCTTCAGAACCTTCGTATGTATTTTGTACTCCATACATAAGAAAGATATACTTCTAAAGTTCCCTGTCTTACTAGTGTCTTCTTATTTATACAGGAGTACTACTGCAGCAACCTTCCAGTTTCCTGGTATACCCTTACTTTACCAAACTTTTTTTAAGAGGAACAGCAGTCCGTCGACCAACTCTCGCCCACAAAGTATCTAGGCTTCTTCAACTTTGCCTCTCTTGGCTTACAGTAAATCCTCCTTTTTCTTCTTGCTTTCAGGTAGCTCTCTCCACTACCACCTCTCCTTCTCAACCTAAAAAAAGGATCTTGTATTTCTTTTTTTAAATGTTGCATGCTTTATATCACCATTTAGTTTCATTCATTTTTTAACCCTTTATTTTTTTATTTTTTTTTTTTTATTAAAGCATTCCTTTTGTTGTTTGCTTTGTATCCTCTCAGGTAAATTTAGGTGCGAACGTCTCATGGTAAGAACATATCCTCCTTTATTTCTAAAACTACGAATATCTTCTAATGCCTAGGAAATCACCGTTCTGTTCTCCTTTCTGACTTCTATATGTACTGTGTCTTATTTTTTGGCATACCTATTGTGTACATTCAAACACAGAGGTATGAGCTCGGATTCTTTTCTACCTCCTATCTCATACTATTTTACACTATCTACCTTACTCTCATTAACTATCACATAGTCTATCTCTCATTAACTATCACATTGTTGAGCTTAAATTTGAAGCTCTCCCAGCTTTTCTTTTTGAGCCAGATGTTGCATAAGCCGTGTTTTTCAATGAAATTAATTAAGTCCTTATCCTTGTGTAAAATTTCCGCGCTGTTCCAAAAGATTAACCTTGTTTTGACATAATTACCTGCAAAATGTTTTTTCTCCCTACGTTGTACTTTTGCTCCTGCATTGCCTTGCCTTCCTTCTGCGGGCTCTACCAAAGAAGCTGTTCTCTACTCGAGTTCCAGTTTTTTCATCCTTTTCTCTTGCTACTACCTTTCTTACCTTAATTCTGACTTTTTATCCCTGCCTCATTACTTTTAAACTCGCCAGATGCAATTCTTTCACATTTATTCTCAGCATTTAGAGTGCAGATCCACCTATATCTTCTGTTATGCAGCCAAAAATTGCCCAAACAGTGCCTAACTTATGCATCATTTTCTTTTTTATCTTTTATCCACCTGCTTATCTCTAATAGCTTTTTTCCATTCTCATCATTTAAGTCTTTTTCAATGAAAAAGTGAGATCCCTTTTGCTTATGCTTATTTCTTAACACGAGCTCTTTCTTCTCCCTGCTACGAAATTTAACTACACATAACTTTCCACTTTTCCATACATATTATACTGTTGGGTTGCTAATTTGCTGATGCTTTTTTGCGTAACGGTAAATTTTATTAGTGAATGATACTAAAAAATAATTATGTCGCTTATCGTCGATGCTTGCTTGCCTATGTGCACACATAATAATTATATAATACTATAAAACAGTCAGGTTGCACATCGCCGATGCTTCTTTGTGTAAGGGCACATTTTATTAAAAACGAATACTAAAAAACCGTTTAGTTACTAATTGTCAATTCTTACTTGACCGAGGATGTATTTCTTGAATTAACTATACTAAAAACGGTTCGTTTGCTGATTGCCGACGCTTTCTCGTCCATGGGAACATTTTACAATTAAATGAAAACTAAAACAGTTAGGTGGTACATCACTGATGCTTCCTTGCCTAAGAGCACTGTTTATTAAAAAAAATACTAAATTACAATTACTAATTGCCGATGCTAGCTTGCCTAGGGGCACATTTTATCAATAAGTAATACTATTAAACAGTTTGATTGCAAATTGCTGATGCTTCACTAGCCGTGGATATAGTTCTTTTTTTTACTATACTTAAAACGATTGGTTTGCTTATCGCCAAAGCTCTAACGCTTAAGGGTAGATTTAATTATTAAAAAATACTAACTAGTAGTTGGGTTTGTAGTCAACAATTTTTGGTCTACTGAGGAAATATTTTTTAATACTAATATTAAAAAATGGTATAGATGGCTCACTGAAAATTCTAGCTCACCTAAGGGTACTTTTTAGTAATTATGCTTATTCTCTCAATAATAAAATTTTAAAAACCTTGAAAGAGTCATACTTAACAAAAGTCTTTGCTTAACAAAAATGACTGTGTACTTCGTGGCTCTCGAAAGTGGTAAGTCACAAGTAAAGCGAGCCGTTAAGCCTAAACACATAAAGTCAGCAAGTATCGGCCCTATAGTATGTAAGACAAAGAAGTTTTTAACTAAAGCTTCGCGCAAGGTGCATTTCTTCGCACGGCGTTTGAGTAAGTAGCTCGCTGCTGCTCATCAAGTGCAGAAGCTCATTAATAATTTTGAAGTAACTTGTTGGAGAGTGATTTGATATCCTTCCTTTTTTCTGTATTTTTTTTTGGTACAAGTAATATAAAATAAATTAATATAAAACCAACAGAAGGAGAAGCTTAAGTTATTTGAACCCACAGTTAATATTAGTTACCCAGTTATTAAAGTCGCCCAGTACTCGAAGCAGCTACAGAAAAAAAGGTACGTTAATTCAATTACTCTGTGCAACTTCCTCTCTTTTTCTTTTTGTAAACAAACAAAAAGTTGTACAGTTTTATAGTCCCACCGCTCGTCAGGGATTGCTAGACCCAAATTGCGAGACACAAACATCCAGTTTTTACCGGATGATAAAGTTAAATCATTACGATTAATCACTTAACACTTATAATTTTAAAAAGAGTAGGCATAGAGTTACATGATTTTAACAGTAATGATTTTATATTATTTGAAAAAATTGTGTTTCTGTATTCAAGTTAATCTTAAAAATATAAATAAAATTTTTATGTATACTGACGGTTCATACTCTTCACCAATAACTTACAAAGTTGTATATTATTACAATATGGAAGGTTCTTCCATACTATTTTGAGATTACACTTACTCCAATCTTTAATGTTTTCTTGGGGTTGGACATTTATGAAGCTTATTGAAGATAGGACGTTTTTTTATACTATCGTAAGAGAGAATGTTTTGTAACGACATACTTACAAGGATGTTTTTCGATGATATTTTTGAGATTTAATGTTTTGTACCATTAAATTGAGGAAGGATATTTTTAACTGCAATTTAAGATAAAACGTTTCTTAAATACATTTATATGATCGTCGTTCTTTTACTTAACTGTAGAGTAGAACTGCTAATTGCGTATAATTCCTTAATTTAAAACACATTTTATCAATAACAGTTGGATTTCCAATTACCGATGCAAGCTCACATTAAGGCACATTTTATTCATGAATCGTGCATAAACAGATAAGTTGCTAATTTTCTGTGCTTGCTCTTTAGAAGATATATTTTGTTACCTAACCATACTTAAACACAGCTAGCTTGCTCATCGCCAATGCTTGCTTGCAAATATTATGTTAACTAACTGTATTAAAAGACAGTTGGGTCGCTAATTGCCGACGCTTGTTTACCTCAGGGCAGATTTGATTAATAAATTATATTAAAAAACAGTTGGGTTGCTAATTACTAATGCTTGATAGTCCTAAAATAAATTTTATAAACTAATTGTTCTAAAAACAGTTGAGTTGCTAATTTCTGTCGCTTCTTTACCTAAAAATATAATGTACTTCATTACAAATAAATATAAAATAATAAGGGGATAAGATAAGGTCTTTTTACTGAATGAAAAATAAGGCTATCATTTTTTTGGTAAGTAAAATATTTAAATTACATTAAAATTTTTTTCTTACGTAAATTGCATCAAAAAAAGCGACATATTGAGTTTCAAAGCAGATTTACTGTTTTTTTCAGAAGAAAAAAGTTTACTTTTATATCGGTTAATACAGTAAAAAAAATGTTGTAAACACCTTGAGTTTTTTCTTATTACATAGCACATAATAATCATTGTTTTTTTTTTTTTTTTGTTTACTACGTTACCGTAACAGCTTATTGGCGTCATCACTAAAGACCATCCACTAACTACCTACGTGTGGGGTCTGTATTTCTGCACCTATTTACTTATGCCTTAACTGATTACTGACGCATGCACATTAACAGAAATAGTCGAATAGTTTAAGCAAAAATAATAAAATTAGGATATCATGATTTTCTCTCAATTAAAGTCTTTAACTCTATGTTTTCGAAAACTCTATCAATTTTTCATAAAAAAAAAAACGTTATTATAATAGTAAATTTCCAAAGCTTATTATTTATTTCTGAAGTTATAGTTTATTTTGTAATAACCCTCATAAATCTATGTGTTAAGGTCGTAAGTTTTTCGATGCGATTCTCTGAAGAATGGAGTGATAAACTATATAATTTTTTTCATTATATATTCAGCATATTAGTTCAGCATATTTTATTAACATAATATCTGAATTTCAGAGGTTTTTGTCATTCTAGTAAAAATCACCCAAGCCACCTGAATAGTACATCAAATTTATATTATTATGTGTAATTCACAATTTAAGTCTCATTAAAATCGTCCTTGAACTGAAATTTAACTATTGCTTAAATTTAATGACACATAATAATTATATAATACTATAAAACAGTCAGGTTGCACATCGCCGATGCTTCTTTGTGTAAGGGCACATTTTATTAAAAACGAATACTAAAAAACCGTTTAGTTACTAATTGTCAATTCTTACTTGACCGAGGATGTATTTCTTGAATTAACTATACTAAAAACGGTTCGTTTGCTGATTGCCGACGCTTTCTCGTCCATGGGAACATTTTACAATTAAATGAAAACTAAAACAGTTAGGTGGTACATCACTGATGCTTCCTTGCCTAAGAGCACTGTTTATTAAAAAAAATACTAAATTACAATTACTAATTGCCGATGCTAGCTTGCCTAGGGGCACATTTTATCAATAAGTAATACTATTAAACAGTTTGATTGCAAATTGCTGATGCTTCACNTTTAATTACTATCTACACATTATAAAAAAAATTAAATAATAAAATCATACTTCTCTGGTTTGTGTAGTGTACCAATCGCATTCAAGTTAAAGATAAAACAGATCAGTAGGCTTTTTACAGAACGGAAAAAAGTGCGAAAAAAAGTCTTAACATTCGGTTTCAAGACATTTTGTCCCTAGCTATAGTGTCTTGCATAGAAAAATAAAAACGAAAATTTTAAATTCCAAAAGAGTTTTAAATCAGGTAACAAAACTTTTGTAAGTTGTATAAATTAGAAAATACAATTATACCTGTGTTACTAGATGTTTAAAAAAAAAAATTTTAATCACAAAAAAGTGATAACAGAAAAAAAAAGCCAACATTGTCAATATGATATATAACTGTTAGTTGAATACCTAAAAACTTTTTTTTTAACTATGTTGAAATTATTACAGTCTATGAAAATTTTTTGTCAAATCGAAGTTAATAGAGCTCTCTAAGAAAAATAATTTGTATGTTGATACTGTGAGCTATGAGTTGTCCCCGTAGTAAATCTGAGAGCCATGCAATATTTTGGTTGTAAAAGCATGTACGTTGTAATTTCTTTTATTGCAACCAAGTGTGCTATGATTTTTTTGGATGCAGCCTACGAAAATGTAATTTTTTTCGTCACATCCAAGGTTGCTGTGATTCTTTCTGTCGTACCCAAGAGCACTAGGATTTATTTTATCACAATTGAGAGTGCTGTCATTCTTTTCATCGCAACTAAAAGCGCTGTGATTCTTTTCGTCTAAGTTAGGTACTCTGTTGTTCTTTTTGTTGCAGCATATGGTGCTGAAGCTTTATTCGTTGCAACTAGGTGCGCTGTTCTTTTTTTCATCACATCCTGTCGCGCTGTGATTCTTTTCGTTCAAGCAGTGTGTTGGGATACTTTTTGTCAGAGCGTATGGTGCTGTAATAGTCTTCGATTGAGGCTTCGATTTGTCCAATTAAAGAAAGTTTTTAAATATAGCCCATAGGGAGAATGTTAATATTTAAACCTGAAGATTAGTATAATAGAGCATAGTGTTTATTAGTTAGGCCATAATTAGAGAAAGCTTTTTAGATGATCTCTTCTTTTTCTGGGCTAGCTTTAGAATAATAGATACGAAAGGGTTTTGATTACAATTTGGCGAAACAGAGATAGCTTGAGCGCTAGAGCTCTGCTGTGGCTGTGGAGGAGCATTAGATGCAGCAGTCATCTTGGGTAGGGATTGTTCTAGATACTGCTGTAGTAGGCACAGTTATATGCATAATAAGTACTCTTTAATACTTAATACTTATTGCCAGAAAGACCGATTGTGCTCCAGGTATATAATACTAATTTTTAAGGATTTACATGGCTTCAAACAATTAATGACAATGAGAGTTACATGATAAAAATATTGATATTTACTTACTAAAGATGCATGGTCTTCATCGCATTATAAGTTCTATAAATTTGCAATTATGTTATAATAATATTTACTAATTGTTTAATTCAGTTATACGCAAATCAGTGAAAGTTTTGTATTAGAAATTTCAATAGTATCTTACGTTTCTTAATTTACAATCATTAACATACATTGTCAAATTATAGAAATTCCATTACTCTGATTCTGGTTTCTAGAAGGCATGAAAAATATATGAAATAGTGCATCTAATACAACTAGTTGGGGCATTGGCATAATAGTTGTCGATATATGCTTTGATGCAGTAGGTAGGAGTGGATACTCATATAGCTCGTGAGTTCAGAAACTTATAGATATAAATTTTTTTTCTTCAAATAATTCAGACGTCTGATTTTATGTGAATTCGAGATTACAACTTAGGGTACAAGTCATTCAAGCTTTCTTATAACTACCTTTAATGCTGATCAAGTTGCTGCAGCATTAGCGCCTATGTTTGCGAGACTACATTAAAATTGGTTCTGAATATTGTGAGAATTAGTTCATATTTTACATATACAACTGATTTGCGCTAGTCTTCAATAAAACCAAAAATGATACTCAGAGGAATGAAGATACCGAAGTTTCTAAATAAAGTTTCAGACGAAAACGTGCTTCGGAGTATAGCTGTATATAGAAGTTAAGTTAGGAGCCGTACGTTCAAGTACAGATGTCACGGTTCCTATTATCAATTCATTTAATTCCAAAATCAGGGTTCTTCTCGTATTGTAACATGTAGGATTATACTTAGATATTGTTAGTCTCAAAGATGTAGAGAAAGAACCAAAAGTAATAATTACATTACTATTACTATAATAACAAGAAAAAACTTTTAAAATATATGTACATTTATAGATTTAGATTTAAGAGTTTATTAATTGAAATGGAAAAATATGAAGACAGTTGTAGTATATCCTTGTCTACAATGAAAAATCAATGAAAGTTTCAGTGGAGAAGACGTTAAAAGAAAATACCAGTAACATAGCCATGCAAACATAAACATAAAATGTATAAATTCTTCCATTACTAAACGCGTACGCTAACGACGAGTACAAAAAAAAAAACTTGATTTTGATTGGTAAGATAGTTTGACGTCCGATGGCCCTCCAAATGACTGGTTAGCTAAACTTTTTCTTGACTGAAGTTTCTTGCAAATGTGATTGCCTCTATACCTGAGGGTGATCTTCTCTGGTCTGTTATTGTAGCTCCAGACTGGTCGGGAGGAAAACTACAACGTATGAAGCATTGGAGCTAGTTATAGAGCTCTTTCCAAACGTCCCCTGGTATTACGCTGAAGACGTTGGTGTCTGAAGCACCTTTTTTTTGCAGACTCAGTTGTTTTGGTGATCTAAGGTAGGGAGAGTGGTTCGTAATGCTTGCCCGTTGGAGACTGTACCGTTTGCTAAAGTTTATTTTTCCTTTATATCTGTTAGGTTCGCCCACCTCGAAGAAGATTGGTGATTCCTGGTTGAACGCATAGAGTCACGAGGGTAGTATAGGATCGTTGGTAGCCGGGGTTCCCAGCATTGTGACGAATAATTCCGCTCGTGACGTCTGCCACTGAATGACTGACTTGGTTTAATAGTGACCGGCCTTAAATCATCTTTTAGTCGACGAATCATTGTCGGAAATGGTAGTTGAAATTTATTTGTTGGCAAGGTAGTTTAAACTTATGTAGCCCTTAAAAGAGTCGATGAGATCGATGGTTAACTAGCGAACGTAAATACTTATAATGGCCCTGAATAGGGCCAGTAATGAATCTTCCAGCTATTCCTCACTATTATTCTCAATGATGGAGAGCTGGCTGTGGGTAGCTTGACTCTTACCTTCAGAGTCTATACCGCTGACGAAAGAATATTTCGTCTTCTGGTCGTTCCTTAGATAACCAACCACTCATTGTTAGTCGGGAAAGTGGGCCTGGAGAGTACTTTCTCTGAGGGTATGCCGTTGGGACGACCACTGACAAAGAGGCCGTTGTGGCTGCTCGTACTCTTTAGGGATATCTTCCCTGGCTTGCATTTGCAGTAAAAAATTTTCTGACGGCACCGGGCTGGATGTTCGGACGGCCACCAAACTCTTAAGTGTTACAGGAATTTGTGCTCTGGTTAGACATGTCTCCTGGTATTTCACCGGAGGTGTTAACGTTTAGGACATTTATTGATTGGTAGCACTTTAATCCTAAAGATTCAGGGTAGAATTAGACGTAGATCGCTTGTCCAGTGGAAAAGAGTGTTGTCGATAGCCGGGATACCCAGCTGCTCGATTAACAACTTAATTCTTAATGTACTGCCGGCGAACAACTGTGGAATTCGCTGATATGCTCGGGCCTATTATAACCACACTTATGTAATGCTTTGCTGATAGCTCGATTTCACGTCTACGCCACGTGGTGGATCCTACTGAACTAACGTGAAAAGCTAGCTTATTTTTGCAAAATTTTGAGCTTATTTATTGGTATTGTTAATAAATTTTTCAATTTAAAAATCATACTAAAACTATCTAGGACGTGTCAGTAATTGGTACGCAAAATTTTAGCCAGATCGGTTGAGTAGTTTTCATGGTTAGCGATTACAACGTTTTTAGCGACTTTGCTTTATATATTAATATGACTAAAAAATAAAATAATTATGTAGTATGAAATGCTTTGCATAATACAAACAAAAAATTAAAAATCATTATTGTTTCAGAATTCCAGAGTTTTCATTCACTTGTAATAAAACTTAAAAATGGAAAGAGGAAATCGATGTTTAACACTCGAACAGAAGAATCATCAGCTATGCAGTATTTTCAATTTTATGGTTACTTATCTCAACAACAGAACATGATGCAAGACTATGTTCGTACAAGCACTTATCAACGTGCTATTTTAGGAAATTTATCAGATTTTAAGGACAAAATTGTATTAGATGTTGGAGCTGGTTCAGGAATTTTATCATTTTTTGCTGTACAAGCTGGAGCTAAAAGAGTTTACGCTGTTGAAGCAAGTAGTATGGCTAACTATGCTAAATTATTGGTTACAGCAAATAACTTGTCCGATAAAATTATAATAATTTCTGGGAAAATTGAGGAAATCGAATTACCTGAGTCAGTTGACTGCATTGTAAGTGAACCCATGGGTTACATGTTATACAACGAGAGAATGCTTGAAACTTATCTGCATGCAAAAAAATGGCTGACTGTAGGTAAGTATAAATAACAATTATACAGTAATCGTTTTCTGTTTTATTATTGTATTAAGTAAGTCCTTCATTATTTACCACTAATAAATGTTGCACTCATAATTTAGTATTACATAAATATTCAAATTTGACTTATTAAGGAATATTAAAAAAAAAAAAAAAATCAGTATAATTTTGTGCTAGTCCATTTAATAAATGATTGTTAACAACTAAAAGTCACTTTAAAATATAGAAAAATATTATATTAGAAGCTTATTGTAGTCAACCTACTTCCATGTACAATCATCTGCTTTTAAAAATTTTTTTTCTATCTTAAAACTCTATAACTGCCTCACAAGTTTAATGTACAAAGATTTTATGCTCACAAGTAACATAACAATGATTATAACTAATCCTTTTTTTAAAAATATTCAAACTGCTCTTAAATAAGGATTTTATCATTACGTCTTCAAAGCATGTATTACGAGTTCTTTTTATGATTTATTTTAAAAAGGCATCATACAGAGTAAAATAAAGCAATCTTTTTATAATGTGCCTATTTTAGTACCTATAACCATACATTATGGCGTAGGCACGAAAAATGAGCATTTAGAGAAAGGAATAATTTAAGGAGTCGTGGCAACTGTTTATACTCGTTATATTAGATCTTGCAATCCGTAATACATAGGGCAGACAGAGCTTATCGCTGTGTTGAATGCATTGTGCTAGTTGTATTTTTATCATCTTTACCAAAAGTAATTAATTGTGCAATAAAAAAAATGTATGTTTGTCCGCCATAATAGCGCCCCTGGTTGGTTCAAGTTTTTCAATGATATTTGATTTATCAAAAGTAGCCTTGTCACTTCGTGCTCCAAAGATTGTAATAATTTTATGAAATTTTTTTTGTTTTTCTAAATATTTTTAGTATTTTAAAACTTTACTTTTTTTTAGCCTCACAGCTTTTATGCCCATCTTATTTTGCTGCCTTCTTTTGAAATGAACAGCTTTTTGTAACATAACTTTACTATTCTTAGCTACTCGCTTAGAATCTAGTGGTGTTACTGGTAAGTTTCTAGATGGACTGACACTTTTTAATATCTTTTGGCATATGGATCCGTAAAATAGAAAATATTTTTATTGTGGTTATACTTTTTTAAATTTAAATATGCTANGTTACTTGGAAAAAACTTACTCTTTGAAAATAAGATAAGTGAATTTCATTTCAAATGTTGTGGTTTTACTAATTTTTTTAAAAAGTACCCTGATTTTTTTTTTGTTTTTCGTCGCTTGTGAACTGAAATAAGGAGTTACCTCGTGTATACTTACATTAAAGTACTGAGGAGCAGTTATTACTTTGCGAAACCTTTTTAATTTCAATAATGCGCATCATAGCCTTATTGTTGACAAACAACTTTGCTTTCTTTATCCTGCCAATAGTGTTTCATATTTTGTCCACTGGCGGTGCTGAGATTGGTGTGTACCTGGTGGATTGCAAAATAGTAACTTTGTAAGTTTAAAAAAAAAAATTTACCCGTAAATCATCGTTTAATAATTATCATTGCTCTTGCGTACAAAATTAATATTTCCTTTTTTTTCATTTTTATTTCAAATAAAATATGACGGCTTTGCGTAATAGTGTGTAAAGAGCCTTCTAATATGAGCTGGAGATGTATAAGCTGTTAGGAACTTCTACCAAAGTCTTATATGCCATGCTACGGAGTGTGCCCACTTTTTTCCAGTGGTTTGAGCGCCCCGCTGCGGCCAAGCGGCCGAACCAGGCTCACATTTTATTTTATTTTTTTTGAGAAGTACGGTAGGGGTATGAGAGGAGCAAATTCGCGTGGAAATATACATGTAGGTGCACAACTTGGAGACGCGTGGAAGGGGTATATCGAATGTGCGCCTGCAAGGAGAGGAGTAGATATGTCGGCTATATAGCTGTATAGCTGAGCGCATAGCCAAAGCAAGGAGTTTTTCTCTTTTGAGTCTTTTGACTCTGCAACCGAGTAAATGCTATGTATATATTTAACTGACTCGCTCTCGCTCTGGCTTCAATGTTATCTATAAATCTTATTTAATCAAATCGTGGAACTAAATGCTAAAATGCTCCCGTACTCTTAACATTCCAAAATACTCTTCGGATAGCTAAGATAAATAATGCTTATGCCCCTTCGTGGATTGTTTTGCACTTAAGGGTTCAAATCCACTTCATGGTAGATTTTTTTTTTTTAATTTGATTTATCATTTTGTTTTCATTTCTTTTATTTATGTTTTGTTTATATATATATATATATATATATATATATATATGTATGTATGTATATCGTCATTTAAAAAAAAATTTTTTTAATTGTTTGCAAATCTGCAATAAGGTATGCTACTTTTATTCATTTTTATACAGCCAGAAGAATAATAATGAATGGAACAGTTCGATGAATAAGTCATAAAAATTATTTGGCAAGATTCTGAGACAAAATATTTTTTTTAATACCGCAGTATTTTATTAGTAAAAGAAAAAAAACGAATTACCTTCAACGGTGATTAGTAAAATAAATATATTTTTAGGCGGTAAATTATTAAAGAAGTTAAATCATTTATATTAAATGCAGAAGAAGCATCGTTATACTTATAACAATGATACCATCGGGGGAGTGCAAGAAAGAGTCTTGTAAGAGTAAAAGTCAAGAAAGAGCCTTTTTAAATTTTCGAGCAGAGGAAATTCTTCTTAAACTAAAAGAAAAAGCTTTTTTATCCAAAGGTACACTCGCACTAAGGTGCATTAAGCCGGCGTCGATTGATATAATTAAGCCCAACGAAACGTCGCTCAAGATTATTTTTCGACATTTTTGAGTTCTTCTTTGCTCCTCACCCAGCTCTCGGTTGTTCATGTACCTTTGTACGAATCTACACATTTATTCTATACTGGAGAGCAAAACGAGAAGTTCAACAAAAATACATAAATGCTTTTTTGACCAATTTGTTTACTTCTATTGGAAGGTAGTAATGTATATATTTTTATAGATCAATTATACGTATACACACATAAATGTAGCACTAATTTAAAGTTGAAGAAATAAAAACTGAAGGCTTTTTCTTATAGTCAGCTCAAAAATGCTCTTTTACGTCTATTACTTTGCAAAGACTCTTTATCATGCTAACGTGACATATTATTTAGAGTCAGAAATTGTCAGAACTAAAAAAATTTTTTAACTACAAAGAGTGAATCCAAAAATAGCTCGAAATCAGCCCGTTTTTGCAACCTCGAGAATCGTCCCAAATTGTTTATCAAATCATTGTTTATCGTTTGAACATCACTTGGTAAATTCTTAAGAGGGGATCAGCTTTGGTTTCTTAGATATAGGAGGTAGAAGAAATTGAAATATTACTAATGACCGTATAAATCAGGTTTACAGTGAGTCCCACAAAATAAAAGGTATTTTTGCGTAGCTTACCAAACCACAATATTAATATGTTTTTTGGGTCGCTGATTCCGAATCCGAGGTCAGATGACCTTCTTAACGAATGGTTAAAGGTCAGTTGAAGGTCAAATCTGAATGAATCGTAAAAAAACTCTGAAATCACCTCCAGATAAGTTTTTATAGTCGCTGATCACGCATCTGAAGTCAGGTGTGCAAAATTCAATATGCCTAATCAATAATTTCATTTGGGAATAATCAGAACATAATATTGTTTTAACGTCATAAACTACAAAGCTTTATTTTTTTATAGTTAAAGCGGCATTCAATATATCTGGGTTAGAAACCCTTATGACATTATATTGACCGTATCCCAAGTACCATATAATAGTAGTAATGTGGCTGCAGCATTCAACTGTCCGTGAACCACTCTTACATGTGCAAAAATATTCGACGATAGCCAGTCTACCTCTCTTAGTTCGATCAACAAGTACAAAAATATAATGGCTTTTTCATTTCTATAGCGAGATTTCATATGTGCTTTCACGAGCAGTGAATCGATAACGTTAATGCCCTACTAAAAAAAATCCAAGCCTACGGTTCTATGTCTTGCGTTAGGATTGAATTTTTGTTCTAAAAATATATCTTCTGCCACATGTTCGGCGTAGTATGACACAGCATTTTTTAATTGATAAGGGCCTAGGCAAACTTCATACGAATCGTCCAATGAAAGCTGAGGAAACTGCATTAGCGAATTATTTTCTTCATTATTCGAAGAAGTGAAAGCAGTGTCATCGAATGGAAATCTTTGTTGAGAAAGATTACGATCAGTGACTACTACTTTCAATTTATTCGGTACATTCAATCTTGATTTCATAGTTTCTCCAACATTTTCATATTCATTATCAGATAGAATTGGTTTGTGGAATAAATTAAGTAACGCCCAAGCAATTAACAGGTAATCAAAGTCATGGGATAGTACGGCATTATGAGCTGATACAGCAAGCAACTTGAATTTTTTTTTAAGTCGCCTAAATACTTGCTCAATAATCCATTGCACCTTGGTAACAAACCTGGCTAGATTAGCTTCATACGTATCGCGTTCTCCAGTTCCAGGAATATATGCTCTAAGATTTTTTTCACCTTTTAAAAAGTCCATTACATCTCTAAATTCATTATCGACTAAGACAACATCATTTTTATGAAGCATGGATAATAGCTCATCATATCTTCGAAAGCAATCATTCAAAATCAGTGCATCGTTATGGTTTGCATTAAAGGGATCCAAGATAAATAGTATAAATCCGTTTGGCGTGCATCCCACCATGGGTTTAACAAGTGGCAATTTCTATTGCTCACTCCACAACTGCTATTGACCAGCGAAGTTTTTTGATTTTTGAGCTATCTGATAAGTGGCATCAAAAATAATACAGCCCTTATCTTCAGGTATATCGAACAATTATTTTGCCAATGGAGTATTATTAACTATCATGGTCTCACGATAGGGAATGTTAAAAAAATAAGGAACCAAATTTTGAATTAAATCATTTCTTGTTTTTTCTAAATGGTTAGAAATTGATGAAATACTTTGGTATCCAAAGAGATAAGCCAATTGTTCATGTGAAAGTGCAGTACGAATTTTACACAACAGAATAGCTACATCTTTTGATTCACAGTTCTTAGTGAATTCACATATTTTATTGAATTTATTTTTTTCAAATCCGAAAAAAGACTTAAAAATCCCATCTACCATAGTCTCAAGCGTATTGATATTGAATGTACTACCCACATTTCTATTTTGGTTCTGATAGTATTCGAACATGATATCGCTTACAAACTTTTGCTCCGTCGGTGATACTTCTTCAAATATTTGTTTCACTAAAGGCCAATAATCGACATCATTAAAATGCTCAGAGCACATACGGGCATTAGGCTCGACAAAGAACTTATAATTCATTAAAAGGAGCTCACGTTTATTGCTAGGAACAGCAATTAATTTTTATGGGTTCTTTCACCCAAATGTACATCGATTATGTGAGCTTAAGCCTTTTCTATAAATGGACAGATATGGCAACGTAGAGTAAGTTTGAATGCCAGGATTTTTTTGAACACAGTCCTAGCACAGTCTGCATATTTTGTTTTCCACAGGAATTGTTTCTATAGCTTAATGTTTTCGTTTTCTAGTATTATAAATAGTTCTCAAATTATTGAGAGCCGATAAATTCACATTGTTGACAAAAAAAAAATTTTCATCCTTTGATTTCTTTTTATGCTCACAGCCAAGACATGTCAAAGAGTAAAGCATTTTTTTAAATGAATCGTAGACTGCAAATAATGTAAAAACATATTGGAAAGATAAATTGGAAGGATGCCTTGTTAATTACAATAAAAAGACAATAATCTTTGACTATATTACCTGTATGTGTAGTTAATACTTATTAGTAGTATAATTTATACATGTTAACAGGTTAGCTTTAATTACTTTAATAATGTATTTCAGGAGCCCATAAGATCAACTCTCATATGAAAAAAGATTATGGATCTTAATAAATACACATTTCTGTATAAAATTATTCTCAAAGTCAGATATAGACAAGCTGAGACTCAAATCATCTAAAACACTAGTTATTGACTTTAACTCCAAAGGATTCTGAATAATAACATTATGGTCTGTGTACAGAAAATTGAAGAAGCGGCTAAATGAATGTTAATGATAAAATTAAGTCCTATACACAAAAAATCAGCGAGACACATTCCTCGACCAATATAATACTCATTATAAATCAAGTTCATCTTGAGCTGCGATGATTTTAATTGTTTGCTTTCAATGAATCTATAATTAATTGTAAATTAGTATTATGTACTACACGAAATTGTGAAAGTTGCAGCCATAAGAATCAGTATTGGAATCTAGTGTATTCTAGATTTAGAAATTTCATTCAGATTCAACTTTCAAATGACCTTGAACCATCCGTTAAGAAGGTCATCTGACCTCGGATTCGGAATCAGCGACTCAAAAAACATCATAATATAGTGGTTTGGAAAGCTACGCGAAAACACTTTTTATTTTGTGCGACTCGCTGTAAACCTGATTTAAACGGTCATTAGTAATATTCCAATATCTCCTACCTCCTGTATCTAAGAAACCAAAGCTAATCTCCTCCTCAAAATTTACCCCTATAAACAGTTTGGGACGATTCTCGAGGTTGCAAAAAGGGCTATTCTTGGAGTCACTCTAGATATGTTAATAAAAATCGAGTCTGAGTCTATTTCTGCTAGCAAAAACTTCGATTAAGAGTTAAGGGGGATGTTGTGATATTTCATTGTTTTATGAAAAAATTTGTATAGGTATGTTTAAGTATCATTAATAACATATTAAAATTTCAAAGAGCCTCGATTCACCGTTTTTGAGAAATAAAATTCCGAAGTTGGCCACTTATACCCATGCTCTTAAGAAAGATTTGTCAGAAAATACACGTTTTCACTCATTACTCTTAAAGTTTTCTTACGAATCTTTTGAAAAATTAATGTGTTAGGGTTTATTATAGTTAAAATAAGTATACTAAATTTGAGGAAGCCTAGCTTCACCGTTTTTAAAATATAGCATTTCAAAGTCCAGTTACAACGTTACTAGAATACCTATGTAGTGGTACAGTCTGAGAGAAAAGTTAGGTTAGTTTGTTGTTTTTACGTTTGTGTTTACTTTCCTGGGCATTTTTCTGTTCCATACATCTAATTTTTGAATTATTTACCTGTTTTGTTAAGAATAATCACAACAAAGACATTTTCAACACGTAAATTCAATTTTGAAATTGACTGTACCACGACAACCCCCTCAAAATAGTATCAGCATTCACATTTTGTAGTGCAAAATCTTTAAAAAATCGAAAGTTTTCTGAAAAAATCGACCAATTATTTATTCTAGTTTTCCATTGTTTTCTTAAAATCGTGAAGTATTCAAACTATTGTTTCCTGTACTAAAGTGCATACTTCTTTATGATTAATTAATTCAGCTTAGTTTTTTGAAAATTAATACGTAGAACTATAAAAAAGCATTTTTAAGATTCTAAAATTAAGCTACACGTTGTGAGAGTTTTGCGAGCTTTTTAATAAAAGCAACCTGTGTTACGTATTCTATATTATCGGTCGTCACTTGAAGAAGATCCATACCAGATTAAATGAAAAAGTAGACTTATTATGTACTGTCAATCTTCACTTTATTCGTTAAAAACGTGTTACAGCTGTTTCGGTATCACAGTACCTTCGTCAGACAGATTTACAACAAGACTTGAACTCGACATTACATAATAAGTCTACTTTTCCATTTAATCTGTGTCACGTAGTTGAAGATACCGATAATACGACTGTTACTATAACTACAAAAAAAAAAAAAATAGCTGCCTTGCGTTGTATGGCTAGAGGTGTTTTTTAATGGTTTTATCTTATCAACTACAAACAATCGAAAAAATTAATGCAAATAATTGTGTGTTGCATAAAATGTAAAATTAATTGACTGATTGTTAAATTGACCGAATAATTAAAAGAGCAATTAATATTGTAAAATTCTAATATTTTGTGTAGTTATTCATCTATAGAAATATATATATAGTGCCACCTTCAAAACAGAGGAAAAGAAATTTTTGTTAACTGTATGTAATTTACGCGCTGTCGAAAAATTTTGGTGACTTTTACTAAAAAGTTACAACAACAATTTATTGTAGGTAAAAAGGTTAATTGTTTATGCCCAACACAACTTTTTTTTCGTAAATCCATACTCCGAGTTATAAGTGGTTGGAATTAATATATCTTGAATAAAAAAGCTTTGTTCAGTCGCTGTAAGATTCTTTAATCTAAAATACGCACTATTTATAAAGACTAAAGAATCTGCTTTCTTATTTGTACATATATGTAGTATAAATTTTGTCAATGCAATAACCACAAGGTATTATATTTGTAAAGAATGTAAATATTAGCTGAATAATATAATGTATGTACGTAGAAAAATACTCACGTATAATTGGATGTAAGTTGTACTTAACTCGTAATAATCATATTTGATATAATCGTAGTAAAAGTATGAGTTTTCTTCTGCCTTCGACTTTTATTTGTCAAATATAGGATGCCCATTATTTCTTAGGAGTTTTAAAATACACAAATTATGTAAAAATCCTTAAAAGTTATTTTAGTATTATAAAATCATGGAATTGCCTTGCTAACAAGAAGTATCAAAGTAACAATTTTTATTATGACTTTAAAATTCGCAACGTTGCATGCAACGAGGATTGAAAAAAATTTTTTTTCAAATTATCAAATTTTTAATATTGCAAACGCTTTTAATACATATAAAAAGAATTCCCAGCAAATTTAAAGCCAATTACAGTTACATCTGAGGAGATATAAGCATTTTAAGATGGAAATGATTTTGAGCAAAAAATAAACATTGTTTCGGCTCAAAAACGCTCTAAATAAGTAACTTATGACCCACAAAAGCATCTCCAATAGAGAAACAACATATAAGGCGCTTTATTTCGGCAAAAACCATATTCTCAAGTAAAACAATATAGAAGAGTGTCTTAAATTAACTTAAAAAATGACTTTAAAAAGTAATTTCAAATTTAAACTAGGACATTAAGAATATTTTTAATAGATACCTCAAACTGATCAGTACTTACTATCAATAAAAGAGATGAATTCAATAAATTTATGTTGAACGAAAAAGTTTTTATAAATAAAGTCAATTACGTTCGTAACTGTCCGTCATAGACGCAGGAGTTCATGAAGTGGTAGCAAAAATTAAACCCTTCTGTCTGCGCCACTGTAATAAAACTAAAAAAATTATCTTACTACCCGTAACACTCAGGCACACATTTCTGATCACTTTAAGAGGGCCAGAAACATAACCTCAAATTGGAAAAAATTCTGAAATCAAAAATATCACGATAAGCGTGGCTTAAAAATTTATATCTCGGCTTGGGCCACAAGAATCAAGTTCAAATAGAAAAAGTTGACTTTCTATAAGTGTAGATACATTTTAAAGTAAATTTCAGAGGCCGTAATTAATATGGCTTTGATTGATTGCGCGTTTATGTCGCTCGCCTTATGAACGGGTGGTAGAAAAAATTATCCCAGTTTTTCTGCGCAACTGGGATTTCAATAAAAAAAATTTCTCACTATTCTAAACACTAAAGCACCCATATCTGATCACTTTTCGAGGGCCGGTAACATAACCTCAATTTGGAAAAAATTCCGAGAACTAAAACAATACGATATGCGTGGCTTAAAAAATTTATATCTCAACTTAGGCAACTTAAATAAAGTACGAATAAAAAGAGTTTTCTTTCTAAGAAAAGAAATACGTTTTAAAGTAAATTTCAGAGGCTGGAATCGATAAGGCTCCAAGTGATTGTGCGTTTATGTCGCTCACCTTATAAACGGGTGGTAGGAAAAATCATCCCAGTTTTTTTGCGCAACTGGGATTTCAATACAAAAACATTTTTAACTATTCTTAACACTCAAGCACTCATATCTAATAACTTTTCTCGGGCCGGAAACATAACCTCAATTGAGGAAAAATTCCCAAAACGAAAATATCACGATAAGCGTGGCTAAAAAAATTTATATCTTGGCTTGAGCCACTAGAATCAAGTACAAATACAAAAAATTGACTTTCTACGAGTGTAGACAACGTTTCAACAAAAATTTCAGAGCGCGGAATCGATATAGCTCTAAGTGATTGCGCGTTTATGTCGCTCGCCTTACGAACAGGTGGTAAAAAAAATCATCCCAGTTTTTTTGGAGCACTGTGATTTCAATAAAAGAAATCTCTAACTATTCAAAACACTTAAGCATCCATTTCTACTCATTTTTGAGAGCCGGAAACATAACCTCAATTTGGAAAAAGTTTCAAAATCGAGAATATTACAATGAGCGTGGATTAAAAAATTTATGTTTCGTGTTAGGCCACTAGAATCAAGTACAAATACATAAAGTTGACTTTCTAGAAGTGTAGACAACATTTGAACCTAAATTTCATAGGGTAGATCCGGTATGGCTCTAAGTGATTGCACGTTTATGTTGCTCGCCTTACGAACGGGTGGTAGAAAAAATCATCCCAGTTTTTTTGGGCCACCGTGATTACAATAAAAAAAAATTTTAACTATTTTTAACACTCAAGCATCCATATCTGATATTTTTTCAAGGGCCGGAAACATAACCTCAATTTGAAGAAAATTCCAAAATCGAAAATATCGCAATAAGCGTGGCTTAAAAAATTTATATCTTAGATTGAGCCACTAAAATCAAATACAAATGGAAAAAAGTGTCTAACTAGAAGTGTAAACTACGTTTCAAAGTAAATTTTAGAGGCCAGAATCCACAAGGCTCCAAGTGATTGCACGTTCATGACGCTTGCCTTACGGAAGGGTGGTAGAAAAAATCATTCCAGATTCTGCGCCACTGGAAATTTAATAAAAAAAATTTCTAACTATTCAAAACACTTGAGCATCTATTTCTAATCACTATTGAGGGCCGGAAACATAACCTTATTTTGGAAAAAATTCCCTTATCGAAAATATCGCGATGAGCGTAGCTTAAAAAATTTATATCTCAGCTTGGGCCACAAGAATCAAATACAAATGAAAAAAGGTGACTTTTCAAGAGTGTAAATCACGTTTTAAAGTAAATTTCAGAGGCCGAAATCAATAAGGCACTGATTAATTGGGCGTTTTAGTCGCTTGCTATGCGGAGGGGTGGTAGGAAAAATCATCCCAGTTTTTCTGCGCGACTGGGATTTTAATAAAACAAATTTTTAACTATTCTTTACACTAAAGCACTCATATCTGATCCTTTTTGTAGGGCCGAAAACAGAACCTGAATTTTAAAAAAATTCTAAAATCGAAAATATTTCGATGAGCGTGGCTAAAAAAATTGATATTTTGGCTTGGGCCACTATAATCAAGTACAAATACATGAAGTTAACTTTTTAGGAGTGTGGACAACATTTAAACCTAAATTTCATAAGGCAGAATTAATATGGCTCTAAGTGATTGCACGTTTATGTTGCTCGCCTTACGAACGGGTGGTAAAAAAAATCATCAAGTTTTTTTGAGCCACTGTTATTACAATAAAAAAAATTTTTAACTATTTTAAACACTAAAGCATC
>NW_019384287.1:1615385-1644223 GCF_000648655.2 Copidosoma floridanum | reverse complement strand
TTTTAATTTCTTTTATTTTTCTTTCTTCACTGCACTCTCTTTTTTTACTCTTCTTCCTTGTCCTGCCATTCGTTCATTTCTCCTTTTTACTATAAACTCTCTTCAGTCTTCTTTGTCTTTCAGTTATTTTCTGCTTCTTTTTTTTTTGGATAACTCGTCTTAGTGACTCTATCCTTTTTGCATCATGGCTTAGTATTTTCTCTATTCCTTCCTTATTTCCCGTATCTCTACAATTCTTTAAAATGTGTCTATCATCTTCTTTTTCTTTGCATAATCTGCTTTTCTTTTCCTCCTCCCCTTTCCAATACTCTTTACCCCTACATTCATTTCCGCACCTAAATCTTACTACTAGTTTCCTATATTTTAATGACATTTCCTTTTTCAAATATCCTGGTTTTTTCTCTGTTCTTATATCTTTATAAACCTTGTTTTACAGGGAATTTTTCATTGTTTCTATTTTCATTTCTTTTTCTTTTCTTTCCTTGTTCTTTTATATTTTCTTCATGTAGCATTTTCACCTTTTTTTTATTCTTTCTCTATTTTACATCTTTCCTTGTCCTTATCTGTTTCTCTTATACATTCCTTAACTAATTTTACGTCTGAATCCCTAATTTTCTCTTTAAATTTTAACGCTCTCATAAGCGCCTTTGTACTCATCTTTTCTCATCGACACTCCTCCTGCACTACATAATTTGGCGTATTGCTATCTAGTCTAATATCTATTTCATGTATCTTCTTTGTACACATTCCAGCCTTTCTTCTTTTTCCCAACCCCATATTTCCGCACCAAACAATGCTATACTTTCCACTGGTGCTGTAAATATTTTTCTTCTTCTTTTATAGCTATTCTTGAATATTATTTCACCTACGCTCCATGCATTTTTTATATCGATCACTGCTTTCCCCTTCTTTTCTTCTATATGTCTATCATTCCTCCCATTTTTCTGTAGTATATATCCTAAATACCTTTTTCCATCTACTTCTTCCAATTCCTTATTTCCCCACTTCCATCTTTTATTTTTTCCCTTTCTCTTTTCAAATACCTAAATTTTTGTTTTTTTCTTACTTAAAATCATTTTTTTTACAGAGGTACCTCTTAAATCTTTTTAGCATCTCTTTTAATTCTTCTTCTCTATCTGCTATTAATACTATATCATCTGCGTAAGACACACTCCATATTTTTTCATCACCAACTCTGCATCCTCCCAGTTGCTCTCTTTTTAATTTCTCCTCTAAGTCTGCTAGATATATATTTAACAACGTTAGGCTCAATGGACATTCTTGCCTCACACCCTTTTCTGTCCAGAATTCCTTGGATTCCTCCTCACCTACTTTAACTACATCCCTAGTTTATTTATAGATATCCATAATCCTATTTCTTAACTTTTCGTTCACCTTCCTCTTTATCAATTTTTCCTTTAAAATCTGCCTATCCACTCTAGTAAATGCTTTCTTCAAGTCTATTAAACAGGCAAATATTTTTCCTCTTGCTTTGCTTAATTTTATCCTCAATGTATTTCAGTGTGTATATCGCTTCTATTACTTCTCTCTTTTCTTTAAATCCAAACTGACTTTCTGCTAATTTACCTTCAATTTCCTGCTTCAACATCTCATTCAACAAACTTGCATAAATTTTGTATGCTGTGCACGTTAATGTAACTCCTCTATAATTTTCTAACTTATCTTTATCACCTTTTTTGTGAATCAGGCATATCACTCCTAGTTTTCATTGCTCCGGTAATTCTCCTTTTTCCCGTACTTTCTTCACCAGTTCCCAAAAAGCTGCGTTTACTTTACTAGGCATGTACTTCTAAACTTCGTTTTGTATCTTATCTTCTCCTGGTGCTTTTCTTATTTTTAACCTTGCAATTTGTCTCCCGAATTCTTCCTTGCTCAACTCTTCCTGATCCTCTGTATTTGTCCTTTCTTCTTCTTTTCTTGTATCTTCTTTCCTGATTTCTTCTTTATCCTTCCCATCTAACTTTTCTATAAAGTACCTTTTCCACACTTTCACTGTAATCTTTTTATCTATTTCCTCTCTTCTTTTTTTTCTGAACTTGTTAATGTACTTCCACTTTTTACCTTCCGATGTTGTGTTTTTTATTTTTTCTTCTTCTAATCTTTCAAACCTTTTTCTTTTTACTTCACACCAGCTTCTGTACTCTCTTTCTTTATATATATAATAACTCTTTTTAATTTTCTTCTTTCTCCACATCTTCATTATTCTTTTTAAATCTCTCTTTTTATCTTTTCATTCTTTATCGTACCATTTTCTATCTCCCAGTTTGTAGAAAACACTTTAAACTACACTTTAAACTTTTTCTATCTTAGGTACCGCACTCTCTATTATTTCTTTCAATTCCTTCCATCTCCCTTCCACCTCTTCTTCTTTCCACTTACAGTCCTTACATCTCTCTCGATACTGATCGATCAATTCTTGAGTCCAATCCCTCCTTGCTATTATCCTCTCTTCTTTTTCTATATTTCCTACTTCTACTTCTTTTTCTAAATACACCTCCAACGGCATATGATCTGATTTCGTTCTTTGTCTCATCTTCATTTCTACTACCTGATCTAAGGCTTCTTGATTCCCAATTGCATAATCTATTACCGATTCCTCTCTGCTGCCAACGTATGTGAATTCTCCTTCTTCTCATTTTTGCCCATTCATTATACACCATCCTTCTTCTGTTATTTCTTTAATTAGTCTCCTCCCTTCCTCATTTATTTTATCGTCATTTGACTTTCTTACCTTTACGTCCTTGTCGCCATCCATTTCATTAATTCATCCTCCTTTTCTCCCGGTTCTGACATTCCAGTCTCCCAGTATTAGTACACTTCCTCTTTCCTTCGTTTTTACTCTCGATCCATCAAAAATCCTCATTAACGACCTTAATAAATAATGTAGGAAACTTTCTTATCAATAACTTTAGAGATACATCCTTTTCTCTTGTGTCGGTCTTCCAGAAATCTTTCTTATCGACCCCTATCTTTGTTAACCTTCCTTTTTCTTTATCTACCGCTATTTCATTTGTCCAAGGACCTTCCTTATCTACCTCTCGGCTTGCCCCTTTTATCGACCTCTTTCTTAAGTTGCCGCTTCCTCTTTTCTATACTTTTCTAACCTCACTTTTCTCTCACACTTCACTGCACTTTTTACTTTTTCTCATTTCACCACCACTACTTTAACACTGATTTCCTGTACTCTTGTCACTCATTTTTCCGTTTACTATCACCTTTTTTTATTATCTTTCTTCTTCTCTATCCGCTAATCTTTATCTTTCACGTGTACTGTTCCCATTCCACTGACACAGCCTCACTAATCTCACTTCATCCTTTCAATTTTTTATATTTATTCACTTTACACATTTTCCTCTGCTACTTCTCCACTTTTTACACTTATTCGCACTTTTATTTTCTCTTATTTTTGTTTTATTAGCTTCTTAATACTCTATTCTCCAGAGCGCTCACTCGACACGTCCACTCTCTCTCTCGAATCCACAACGAAACTCTTATATTAAGTATTGAATACGAAGATTTACTTAAGTTTTATTATTTTAATAAATTACTACGGGTGACAAAGAATAGCGTTTATTGTTGTTAAATTTAAAAAAAGTTCGCGAGTCAATAAAATTTTGAAGAGCGGAATAATCAATGAAGTGGGAGTATTTAGTAATGAGAGTAATTTGAAAATAAATTATGCTAATAAATGTCATTACGAATTTGACTGATATGCGTCACCTACATTAATTATTAAATTTTATTTTCATACCTCTCTTTATTTTTCTAACCCTGTCTTTTATAGGTTATTTGGGATGCTAATATTAGCTCCACATAATGCCACATTACACTGCGCTATCTACCTCTATAAGGCTACTTTGAACCGTTGGTCCTTAGCCTAATAAACTCTACTCTACTATACTCTACTCTACTCTACTCTACTCTACTCTATATATTTGTCCTGGTTAGACCTACATAGATAACTGGGTAATCAATGTAGGCCCAACATGAAGCCCTCTTAAGATTTCCGATCGGGGCAGCTATACAACTATATAGCTGACATTTCCACTCTTCTCCTCGTAGGCGCACATTTGATCTACCCCTTTCACGCGTCTCCAAAATGTGCGCCTGTATAAACATTTCCACGTGAATCCACTCCTCTCATACCACTACCGAGCTTCTCAAATAAAAAAAAATGTCTGCCTGGTTCGGCCGCTTAGCCGCGGTGGGGCACTCGAACCACTGAAAAAAAGTGGGCACACTCCGTAGTATGGCAGTCAGTAATCTCCCGACTAATCTCTGCCTTGAGTATCCTCGCATACTTTTGTAATCATTTCTGTTAATTTTTTCCTAACTTCTCTTCCAGCAAACAACAATACTTCATTTGGAATGCCATTGCCTCCAGGGCTTTTTTCTTTTTATTTATACATGTATGTATGTATGTATGTATGTATTGTTATTATTTTCCTATCAAAATGGTCCAAAAAACAGACTTGTTATAGTGATCATTGTCTTATACTAGATAGTTATAATAGCATATTTAGAATTCCATTGCCTCCAGTGTTTTTTTCTTTGTGTGTATGAATGTATGTATGTATGTATGTATGTATTGTTGTGCTGTTTACACGTCGAGTATCAGTTAAAGTGACACATAGCCACGAGAGGTTCATCGATTTTCGAATGTTTGAAAAGGCCCGGGGGTGCACAACTTTTTTACTTTCCTGGAACAGGGAAAAAAGGTCAATCTTGCGAGAATCCACTTCAATCTATCACATCAGCCCTCGTCGTTACATTTATTCTGTCGCATGTTCCTGCCTCTGTTGGCCCTTTTGCTGGAACATATTGATTTTTTAACTCAACTTTACCATTAGAGTGGTTTGAAACAAACTATGTCGTTGTAAAATAGATTCCAATTCATTGTATTTCACGATGAATTGGTTGACGGCTTCAAGTAGATTTCAATGTTTAATATATAAACAATAGTTAAATGTTACAGTCCAACGATTTTTTGGATTACTAGATTCCTCCACCACCAATGTACTAGTAAAACTACCGGTCTCTATACCCATGGGTGTGTGATTGCTATTGTACCGTAACAATCATTTGTCATAAAGTTATCACGCGTTGCTTGTTTTTGCATAAAAGCTCACCTAGTCTGTCACAATGCCTCCTCAAAATACACTTGTTTACCTGAAGGTTTTGCTAATTTATAATTCATTATAGATTACATCAAGGAAAAAACATAAAAAATTAAACAAGATATTAACGTAACTGACACATTATGAATGAATTTTAAGTGTGAAATTTTTTTTAATAATAATTTTTAATAATTATTTAATTTAAAACGATTGATTGTGAACAACTTAAAATACATAAATTACTTCTCCATTCAATGCTAACATATTTTTACTCAGGTTCAGTAATTTAACTGCAAGTGATAAGCCAGTCTACACTTAATTCATTGATAAACTTTAGACGACAAAAAGTAGGAGAAAGTTTCACTCGAGGACTTATTAAGGCTTTTGGAAAAAATCCAGAAGTTTATGAAAAGTGCCGGAGCACTTAGGTATAGAGCGAGGGAGCTTACCTCCTGATCGATGCATGATTACACAGACAGAAAGAACTTTTATGTTGACTGTAGAAAGCTATTTCAATTTGATGCAGACAAGTGGCTTATGTCCTGAAGTAATGTCAATTAATTGAGATGAGAAAACATAGAAACAATATTCTATGAGAACATTATATTAACTGATTCGATCTGAAAGTCTTTGCGCCCTAACATATTGATTACTAACTATGAGTTTTTTTATTTAACTTGGGCCAAACGTCTGTCAAACTTGAATGATGAGCGAAAACGCTGTTCGAAACACAACTTTTAACATATGCAGAAAGTACCATGTGCGAATCCGAGTGATTCATCTTATTCAATACTGAGTAGNAAAATAATGTCCTGGAAGTTAAATTTGTAAAAAAATAGCAGATTTTCAGCTACAATTATCATCATGTAATTCAGCTGTAATTCGGTTGTAATTATCTTTCTTGAATAATTTTATCGAGATGTTGAAGTTAAATAATTTATGAATTTCTTAGCCTCGTAGGATCTGAATTGCATGATCACATTAACTCTTACGCAATTAAGCTTAGAAAAAAAAAATGATCGCTAAAAACTCAATAAGTTAAAAAGCGATCGTCTGAAAATTTAATGTACTTGTTCATATCAGTTATAGCAACATTTTTAAAGATTTTTTAGCTTATGCATGATTTTATTATTGAATTATCAAATATTGTAAATATGCACTTCTCTAACTATAAATTCTATTTACAACTAAATAATGGCATATAAAAAATCGCTACGATGGTATGTACAAATTAATGAATCAGTGAAGAGATATTATGAGACAACTAGAAAAAAAAAACGTTTCTCTCTGTTACTGATAAGAAACATAAAGCAGAGTATTAGTTTTGTAGCAAAGTCAGATTATTGTTACATGCATGTAAATAAATGTAAATAAACTGATTGCCGCAAAAACTGAACTGAGGTAGAATAAGTCAGTATTTTTTTCGGATGTCTAGGCTAGTAAGCTGTATCATGTATTCGGGGCTGTAATAGAAGTATTGTACCCCCAACTTCAATTATTAAATGATAGAGTAAATATGTATGTACGTATGTACGTTTTTACGTACGCATAGATGTATGCTGTATGTCTATGTATGTATGTACGTATGTGGGTCATTCTACAAAAACCGTTATATTCCAATCGACGGAATAGACAAACGCTTTAAATGATATTTTTATTTAAAAAATATTTTTTTGTCTTCTCCGTGACCATCAGAAGCTACAATTTTTGGGCCTGCTGGATCTGCACTAGAAAAATTTTTACGATGGTTTTCTTACTTTATTTGTAACGGGCTCATATAAAATCTCTTCATAACTAAAATAAAGGCACTCTCAATGAAAACGCATCTGAAACTAAGGGAGTATTTTTTTCTGATTTGAATTTCGTTGTGCCTTCAGCAGTAACAATCTCTTGAACAGTTAAACAAGTTTGCAGATCGATATCTTTTTAAACTACTTTATAATTAACTGGGCCATGAAATAGACCATTTTTGGTAGAATGACCCATGTATGTATATATGTACGCTTGTATCTATGTATATGTGTGTATATAACTATATACATCCGTACCGTCATACTGCAGTATTTTAGCCTGACTGACTGGCCGTAAAATTGGAGCTTGCACAGAAGTTAGATTACACACAAGCACACTCAATTGTTGTAACGGTTAAACTAAAAAGTACAGTATTTATTGTTTCCCTTATAAACAGTTTTTGTGCGTAACTAAAAATGATACACCTTGTATACTTACAGACACAGCTAATTAAATCATAAAGTTATAAAGCAATAAGGATCAATAAAAATTATTTGAAAAATTACTTTAGTAATTTCTTTATAGTATTTTGCATAAACACTATTAAATTAGACTTTTTTTTCTTAGAAAAATTTAATGATGTAAGTAAAATGCAAATGTAATTGTCTCATGAGTTCTGAAAAATATCACATGGTGTTCTGAGCACATTAGGTATTATGGTATGCTGCGATACCATTGTAAACATCCGAATCAATATTAGATAGGTCTTTAAAGAAGGACTGACTGTTGTTTGTAATCATATTTAAAGAAAACTATAAAAGATGCATAGAATAAGACAGTCTGTAGAATGCCAATTAATATACTACTTATTAGATTAAGAAGGATATTTACAGTTATACAACAAATTGTCAAATTTATGTCCCACTGTTGCTTACATTGTATTTAAAATACAAAGGAGTTTTTGTTAAAAAACTTTTTTTTAATTCTTCACAAAACTAACACACAGAGATTTGCACAATTCGTCCTCTATGGATTCGCTGATTTTACTCAGTCTGTCTATATCGAAATGTGTGTCCCTGGTTACCAAACTCAAAAGTTTTATTATGATTAAAACTACTCGAACGATCTTACTAAAATTTTGTATACTAATTCTTGACACTTTCCAGATGGTAATGTATAGTTCTTATTTTAAATAAATTAATAGCAGCAGCAATAATTAAGCCCAAAGTTTTTAAAAAATAAACCATTTTTTCACTTTAGTTCAGTAGGATTCGCTGGGTGGCGTAGAAGTAACACCGAAGCTACCTGCAATAGAAGTAAGTAGGTCTGGTTATAATATCCCTTAGCAAATTGCCGAATAGTATAGCTGTTCACTATTCAGTCCATCAAGAATACAGTTGTAAGTCGTGTGGCTGGGTTATCGGCTACTGACACTCTTCTCAAATGGACAAGCGACTTACGTCAAATTCCATCCCGAACTTCCAAGATTCCCGAGTGCCATGAAAAAATAGGCGTTCTGAACACTTGAGGGATTCGTGGCCGTTATACCAACTGATCTGGGCCATCATAAGCCTTAACGTTTACTCTCGACTCTAAGCATTCAACCAGAAATTACCGTTCCTCTCTGAGGTCTGCACTGGGTGAAACTTACTCTGAATAAAAATTTAAAGAGATGTAAATCTTCAATCTTCCAGATTTTTAAATAGGTAAAATAATATGTGTTTGTATTTATTGTGGCGCTATAAAATAGAGAGCTGAGGCTTTAGGACTTTGTTCATCTCTTAATAAAGTTCTGACATTGGACAAAAATTTATAATTATATATTGTTTATCAGTTTAAAATATTAACACTTTTAATAATTAGCCATTTTCATTTATTATAACGTGAGAAAATGCAAATCAATGAATCTTTAAGACCAACAACTAATATATGGCGTAAGAAACGCACGGTACTTTTCAGCATCATTATGTTTTTTAAAACTTTCTTATAGTTTATTTAACCAAATCTGCATGGTTTCAAAACAAAATTGTTTTAATTAAGCATTTTTGAATCCTCAATAATGTCAAGAATAGATGTATAATTTTTATCTAGAAACGTTTTATATAACGTTTCAATACACTACGTTTATCCATTTAGTGGGTCTTGGGCAAAGCCGAGACAAAGAACTGCTAGTCAATTACATAACTAGCTATGGGATAAAATAAAGATAAGTTATTCTGTATTTTTAACATCTTTAATTCAAGCCCAGACTCAGTGAGATTCATTAAAAATTGAAAGTAAAAGACGTAGAATCAGATATCAAACGAACAACAAATGATCTCAGTTCTCGTCTTTCTTTCCCAAACTAGGGCGAGTGATCTTAAATCAATTGATAGAAGATAGAATTTTTTAGAGTAAAAAAATAAATTTTTCATATTGATTTTAAATCTTGATCAACTCAGCCAATAGATGCAAAAATCCTTCAAATTGGACTGATTTATTCAACGTTTAGAACAAATACTACTACTGGTTTTTCTAACCGTACAGATCGTACTTAGATTTTTTGAGTCGAACATATACATAAACGTATCTATTATTTACTAACTGATATTTTTTTTATCTTATATCCCGGAAAACCTCTTCGTTGTATCCCGAAATATACATCCATGCCAAAAAAGTCCAAAAATTTTCGAGTGCACACGTGCCTCTAGACACAAAGTGATTTCCCATTTGAATAACATTTGATTAAAAAATTTTAACTTTGTTTAATTTTTTGGAAACCTTGAATATTATTTAATGGAATTGTCAATAATACTATTTAATGTCATATGACTTACACTTCATAAATTAATATTTTCCAGATTAAAATAAGCGAGTTGAAAAAATTTTATTTGCTAAATTTCTTTGTTCTATGAAGGCTTCGGAGGCAAAAATCAATTTTTTAAAAGTTATTTATTCTAAACTGAAAAAAATACTTGAAGTTTTCGAAAAATTTGACAATTGAAGTTAAAAACTTTATTTTACTTATATAGGAAATCAAAATGAGGGCACCTGTTAACTTGAACCTTTTTTCCGGGTTATACGTTTTTATTTTAGGATACCATGTATAGTTTTCAAAGCGTAGATAATCCAAAAGTTTAATTTAGTAAATTACGGATACCCTGATGTACATACATTACATAATCCAGTTACATACAAAGTAGAGAAATAAAGTTCGAGGGGAAGAATGGACAATGTCTGCCATTTGAGGTTCATAGGAAAAGATACGAGTTTGAATACAGCATTTAGTATATATTGACATAACGATATACGTATATTTGTATGCATATGTATTAAGATATGTAGTTTTTTTTATCTCTCATGCACTTGAGAGGCAAATTACTTTGAACTATGACCTAATGAGTTCATAAATTGTCATTCCTACCTGAGACTACAATAGATTGTACTAAAATTAATTTCGAGTTGTTCGATTATGTAAAAAGGAAGTGCGTCAACCCTTAGGCGAGGCTGGCAATGCGTGGTCTTTTTAGCTGTGGTACGAATATTTTTACTCGTACATCTGTACATCTGAACTGAAAGTTTAACTCAAAAATTCATAAAATTTGTACTCATATTACACTTACACTGTATGCAGCGGCCACGTTCCTGTGACAGTCTATCTTTTCACTTAGAAGTCGTTATACTTTCTTAAGCTCTACGTCAGCACTATATGTAGTGGCCATGCTTCTGTGATCATCAATCATTTCACTCTGAAGTCAATGTATGTTGATGTTTCTCATTGATTTATAAAAATAGAAGAAAAAAGTAACTATAGAAAAATCTATCGATGATCTCATGCTGTCAAAATAATAGTGTCTGATTGAGGCAATTAATACACAGTACATTTTATTAAAGCGCAATGGTAATGTGACGATATTCACCTATTCAATGGTTGCCTTCGATTAAGATCAGTCGTTCGCTTTTCTTTATTTATAATTGTATAGTCAAGCAGCTTATGGTCGAGAATCGCTGCAAATCTAAAATATTAACGCCTGAGAAATAAAATAGTTTACTTTTATAGTATTGCAATATAACGTGTATTATTTAGATGCGCTGTATATAAATTAAGTTTAAATAATTTTTTGACAAATTTTTGTTTTGTTTATGGTACTTTAATATTTTCAATGATTCCCTATGTTGTATAAAATATAAAAGTTTCACGTCCGTTAGCCATTTACATATAGTTCACTATCTGCTGCTGCTGCTGCTTCTTATCGCTTTATATATATAAATTTATGCACCTGGTATTGTTCTCATATGGCATGGCAGGACTGATGTAAGGCTCCGGGCTGTAAGGTTGATGTAAGGAATTCAAAATACTTGCATGTGAATAACAACACAATAAGAAAAAAAAGTGCGTTGCAACAATCAAAACCATGAAGGTCCTAAAATTCAAGTTTGTCTAAGTTGTACTGTAAAGTGGAGTGCATTTAAAGAAAATTCCATTATTCCTAAATTCTCTTTAAATGCACTCCGATCTCTGTAATAGGGCCACCAAGTATGAACTTTAACAGAAAGTTGAACTTGCTTGGTATGGAGAAAACTGCGTGTGCACGTGTAGGTGCAATATAATTTGCACACATGCGCACGCGAAAAAATAATTCTGCTCAAATCATCGAGTTGCATAATGGAGTCGGATTGTTGTTAATGAAGTAAAAATAAATTTTTTTAAAAAGTAACTAGTTAAAAATCGGTTAAGTAGGAAACTAGCTCATTAAATGGTAGTTTTCCTACGAGTTTGAAAAGTCTCTGTTTGCGAACCGAGACGTTTGTGGCCCGAGCCGAAGACGAGGGACGTAACGAGGTTCGTAAAGGAGGCTTTTCGAACGAGTTCCGGAAAACTGCTTTTTCGCCCGAGGAAGTACCAGCCTCCCAAAACCACCCAAAGGCGGAAAAGTAAGAAAATTAAAGAAATCAACGAAATATGTATTAACTTTTGTAATAAGCTTTTTTTTATGCTATTCATAAAAAAAAGCTTTCGCATATTTCTAATGCTCGAAAGAATACCTAAAGCCACGTCTTACATCACTGTTTATGTCTTTTTTAAATAATTTTTAATAAATGTCGCTGAGTCTAGGCTTAAATTATTCGTAAAAATATCAAGAATGTGCGTGAACTTGTTTTCCTCATAAAACAACTTGTTTTTAATAAATAATGTTATAAGTCTGAAAATTTTTATGAACCTCATTGATAAAGTAGAGAACTTTAATTTTCATCGTTTTAATATTATCCGTTAGGAAGCTTAAATGGTTCGTTTACATTTCCATTGTAAAATTCTCTAAAATGGTCTCGCTACTAGTTATCTTTGTCATTATTTGTACCCTTTTTCTCGCAGTTGCTATTTTTTTAATGCATGAATTTCCAACCTTCATGACCCACCTAATAACACCAAACGACCAAACAGTGGTGCCAATTCCGATAAAACAAAAAAGTGGTTGACGATCTTTTTTCAAAAGGATTATTTGCACCATCTGTTGTTAAAAGATTGGCTTGTAAAGCATGTAACTGATAACCAAACAGCTTATGGCAAGGCGTGTGAAAAAGATTTAAACTTTTTTGGTAAAAAGGATTTAGCATCTCACGGTTCAACTGCTACTCACATTCATAATTTCAATGGTGCGATTGATTCAGGTTAGTAAGTCACTGTGATAAATGAGGATCTATCTTTATAAGAAAAAACTCATGTAGCGGAAATGCGTACAAGTTTGTTTATTGATAACGACAGTATTCAATTAGTCAATAATTTAATTCCATACGTAAAATCAGTTGTCCAAGATGTTAAGGTGGTCAAAAATATGCTAGTAAAATCAGATGAACTTTCCAAAGTTATAGAAAATGTTGTTTACCCTTATAAGTTTTTGAAGCTTAAAGAAATTTTAAACATTAAATTTTTTTCATTTTTAATAGATGAGAGCAAAGATATTCGTAAAAATAAATTTCTTTGTACTGGTATTCAGTAGAATGTGAAAAACAGTCTGTTGCTTAACGTCTTTTGCAATTATTAGAAATTGATGCAAGATACGGTAGTGCTCATAAATTATTTAACGCCCTTTAAAAGTTCTTTAGTAAAAACTCAATTAGTATGAAAAAAATAGTAGCTCCTTTACACGATACTGCCAGTGTTACGATCAGGAAAAATAAGGGCTTTTCAAAATACCTCCGTGATATAGTTTCGAATTTACTTCTTTGAAATTGCATTCATCACACAGCTGTAATAATTACGAATAGTTGTTCTGATTTGACGCCAAAAAAAACGGAGGATCTTGTTTGAAACGTTTATTCTTATCTTTCGTGTAGTTGAAAGTAGAGCGTGTACTTTCTGAAAATTCAGAGTATTTAGATTTTTCTGTTTATGAAGCCCCAAACTTTTCCGGAATAAGATGGCTTAAAACTTACAGATATTGTGATCATACTTTAAGCATGTGTCCCACACTTGTAGATTTTTTTAATGTAGAAGTTTTTTGATAGAACAAGCTCATTGCAAAATGAAGACAAACCAGAATCGAACGCAGAAAAAGTACTAAACTTATTGTAAAATCCTACAGATATATTATAAAGTTCACTCACATTTTTGAATACTCAATCTTAATTGTTTAATTCATTTAATATAAAATTTCGTCGTAAGCATTTTTAACCACATCAAATCGAAAAAGCAGAGCAGAATTTGCTGAAAAATGTCTGAAACAATTTTATGAACACGCAATTTCTTGAAGATATTTTTNGTCAGCATAAACGAATCGAAATTCAATTTATGGCTCGAATTTCAATTGAGTCATAAAGAATTCGACACGGACAAACAATCATTTTGGTAGCAGAGCATAAGGTTACCGTTTTAGAGGACAACTTCGTCGATGAACAAAAATTTCGTCGTAAGCATTTTTAACCACATCAAATCGAAAAAGCAGAGCAGAATTTGCTGAAAAATGTCTGAAACAATTTTATGAACACGCAATTTCTTGAAGATATTTTTTTGCCTTGTATCAACGTTTGCGAAAATCTATTGCCTTTCAATAAAATGCACTTGGGATTTACTCAACACTTTTTGGATTTAAATACTTTTATAAAAAAACACATTCCATTTTCAAACTCTAATTTAATAGCTTTTGAGTGGCGTACTTAATGTACAAATTTTAACGCTGACGAATTTTCGAGTAAAATAATGACTTACCAAATAAGGCAGGAGAATGTCTTTTCCCCGCGTTAACATCTTTGATAAAAATAACATTTTTTGTACCATATTCAAATACTGAATCATAAATTTCTGTATGAACTTAAAGATAATAAAGCTGATAGTACTGGGACTTCATTATTAAAAGCTAGATGTTTTTCAAGATTATATGGTTAGGCTTGCAGTACAAATTGTAACAAGATATTGCATTAGATAATGCAAAAGAACATTTAAGGTAGCTGCCTTGTCTACTGCTCTAGTCAAGTAGGAGAATTTGACTCTTGTATACATATATTTATGCATACAATATATCTCCTCGTCGTAGCAAAATGGCGTACCACATAGATCCTTTGCTCTCGAGGTGGTCCATGTGACATCATCACTGCACCAACGAACTACAACTATATCCAATAATGTGAAAATGTAACCAATAATGTAACACGTAATCATCACTTGTAATATGTAACAAATATAATGTAACAATGTGCCTCACTGTCTTAAGGCTATATGTACTCGTCTACCATAAAGCCTTAAAAAAAAATACACTACGTTAGTAGGTATTTATTTTTTATGAAAAGAAAAAAAAAAGTATATACGTACCGCAGAGTCGGTATTCTGCTATCGTCTGTCATATTACCATGAAACTAATTTTCACGTCTTTCATGACAAACATCTTTTAAAAGTGACTGATTACCAGCATTTTACAAAACCGAATTAAAAAGAACGGACTTTTTTCTACAATTATATCATAAAATGTCTGCACACGTTTTTGAATTTGAGTCGGAAAATGCTTGTACAGCTGTTTTTTGAATGCTCTTTCATTTTAGCTCGCGTTAAATGGTTCAACTTTAATCTGAAATTTCGAGAGATTTAGTCTGATTTGGAGTACAGAGTTACCATTGGATTTTGCAGATTTTAATCTACCAAAATAAACATTTTCTGTTTCTCAGGTTTTCGCAATGGAGCTACCTTAAGTAGGTTTTCATAAGAGTATGTACAAAAAATGAATTATTAATTGAGTATTAAAGGAATTATTATATTTGACATAACTATGTCAGCTGTAATAGTCATTATATTGTAATGAAGTAATAAAGATAATGCAATACATTTTTGTGACTTTTATGGCTTTAAGGCTTTTTGGACAAAAAAATTGCCTAAATTTTTACTTATAGATATTCTTACTCTTGAAAAAAATAGTACCCTTATTTCTATAAAAAAAGAAACTTTATATTACTCAAACACGGGGAAGCCTTGTAGCGATGTATATGAGCTTAAAAAACTACTGAATTAAACATATTGTTAGTTGTTTATAAATAAATATTACGTTCTACAAATAGAATACTACTACAACTAAAATAAACTTGATGTTTTGGAAAATCTGAAACCTAAAATATAATAGTGAAAAAAAAATCCAGCGTCCCATAGGCAGTAATGTAACAATGGTAGTACCGGAATGAAAGTGTAGAGATTTGCCTATAATGAAATTAAAAAATTTATATAGTAGCATCATTTATGGAAGAAGCAAGCAACAGCAGGACTCGCAGTTTAGTCTTTTATTTATTTTTTTAAAGAAAAGCGCTAGCAAGTGAGTGCGTCAGGTTATGGGGTATATATAGGCTCCTTGAACTCTTGTTTTATTAGTGTTCGGATTAGAAAAGGCCTTTCAGGGATAATGGTTATTTTTCACCTTTGAGGAGGTCCGGTCGGCTACTGACTGGTGGAAAGCGTCACACGCATGTTTTGTAACTATCAAATTTAATTGTATTTACATGAGTAGTTTATTTCACTCATGAGTGCGTCGCCCCCGCTCGTCTGCCTTAAGCCTACGCGGGGCTACCAGCCTTCGTGACTCGAGCTGATCGGTCTACTCCTTGCTTGGTTGTCTCGCGGATAGCAAGTAGCCGCTTCTTCATAGCTACTAAATGGCACTCACGCGAATTGTTTCTTTCGTTGTATTGCAAAGGACTCTCTGCATAGTTCCTTATTTTGGCTTTTGATTTTTTTGCTGGATCGCCTCTTCTGCTGAATGGCTTGTAAGTCAAAATTTTGCTTGCTTCTCTGTATGTTACTTTGTTAAAGACCAATAGTTTTTTTTTATCCTTTACCTTATCTCAAAGTAACATTGAAATTTTTGTTTGCTATTAGTTAGAGAAATATTTCGAGCAATACGGCGTAAATCTATTAAACTAGATTTACTGGCATACTGAAATTTTTTTGTTCAGATAAATTTTCTTTGTAACCAGATATTTCTTTTACCATTAGATGGTTTCATTTTTTTTATTTTGCTTACTCTACTGTTATTGTTAATAAAAGTAACATACAAGAATATTAAACGTTAAATCTTGGAAGAGTTGATTTGATTATTCCACTTAGAAAATCAGTCCTCTAAATTGGCAAAGAAAATCCACATAATTTTTTCACGATTCCACAGAAAAACTTAACAAAATAATGATTTGTCAGCATAAACGAATCGAAATTCAATTTATGGCTCGAATTTCAATTGAGTCATAAAGAATTCGACACGGACAAACAATCATTTTGGTAGCAGAGCATAAGGTTACCGTTTTAGAGGACAACTTCGTCGATGAACATTAAGCCAAGTTCAAGGCCAAGAACGTGACGACATCAGATCACGCAAGTGCTAGTGTTGTCATACACGAATGAAAAGTGACGCATCGCCAAGCGAGGAGAATTTCCGGCACTTTCTTCATGCTGTATTGGCCATCTGATTGAGTGACTCCCTCTTCTCCTGGCTGCCTCTTTGTCTTCTTTCCTGTGAACTCGGTCGTAGTGGGCCATATTTTTCGGCTATATCACGCGACCGAGCGAGTGGGAGCAGAGGCGCAGCTCAGCGAGATGAGTCAAGGCCATGTTGGTATTTTTAAAACATTGCTCGAATTTTTACCTGTTAGAAGTCGTAACCTTATAAGCCCACTAGGTATATTGGTGTAATGTTAACTGGTTTTTACCTATGTAAATATGAGCACTTTAATTGGACGCTCAACAATCAATAGTTCGCTTCTTTTAAGTCGGTTGGTATTGGTTAATTGATTTTGATTTTTTGCCAAATTCATCATGGATAAAATTCTCGCGACACAGAATAAATTAATTCTATGTATACTGAATTTTTATGTAAATTCAACGGATAAAGTCGCAACGGCAAATCAAACGCGATCGCATTTCGAAGCTCGATTAGAAATGCATTGAAGCTTACTGGAAGCGATTTACCCATCGACATAAAGTTCTAATAGAATACAAGGAACAATGAATGGAAGACGAGTATTTTAGAGCAGATTGTTACATGCTAGTTGAAGCAGAATATATCAGTGCTAAATCTCGAATTCGCGATAGAATCGCCTTTATCAATGCAGCATCTTCGCCGAGTCAAAACTCATTGCCGGCTCCCACTGTAAATAATTTTATTGCGGCAGAGTCTCATGTTTCGTTGCCTAGTCTTGCTCTCTCTACCTTTTTCGGTAAACACAGTGATTGGGAGAGTTTTAAGCAGCGCTTTACTTCTCTCATCATAGATAAGGCTTCAATTCCCAGAGTCGCGAAGCTTCAGCACTTGACGAATGCTGTTCAGGGTCAAGCTGCGCAGTGCCTTTAGGGACTCGATATAACTGACGCGAATTTGGAAGTAGCGTGGGAAAAATTGGTTTGCGGATACGATAACTCTCGAATTCGGTTGTTTTATACTCTTGAAAATTTAATTCAGTGACCTCAAGTTAAAATGCGAAATGTACAAGATCTCAACGATTCAATCGACCAAGCTGAGGAAGCGGTTCGCTCACTACGAGAATTAAATTGTCTAGTCGATCACTACGACAACTGGATTGTCCATTGCATAGCGCGCAAACTTGATATCAGTTCTTGCGAGATTTGGGAAATATCGCAAGAGAAAGCTGTTGGATTTTCTAAATACACTGATTTAATTTAATTTTTGGATTGACGTATTTAATGGCTTGAACAAGCTCGCACGACAGTTGATTTTCGCGATAGTCAGAGCAAAAATATGGCTAATATTAATTCGCACAACAATCGGTCTCACGCGTATCAGCTAATAACACGCAAGTTATTGACTCTTCAGACTCAAAGCAGGTCCCAGTATGCGATTTATGCCAATCTAGCCACTGGCTACATCGTTGTTATAAATTCATCGGTATGTCAAAGGCTAAAAGACTTGAGCTCTGTAAAAAGGAAAAATTATGCTAAAATTGCTTGCAAAAATCTCATTTTGCTGATAAATTCCCTTCTAATTTGCGATGTTTTACCTGTCAAGGAAAACACCATACAAAGTTGCACATTGATAAAGATAATTCAAAGGGAAATCCAAATCCTCGATCGAATGCGTCTCAGCAGAACGAGAATCCTAGTAACGGTGCAGGATCGTTACATAATCAAAATAACGATTTGACTACAGTAAACTCGCACAGCACTTCAGTGGGATCAGAAAATTTAATAGCTACGGCTTGAATTTTGACTTTAACCGTTGAAAGGCACCCACTTACGATTCTTGCTTTTATAGACTCGGCTTCGGAGCGAAGTCTTATAACTCAACGCGTAGCTTTGCAACTGAAGTCTAATTTTAAACGCACGTCACTATCGATAGTCGGCATCGGCGCTAAATTGATGGCAAAATCTAGCATGGAGATAAACTGTGTGGTAAAATCAAAGCAAGACCCTAAGTTTTCTCTTAGCATTTCGGCACTAGTTCTAAACGAACTTACGCGATTTTTACCCCAGAATACAGTGAATTTGAGAGATTGGGCTCATATTAAGACCCTGCCACTTGCAGACTCTCAATTCGCTTCCCCGGCCAAAGTCGATTGCGTATTAGGAGCAGACGCTTACCCTGAATTGATTTTAAGTGGCCTGATTAAGGGAGCAGTTGGAACGCCCGTTGCGCAAAATTCGGTTTTCGGCTGGCTATTGACGGGCCCTCTTTTGTCGGATGCTAACTCGTTTAGCGAGAAAGAGGTGCGTGTTTTTCACACATTTACTGAACCGCTGCTATCGGTGCTTATCAGTAAGTTGTGGGAGCTTGAGGATATCCGTCGTGAATCCTACCTTACACAAGAGGAAGAATTTTACCTTATTTGTACGTACTTATTCGCGGGATGATGAGGGTAGATTTATTGTTCGTTTGCCCTTCTCGAAAAGGCCAGTGCTAGGCGAATCAAAAGTTGCTGCTAAGGCCTGTCTTTTATCTTCTGAAAGATGTTTCACACGAAATACTCAGCTTTTTGAAGCATATTCGAATTTTATGCAGGAGTATATAGACCTCAAGCACATAGAGCTCGTTCCCAAAGCTCAGTTTTTTCGCCCTTGTACATATTTACCCCATCATGCCGTTGTTTGAGCGGAAAAGCCTAGTAAAACAAGAATTGTTTTCAATGCTTAGCAAAAAACTTTAAATGGTCAGTCCCTTAACGATATCTTACTTCCTGGGCCAAAACTCCAAGCCGATATATCTGTCGTGTTAACAAATTCGCGTTTTTACAAATTTGCTTGTATTACAGATGTTGAAAAAATGTTTCGACAGATTCTAGTGCATCGAAAGGATGCAGACTGGCAGAGAGTGTTGTGGTGCAGAGACTTTGATCAACCGATACAAGATTATAGATGTATCACGATAACCTACGGCACAGCGGCTGCGCCTTTTCTTGCACTTCGTGTGATGACGCAACTTGCTGAAGATGGAGCTCAACAGTTTTCCGAGGCTGCTGCTATACTACAACGCCAACTATATGAAGATGATATATTTTTTGGAGCTGACTCGATGAAGGAAATTCTGCAGCGCCGAGATCAAGTAATCAAGCTGTTATTCAACACTGAACACGGCAAAATTTATATTACAGGACCTTTGGCTTGATAACTTAGGTTGGGACACACCAGTCTCGAAAACCTTGGAGCAACGCTGGGTGCAACTCTACGATTAAATTATACGCCATTTTATCTATTCGCATTCCCAGGTGGCTTAGCTTTGCAGAGAAGGATGTTTGGCACCTACACGGATTTGCTGATGCTTCCAAGAGAGCCTACGCTGCATCCATCTATGCGGTCTCGCCAGGGTGCTCCTCTTCGCTACTCATTGCCAAATCGAAGCTGGTTCAAACTGTACCGAGGCTGGAACTCTGCGCAGTCACGCTGCTTGTCCGCTTAATCTGTCATTTAGTAAGAAATTCAAGGCATTTACCATCTAGCATCAACTGCTGGTCCGACTCTAAAGTGGTTTTAGAGTGGCTCAAGAGTCATCCTTTCAAGTGGCAGACCTTCGTAGCCAACCGCACCAGTGAAATTCAGACTTCACTATCATAAGCACGCTGGAGGCATGTTCGTTCTGCGGATAATGCAGCAGACTGTGCAACAAGAGGTGTCTCTCCAGTTGACTTGGCTTCATTCTCTCAATGATGGCTCGGTCCCTCTTGGTTAAAGGAAGCTGAATCGCAGTGGCCACCACCTGATTCGCTATAGCAAACTGTCCATGCACACGTCGCTACTGAGGAAAAGGACGTGGTTAAAAGACCCTCAAACATCTAAACTTAAATGTCTGCTTTTTTTGCAGAAATTTTCAAGCTTCAGCAAGATTATCAAAATCTTGGCATATTGTTTTCGTTGGAAATTGCGCTCAGTTCAAGATTCATTGGAGAAAAGGTCGTATACTTTGAATTATAAAGAATGTAGCTTGGCATGCGTCGTTTGTTTTAGAGCCATACAATTGCATCATTTTATCTTTGAGAAAAAATTATTGCTGTCTGGAAAGCCGATCCATGAGCGCAGTCCATTGGCCAGGCTGAGTCCATTCATAGACGACTGCGGCTTAATTCGTGTGGAAGGTCGACTTCACCATTCGCTGCTGCCTTACAATAGAAGACATCCAATCGTATTGCCTGGTAACTGCTCGATAGTCAAGAGGATGTTCGAAGAGACACGCATCGAGACACACTACATGGAGGCGTGCAACTCATGCTTTCTCACCTCTATCGTACTTTTTGGATTACGCGCGGCTTGCATGTTGCTACAGAAGTGCATCAACGCTGCATCACGTGTTCTAGGCACAAGGCAAAGGGTCTTAAACAGCAAATGGCTCCTTTGCCAGCCGCTCGAATAACACTAAGGCCACCGTTCTCTTTAGTAGGCTTAGACTACGCTGGACCAATTCCAGTTTTATTCTCAAAAGGACGAGGAGCGAAGTCCACTAAGGGCTATGTCGCTATATTTATTTGTTTAGTCGTTCGCGCTGTCCTTATTTAAGCAAAGTTCTGCGTTTGCCAACAGCGTAACCGAGAGCTTGGCAGCTTAAGGCACTAAGTGGTCGTTTATCCCACCACGAGCACCCCACTTTGGTGGCCTATGGGAGGCTGCAGTACAAAGCTTTAAATACCATTTCAAGCGCATTATCAGTGATTCCACGCTAACCTTCGAAAAGCTTTCAACCCTGGCGTCTCGAATTGAGGCCTGTCTCAATTCACGGCCACTCTGCCCACTTAGCAACAATGCTGAAGATGTGGTTGCTCTTACACCTGCACACTTCTTGGTTGGCTCTGCTCTCCTCTCGTACCCAGAGCCTTACGACAAACATGCTCAACCCAAGTGTTTTACCAGCAGATGGAGGCTTCTTCGCAACCTTCGCGATTTATTTTGGGCTCGTTGGAGAAACGAGGTTTTACACCATCTGCAACAACGAAATAAGTGGCTCGACCCTCAGCCAAACCTGCAGCCTGGCGATTTGGTCACATTAAATGACGAGCTCACGCCACCAACTAAATGGCCACTCGGGCGCATTATTGAAGTTTATCCTGGCTCTGATGAACTGGTCCGAGTCGTCTTAATCAAAACTGCCACCTCAACCTTTACTCGACCAATCGTCAAGTTGATCAGACTCAATACTGATGCTGAGCAATCTCAACGTCAGGATCAAGAAGACGTCCATTTAGACTCTCAATTTTTTTTTGCGAAACAATTTTAATATTTAATTACTTTCAACTTGCTTAGCCTTTTCGTTTTGTTTCGATTAAATCTTTTCGTTCGTTTCGTTTAAATTAATTTGTTATTGTAGTTTGAATTGCTAACTATATTTCGTTAATTTTATTATTATAATTTTACTTTATTTTGTTACATAAGCTTTAATTAAATAATCTATTGCTTGTTGCGAAATTATTGAGAGAACTGAGCGGCTCTAATAAGCATTCATTGAATTAACATTGTTTAAAATAATCGGCGTGAGTTATTAGTTTTTTTTTGTGTGTTTTAAATTTTATTATTGACGCTGTGTTGCGTCAAAGTGGGCGGTATGTTCGGATTAGAAGAGGCCTTTCAGGGATAATGGTTATTTTTCACCTTTGAGGAGGTCCGATTGGCTACTGACTGGCGGGGAGAGGCACACGCATGATTTTAACTATCAAATTTAATTGTATTTACATGAGTAGTTTATTTCACTTATGAGTGCGTCGCCCCCGCTCGTCTGCCTTAAGCCTACGCGGGGCTACCGGCCTTCGTGACTCGAGCTGATCGGTCTACTCCTCGCTTGATTGTCTCGTGGATAGCAAGTAGCCGCTTCTTCGTAGCTACTAAATGGCGCGCACGTGAATTGTTTCTTTCGTTGTATTGCAAAGGACTCTCTGCATAGTTCCTTATTTTGGCTTTTGATTTTTTTGCTGGAATGCCTCTTCTGCTGAATGGCTTGTAAGTCAAAATTTTGCTTGCTTCTCTTTATGTTACTTCGTTAAAGACCAATAGTTTTTTTTGTCTTTTACCTTATCTCAAAGTAACATTGAAATCCTTGTTCGCTATTAGTTAGAGAAATATTTCGAGAAATACGGCGTAAATCTATCAAATTGGATTTACTGGCTACTGACATTTTTTTTAACAGATAAATTTTCTTTGTAACCAGATATTTCTTTTACCATTAGATGGTTTCATTTTTTTTATTTTGCTTACTCTACTGTTATTGGTAATAAATGAAACACACAAGAACATTAAACATAAAGTCTTGGAAGAGTTGATTTGATTATTCCACTTAGAAAATCAGTCCTCTAAATCGGCAAAGAAAATCCACATAAGTTTTTTACAATTTCACAGAAAAACTTAACAAAATAATAATTTGTTGGCAAAAACGAATCGAGATTCAATTTATGGCTTGAGTTTTAATTGAGTCATAAAGAATTCGACACGGACAATCAAACAATTAGTAATGTAACAATTACACTGGCAGTAAGGGCGACTGGTAATAGGAGATTAGATACTTAGAATTTGATTTTATTAATAAATATAATGTGCTGGCAGTAAGTGCGTTGGGTTGTAGGGGATTTTGCTGATCGGATTTTTATTTTATTAATTTAATAAGAGCGCTGTTGAGTAGTTAAACTGGGTTATGAGAGATCATGTACTTGGGTTGATGTTTTTGGGCTGGGACTTCAAGTTTTAGGTGTCCGAACGAAGTGTAAGGGCTTATCCAATCAACGACCTCCTGCGCAAAAGTTCGCGCGAGTTCTTAGTTTGATATCGGGACACTGTGTTGGATCTAGGTTAAAGAACACATTAAACGTACGGAGAATCCTTACAAACAGTTCTTATCATGAAAAGAAACTTTGACGAACCATATACCCCTTAATTTCATCTTACCATAGGAGAAACACAATAGTTTGAATAATAGCACATTTTGACCCTGCCATTTAGTGTAATAGAGCACATTTATATTTTGAATGTGCTTTAGTAATCAAGACAGTTTATAATTTCGCTGGGATTGATTTTAATATCGTGTTATATGATATCACCATTACGTCATCCACGGTATGGACTTGTTTCTGCAGTGGTTCATCTAAAAAATTGATTTTTATAAAATTATACTTCTTGAACTAAAGCAGAGTTCTTAGATATGATCCATTTTCTACTGAGCCTAAATTTTTAAAATCAATATTAGGTTTCGCAGCCAATCTTGGGCTGTCTTGTGGTTGGTTGCTATAGTCCAATGTTCAAAATTATATTTTTAGAAGAGTTGGAGAAAAAAATACTTAGGTTAGTTTTTTTATAGGTTATTTACTATAATCGATATGTTTATAATGAATTACTAGTTTTTGGAAATATATGGTGCATTTTACTTAACTGTTAAGGTTCAGTGTAATGGTGCCCTTCTGAATGAGTCATAGAATTTAGATTTTCCATTGTATATTCGATTGACATAAAAAGTGTTTGCTGACAGAAAAAATTCTTGACTTCCTAATACACTGGGCTATTTCTATTATGACCGTCATAGTGATAAATTTAATGGCTGAATGTCTTATGCTATACGAATTTCAGTTTCAGGCAAATAATCTTGAAATCATAAAAAACTTATTCAAAGTCAATGACTGTCTAACTTTTTTTGTAATACATACAGTGAAATCAAGACCCTCCACGATTAATACTAGACCTTATTTAGCCATATTTTTCAAAAGGTACTTAATACAGATGAACTTCTGGAGACCTTACCTTTTTATCCATCACTTTTTTATATGCTCAGAAATATTATTTTTATAAAAATTTTTTAATCAACAAATTTTTCTTTTTTAACAAGTTAGGTAAAGAAAAACTTTGTAAGGATATGATACCTAGGGTGGTTTATGAAGTCATCCGAAGTAATGGAGATGCAAATTATACAGGACACACCTTACGTTTATTAAAGACTAGATTAGACGAGCATATACGTGATATTATTAAAAACGACAAAAAATATGTGCTTGCCAAACATTACAGAAGTACATCCTATATTGAGTTTATTAATTGTATCCATGAAAAAAGCAACATTTGCTTAGATAATCATTATATTTAACACCTTTTGAAGTAGCTACTTCTGATGAAATGCTGAACTCTTTTTTTCATCCGTTGGACCCATTTCAGATACTCTCGTTTTTTTCCGTTCTGTTTCATCACTCTTTATTTGTTACAACCTTTTAGTTGAATTAGAATTATAGTTTATGTAGGATTATAGTAATGTGTTGATGTTTTCATTGTACATGCACATTGTGATATGGCTCGATGAAACGTCAAACTTGCAAAATAAATGTGCTCCATCTCACCACGTTGGCAGTGTCTAAATGTGTTATTTTACAGCTTACTGTATTTTTCCTGAAATAAGATAAAGTGGAAGAATTTATGCTTCATCAGAATTTCCTTGATTATTGTTTCTTTTTTAAGCCCTTGACTTCAGTTCATTCGCTCAATTTCAAATCAGTTTCTATGTCACCGGATCTTGATCATATATATATATATATAAACTTTTGTTATATGCATCGTTGAAAAAATTTTTTTTCTCAATTGTTCAACAATTATGGCGTTGCCATTTTTAATTTTATGTTAAACTTTACGAAAAAGCTTAAACTGGTTTTCAGCTCAAACAGCATTATAAAAGTGTTTCTAGGTTTGGATTCTCTCATTTATGTTCTTAAAATCCGTACAGATTCTGCTACATTTGTTTATTTAGTGGGTTCGAGTCTCGTAGAAAATGTTCAAGATTTTTTTCTCGGTTTTTTTTTTGATAGGAAGAGTACCCAGGGTGCTGAAATACTACTAATCCGGTTTTTAAAACAAATAGGTTATTTTTCTGTTGATGTCTGGACATGCCGAGGAGCTTCCTTTTCGAAGGAAAGCCATCACCTGGCTCGCTTATCAAGTAAATTTACTGTTGGGCTATAAAAAAATCGGTGCAGCGAGTTAAATGGTTTATTGAAAAAGATCCTTCCGTTAAAACTTGATAATACCCTCTCGACTCTAAGCATTTAACCAGGTATCACCAATACTTTCCAAGGTATGCGTTTGACGAATCTAATAGTAAATCTATTAAGGAGTAACAAGCTTAAACAAATGTAAGAATCTTGAACAGGCTAGGAGCATGAACGAATCTCTGCCTGAAATCACCAAAATGACTGAACTTGAAGAGAAAAAGAAGGTGCTTTCAATACCAGCGTTATTGGCATAACACTAGAAGACATTACGAAAGAACACTACAACTAGCTCCAATGCTTCAGAACGTGGTAGTTTTCCTCCTGACCAGTTCGGTGCTACAACAGCAGGCCAAAGAATATCATTCTGAGGTATTTAGGCAGTCTTATTTGCTGGAAACTTGAGTCAAGGGAGAGTTTAGCTCACTAATCATTTTTGAGGGCCATCCAACTTTGAACTACCTTGACCATAAATATATTATAGCTTAACAAAAATGACAAAAAAAGCCCACGTGGCTCATAAAAGTTGTTAACAACGTCTAGAGCCTCAAAAGGGTAAATTGGAAGGAAAACTTTAAATGTATACAATTGTAAGCGTCAAGAAACTGACTCAAAACATTCATCGAGATTGGAATAGCAGCGTCAAAATTGGTGAATAAATAAATCATTTAGTGAAAGAACAGCTTTCCATTATAACTTTGACATTGAAAACTCAAATTTTCAACAATTCAAATAGGTGGAATAATATGTATTTGTGTTCATTGTGGCGCTAAAAAATATAGAGATGAGGCTTCAGGACTTTGTTGCTCTGGTAGTAAAGTTTTTTCACTGCAAAAAATTTTTAGATCATTTATTTTTCATCAGGTTGTAATGACTAACCTTATTTTGTATATTATAATGTAAGAAAGTATTTACACGGCTTTTTTTTAGGCGACAACCAACAACTATTGTAGGCATGAAGAAAGCTTTGTAATTTTCAACATCATTATATTTTTTTACCTTTTTACAGCTTACTATTCGAAAAAAACTGCATAGATTCCAAACAATAATTTTTTTAATTTAAAGTTTTTATTCCAAGAAGTGACAAGAATACATGCAAAATTTGCAACTGAAAACGTTTTAAGTGACGTGTCAACATACTAAGGCTCTCCAGTCAGTGAAGCTCAGACAAAGCTGAGACGGGTAGGCTGTTAGTATTTCAGATCTTTGTTTTAGTTAACTGTTTTAAAAGTAAGCTCTTATTTTATACTAATAAGCAGATTTCTACCCCTGTCATCGGTCAAATTACCTATCCATTTTGTTCGAATAAGAAAATGCTATAAGTAGCATGTGTGAGAATAGCGTTAATACTCTTCCCTATAAGTCTATCATAAATGTTAACTAGCGTTAAGGGTAAAACTCATTATCAAAATGTTTTTTAGCCAAGGTATGATTTTTATTGCGCCTCCTGCATGCCTGATAACTTATACCAATCACTAGAAACAACGAAGTATTACATAAGTTAAACAGTGCTAAAAATTATGCTTTTTATACATAATCAAGTATGGTGGATCGTAAGAATCGCTGAATTGGATCATAAGATCCATTTTATTTTTTGTATTTATTGTGTTTAAAATTTTCCAGTGTCCTGTTATTACAGTGGTTAACTCATTATTTTTGAGCTTACACTGCAAGCGTAGGTGTTTGAAATTACCAGTTTGTTTTGGTAGTTGCTTTCTTATCGAGAAATGCTTATGAGATAAGACCTAAAATCCAATTCTACACATTTTTATCGATTCATATACAGAAATGATTACTGTTGAATGCTATAATGATCATGATATTCTTTCACTCTTATTTATTTCCAAATCATAATCAGACATACGTATGAGTCTCTGAAAGTAGTTGAAGATACTTATTTTTTTAAGCGAGCCTGAAGATGTTTGTCAAAACAGTTTCTTAATTTTTGATACTAGAATCAATTAATAAATTTGTCAGTTTTGGAATTCAAATTACTTCATATTTTCAGGTGGCCGAATGTTTCCTACCAGAGGTGATTTACATATTGCTCCATTTACAGACGAAAACCTTTACATGGAACAATTTAATAAATCTAATTTTTGGTACCAGACGTGCTTTCATGGAGTAGATTTATCAGCTCTTAGAATTCATGCCATCAAGGAGTATTTTAGACAGCCAATTGTGGATACTTTTGATATTCGTATTTGTATAGCTAAATCTGTTCGTCACATTATTGACTTTCAAACAGCAAACGAAACTGACTTGCACAATATTGGTAAGAATAATTAAAAATAATAATTACTTTAACCTTGTATAAGGAACATTATTTTTATCTCTGTATTTTTTAGATGCCTTTTTTTTAAAAACTATTGATTTATTTATGATGTATACTTCAAATTGCAGTACCACGTCACCCTCTATGTCATGTATTACACCGGATACCTTTTTTTGGTCAGTTAATTGATTGTTCAGTTCATTTTATCTCAATAGGTACCTTACAAAAATGTTATTTAGACTTTCCCCAAGCGGTCACTCAGAATATTTTCTTGTATGAATGAATAAATAATGCGACTACTCATGCAAGATTTTATAAAAAACTTCTTGAGCTGCGAGTGTGTTCATTTTTTAACAGCTCGTTGACTTTACTGCAATAGATTTTTTTCTTGAAAATTTTATAACTGCATGACAAATTAATGTTAAAAAACAAGAAAAAAGAGGTTAGCGTAAAAATGTGTTTAACTTAATTTATTAAAATTTTTACCTAACTACCCTCATAGTTTTTCATCGTATGAAATTCTATTGTACATGATTTTTTTAAGACTGTACAAAAAACAATTTATATTGCTATTTTTTAATTAATTAAAATATTAGTGTTACAGCCAATATTATAAGCCAGTATTAGGGTGATGGATTTATTCTATTATTAGGCCAGTAAACGACGGTAAAAAGCGGTGTAACCTTCCATTTGCTTCGTTAAAGATAGATTTACATGAAAATTTGGGTACAAGCTCTACTTACCCCTAGTTCAAAATCTACCCTATGCCGCCCTGTGGTAATTGCTATTAAGGGTGAAAACTACCC
>NW_019384287.1:1574774-1608418 GCF_000648655.2 Copidosoma floridanum | reverse complement strand
TTGTGTGTTAATTTAAAAAATATACCATTTTTTTACAAATTTGAAAAACACACATTGTTCTTTTACCCCTAATACTTTTTCTAAAAAATAATATTAAATTGCAAAACAGCTTGGATCACATTCTTAATACTAAAAAAAGTTCAATGTACATGGGCAGCATTAAATTATAATTAGGGTAGTTATGCCGAGGGTGTTATTGTCGTTTTTTTTAAAAAAAAAATATCAAATTAATCTTATTTCTGTCATAACTCCCTTATTTTTTATGCTACGAACTTTTTCAAAAACCATTTTAAAGGTTTTTTTAAGTACTTTAAAAAAGTTATCATGTGTTTTTTTGTTAAAATGTACCGTACTCTTATTATTTGAACTCGAAGGTCTTAATTTTTTCACTATATATAAAAATTCAGCCTTCGACGACCTATAACTTGGACTGTATTTGGCCTAAAAAAAAAAAAAAGGGGATTTCTTTGTTTTTATATAAGCTAAAAATTTGTTATCTACACTTTTTTTCATAGAATCAATATTTTCCGCGTTATTTGTGAAAAACCATTGAAAAACGCAATTTTTTTTGACGTTTTTGATTAAGAACAACTCGAAAAGTATTGACTTTTTCAAAAAATTTTAAAGAATATTTTTACCTTAGAATCAACTTTCCTATCGATTCCTGGGGTTATTTAAAAAAAAAATTAACACCCCCTAGTTAGGGTGGTTTTCACCCCCAAGTAAAAGCACAACCCGGCATAGGGTAGATCCTGCATTTTGAGGGATTCCCTACCTATTGTCAAAATTTTTAAAAAATTCGTCGCTAACGAAACAAATGGGAGCCGAAACTGGTCGTTTACTGGCCTATATTGTATCTATAAGAGTGAGCTTATAAAAAGTACAATTTTCTTCTTAATCTGATTGATTATATTAATTAAAGTGGATTAAATCAATTATTACAACACAGAATAATATGTATTTATAATTCACATACATACTATGCTGCATAATGAGTCCAGTCTTTCTTTCTTACATTAAATGTTTACATGTATAGTTGCATTTACAGACTTTTTTTCTATATCATTTAACTTTTGTAATTTCAATAAAGGAAAAGTAATAATCACAGAAATAGCATATCATAATAGCAGTTATACTATTTTTATAGATAACGTAATTGAATGAAAAAAAAACAGTTCTAACTAAATCAAATTAAAAGATAGTTATTGAAAATAATGAAAATCAACCAGAAAAAGACAGCTACTCAGAAACTAAATTTCACATTTTGTAATATATATATCAGAATTTTAAACTGTGAAGTATTTGTTCTTTAGTAGACGTGAATGACGTCACTAGAAGTCACTTTTGTAAAAATCAATTGTAACGCACAAAGAATAACTACAGGTAAAAATATACCAACGTCTTAGAGAAAGTCAAAAAATAAAGAAAAATCTTGCTTTTTTTACCATTAGTTCTTAATATTTTTTACATCCTAGGTTTATTTATTTTTAAACGAAGTTTCTTTTCTTGCGTTATGAGTTTTGGGTGAATGGGGGCTAGACCGAAGAAAGTGTAACAAGGCTTTTTTCTGACCCCGCTAAAGTAATATTGCTGTGTATAAAGCTATACACATTGCCGCAGGCAGCTCTCTCTTTCTTTCTCTTCATGTGCGTGCACCGAATAACCCGATGGCTCTCTTTTGTTCGTCATCCTTTGGTTGTACTTGGTCAGTAGCTCCTCCTCCCCATACAACCGAGTACCGTCAGAACTACCTACACATTTATAATGGCCGCTGTAAGTATATATGTACAACTCGACTCGACATAATATGATGTAACGTATTAGTCTCTTCCCGCTTCCCGCACCCTGCGCTATTGCACCGATTGCAATGGCTGTAAAAGTGGCTGTTTAGTTTATTGCCCTAAAATAAAACCAGATCTAGGTCTCAGAACCCCTGACAGGAGTGAAACTTCCAAATCAAATTTTATTAAACTTGGTATAATACAAACTGAAAAAATTAAATAACACCTGATTTCAATAGGTCTTAAAGAATCCGATGTTGAAATAGTACACATTTTATTGTTAGTACTTATTCGAGCCCGCGCGTGCATGAAGTACATATAATTTGTTACATGTGATTCACGAATTCTAAATACTTTCATATTTGTTATAATACATGTATTAATATATGTAGTAATTGTGTGTCATGTAAAGCAGAACGAAACAAAAATTCTCACCATACTGCTCCGAAAAATTGTACTTTTATCCAGTTACGCAGGATAAAAATTCCTTTCATTTAAAATTTTTTATTTGTGCATTTGATATGATATTATATATGTACAATCAACTCTTGTTGGAATCATTATACTTATCTGACAAATATTTAAAAATTTATTTTCATATGTATGTATGAACGTGCATGAAATGACTGGGACGTGCAACACGTATATATATATGTATACAAAAAACATACGTATACTGCAAGGAGGCACTTCTATCACCTAGAATTTATAAAATACGCTTATCATTTATTTTAACTGAAAAATTGAACGTTTTACAACACGTGCTCCGTTATTTCCAAGAGCAGAAATATGTACTGAATGAAGACTTCGGCTTCTCTACAAAACAAGTGAAACAAACACATACACACACATAAATGCATGAAAGTCGCCTCAGTTGCCAGAGCAGGTGATAAGCTGCGCGCCAAGATTCCGTACAATTTAAAAACGTAAATAAAGTAGCTTCTCTAAAGTGTATAAAAAAAAGTGCTCAGTTTTTCGACTCTAACACACTTATTTTTCAAGATAAAAAAATTTTAAAACAAGCATTTTGTAGGGAATTTCAAGACCTACAAGCTCTTTTTTAAAAATTTTTTTCAACCCTTCATTAAAAAAGGGTGAAGATTACAAGGGTGCGTAGATGGGACAAATTACTCGCTAACGCTAACTTTGACCAGCTCTATCTTCCTTAATNAGACAATTCAAGGGAACACATTTAAAAAAAATATATTTCATTTATAAAAAATTCCTATTTGAAACACGAAAATTCAAATTTGAACGCCTTGTGCGGGGAATGTGCGTCTAGTACGTTAAGAAAATGCTAGAGCGCGTTCACCTAAAGAAGGGAAAACCTGCTACTAAAAAGGAAACAACGCAGGCATAAAAGGCGCTGTTCCTGCTTGGACTTTCGGTGCTCGACCGCTTTAAGCGTGGAGACGACGCATCCCCAAATAGTCAAGGCACTAGGGTTAGCGACCACGTTCTTAAGCGAAGTTCCTGGGTCGACGACTTGAGCAGTGCTCAAGACACCCAAGGGCCCTGAGAACGACCTAACCCTACGTGACTTGGTAAGATAGGTAGTTACCTAACATTAAANGTTCCTGGGTCGACGACTTGAGCAGTGCTCAAGACACCCAAGGGCCCTGAGAACGACCTAACCCTACGTGACTTGGTAAGATAGGTAGTTACCTAACATTAACCTTCCGTGGTTGTACTAAAAATTCGTGCTCGTCTAACCTAACGTGTCTAAGCGGAGATATTAAGGAGGAAAAATTCAAATTGTCGTTTCTGTAAAATTTTCTATTAAACAAAGGCGGATAGATTTTAAGTAAATTCTAAATTATCGAGTATACTATATATTTTCTTTTTTTTATTATTAACGTAAATAATCGCGATTACTCAAATATAATTAATACATGTAGAAATTGAAGATACAATTTCCTTAGAATCATATGATTGAATAAATATAAGATAATTAAAAATAAATTGATTGTACTTATTTAAGCAAACCTTCCCCTCCACGTATGATTGCGAGTTCCTTTTATAGTGTTTAAGATAAAAACTAGAATAATAGCTGTTAAGATATTTATGAAATTGTTTATATGAAATGAGAATATTGTCTGTACCAAAAAAAGGGCAGGAATAAATTAAAAAGGATATTAGATTTAGAAAGATACTGAATAAGTTAAAAAAGACATTAAATTAATCAACTTAAGGGAATATTCAGGGAACGATGAGAATTCAATAAAGTAATAATCAAAAAACAATTGCTGTATATTGTGCAGGAATTAATTGATTATTCAACAGATTAATTTTTGAAACTTGATAATAATTATCTTAAATATTTTTTATAATCAGCAATCTGAGCAACTTCGCTCTTTTACACAGGGCAACGAACCCGCCCTCTGACATATAAACACTAACATTGTTTGTGTGTTGGTTCCTTATCTTAGAGTTTCCTCGGTACAGATAATATTCTTAGCCGATTGTTACCACCACCAATTAACCGAGGTCATACTCAAAGAAAGGGAAGTCGTAACACTTTGCCTTTAGTATAGGTACAGCTATTGTTTTTCTCTTCTTTTCTCTTTTCTCCTTACCTATACGTCATCTTGAGCAAGGTCATCGGTTCAGTGTTAAGTCATAGCGTAGAAGCGTACATAACATACCTATAATATGTGTATACATATATAGGTATCGTACCAGCGTGAGGGTGAGGGAGCAAATAGCGTATATGTAAGAGAAAGAGAGACGGAACGGTGGACAGTTAATTGGCGCGCGCTGCAAAAAAAAGAGACGAAGCTGGAGGAAGTGTGTAAGAGAGGAGATTGAAGAGGGTTTGGGCTACAGGATGGGTGGTTACGTTTTTTCATAACGCATTTCTCCTCACGCGGCTGTTCAGGGCCCAACATAAAAAGTTTCACTTAAAAAAAATACTATTCAATCTCATATTTTTCAATAAAGAAAATATTAGTCATTTCCCTACAAAACTTCTCTAGAAATACGGAAAAAATATTTCTGTACAAATCAGAAGTTTACTTCATTAATTTATTAAAAAATTTATGATTAGTTGCCAATTTTGTATTTAGATTTTTGCTTTTATCTCTGCTTCTATTAGTCGTAGAGTAATTTTACGACTGTCAATCATTTTGTTATCCAGTTTCCTACAAAATAGACATCTTAGTTAATGAATTATTTATTACTATAACAAGCTAATGATAACGAAGGGCGAAAAAAAAACTTTTAAACCAAAAAACTTTTGACTGATGTAGAAAATAATACTACCGTATCAATTTAAAAGTAACCGTTAGAAAACATAGATATAACGTTGCAATCTTAGAAGCTATTTATAAAATTAGAGAATAATTATTAGTTTTTGTTAATTACTTTTTTAAGTGTTGCTTTGAAGTGTTATTACACACTTAATTGTTGGTTTACAAGAAAAATTGTGCTGCTGTATTAACACAGTCACAATTTATTTTTTTTTTTTTTCTGATTTCGTAGGACATGTACGAAAAAAAAAAAAAATGTATCACTTACTGGAACCTAATACATATTTAAATTACTGATTCACTTAGGCGATTCGCTCTTAATAATGTTTTGTTTGTTTTTTTAAATGTTCTTATAAGTTATCGTTAGTTATTATATACATGATGAATATATTTTAATCATAAATTTTTGTATTTCATTAACTTAATATTTTATCCTATGTAATATTATGACTGTATGTAGCTAACGTCTGTGAAAGTGGGAATAGAACTTCGTTCCGACCGAGGGTCGGTAGACCCCTGACAACTGGTTTCTTTTTTTTTTTTCATTTGCAGTATCATAAAATAATTTGTGATCACTATCTCGTATTAAAGCTTAAATATTGAAATAATTTTTCGCTGAAACAAGTCTCAATGCTTAACATTATGTGACTAATGTATGCTAGAAATAAAAAGCAACCGAAATACTTTTTAATGCAGATAAAAAAAATAACTGTAAAACCCAATAGGTGCAAAAGTGTTTCTGGGAACAGCTACACTAAGATGTAATATTAATAACTTAAAATTAATACATATAGACTATAATTAAATGATACACCACTAAATTAAAAACCTACACATATTACACTGACAGTAAGCAATAACTATATGTAACATATATATCGACACCGCGGGCGAAGACTATGCCCTGCTTCGAAGCCTGGATGAAGGCTATGCCTTTTTCCGCGGTCCGAACGAAAACTATGCCCTTTTGTTTGTTCCAGACGAAAATTATGCCCTTTTAGGATCCCGGACGAAGACTATGCCCTTTTCTGGAGTCCGGACGCAAATTATTCCCTTTTGTATGTTCTAGACAAAAACTATGCCTTTTCTTATGCTCGGACGAAAACTAAGCTCTTTTCTCGAGTCTGGACCAGTGCTCCTGACCGCGGCACCCCACCCAGCGGGAAATTCAAAAATACAAAAAATTAAAAAATAAATAATTAAATTAAATAACAATGTTAAAGGTTTCAATTGATTGCTGGTAGAATATGTACAGTCATAAAATAGTTTTTAATTGATTATTCTATTTTTTATTAATATTAGAGCCCAACACTATTCGAATGAATGTGCATTGCTGAAAATTACTGTCAACCTACTTGTATAAAATGTGATTGGAGGCAAAACACGATTATTAGTGACTAAAATGTTAAGTATCATGAGTTGCTACGTATAAATATTTAATTTAACTTTGATGTTAAGGCTTTTTACCAAAAATGGAGAAGCTATATATATGAATATGGATGCTACAATTGTTCAGCTTGAAAGTTGGCAGCACCTTTATATATATAGTTATATAGGTAGAAGTTGCAGACGATGCAAAGAAGAAGTGGACGACGTGCTTAATGTTCTCGTTTTATAGGCTCGTTGCTCGGTGAAAAATATTTCGGTTATAGCCAATTTATTAATCGATATTGCATGATTGATCGGTTATCACTCGTTGTACCTGCCAAAATATTGGCTCACAAAGTGCAAGTATGAGATTATTTCGGCTGGACTTCGTATAACCTGCAAATTTAAGATAAGTAAAAAAGCCTTTTGCTTGTTTCACTAAGCATTATTACTCAGCATTAATTGGATAAATGTAATGTGAACCAACGAATCACAGTAAATAAACATTTATTTGACTTTTAACATTATTTTTCCTACTGTTACAATTTTGAAAACCTTTATACTTGGTTTCCCTTTCCATTATACATTTATCAAGAGCTTTTGAGCATAGGTACTTTGTATAAACGTTTACTTTTAGGTTTTATTTCAAGATGACAGGACGTCATGTCAGGGAATTTAATTTAAGGTGACAGGATGTCATGTCAGTGGATTCGTTTGGCTGCTCATTGGGACTTGCCTCCTTTTTAATGGTAATTTTATAAATAATGAGATACCACATCGCCCCTGACAGTATACATTCCACAAGGGTTTTATTTCAAGATGACAAGACGTCATGTCAGGGAATTCAATTTAAGGTGACAGGATGTCATGTCAGTGGATTCGTTTGGCTGATCATTGGGACTTGCCTCCTTTTTAATGGTAATTTTATAAATAATGAGATACCACATCGCCCCTGACAGTATAGATTCCACAAGAGGTAATGAGCTCCAGCTTACAAGCTTGTTCATAATAGGGGAGTTTGTGTAACCGCTTGAAGCTTTCATTTGGTACTAGCACCAGGAAAAATAATGTGACGCAGTCCATGGATGGCGATGCAGTGCAAACAAAGGCCACCGATAATCGCCAAAGGCAAGAGGTTCCCCCAGGTAATGTGTACATCGAAAAATTTACTCCAAAACTTTGCTCGACAACTGAGTAAGTAATATTTTTTAAAAGCTACCAGTTTTCTGTGCAGATGCACACAAATGGTGCTCTTACATTTATTCCTAAAGATGGTTATATTTTGTTGTGGAATTATGCAATTCATATTTCCAGGGTTCAAAGTTTCGGAGGCACTCGACTAACATTGAGAGGTAGCCTCGATAATAATTTTTCAACTTCGACATCGCACTTATAATAATCGTCACTTAACGATATTAGCACGTCATATTTCGTCATGTTTATTGTTATTTTTCAATGTTGTGGGTACACATTCATACACTATTCGAATGACAGATCGCCTAATTTTACAGTTCCTCGGGCTTCGCATTTCCGTACAGGTGATTTGCCCTACAACCTCTCTGATAGTCAGCGAAATCAACAGCCATCCAAATAGCATCGTGCAAAGATATGTATTCAGCCAGTGTCTACTTACCATTCTGACTTGAGAAGGCAGTATAAAGTGATGTTTTCCAGCTTCTATCGGGTACTCTGATTATTACTTTCTCCTTCTGATCATCAGTAAGGTGCTCGATGTCATGGTTATTTTTAGTTTTCTCTCTAGGTATCTTCTACATTCATCCCAATGGACTTTCAGTGCGTCCAGAGTACACTCGTGCGTGCAGTGAAATTGTCTCGCTAAGCAATTGATAAGCAATCACTCGGAGCTTCCAGTGATATTAACCGGGGAGATCGAGATAATGAAATTACACCTTGATTCTTTTATTCAACATCAAGCGCACTCTGAACTACCATCAATTCCTACAGCGTTAGGTGCCCAACCTTTGATGTACTTTGTAAAATGTACGATTTATTTAAGAATTGTAATTTTCCTCTCGTCTTGGGGCTTTGTCTTTATATTGAGCTGAACTTGTTAAATTTTATTTTTCTGTCGATCGAGTCCATAAATCTCCTCGGAAGCTTTGAGTTCATTTTTTTTAACCTGCTAGGCGAGACAATGTCACAAGACGTACGATTGAATTTTTCCTTGTAGTGATTGAATTTTCTCTCGATGGCCCATTACCGCCGACTATTCGCTGTATTCCTTCACATATTTACTAGAATTGTATTCAAATGTTTGGCCATTATGTATGACAAGCTCGGATTAAGGTCTAACTTTGGATATTATTTAGGATAATTTAATAACATTCAAAGGATGGGAGAGGATATGAGTTAAGGACACGTAATTACAATTCTAATACTGCTCCGCATTCGCTCACGACATTAAGTTCTGTGGGATGGGGAAACCACTATCGAAAAACTCATCCCCGGAATGGCCGGTGCATTGCCTGAGTCATGTCCTGGTGTCTACGTATTAACACCTGGACTTGACTCTCACTTACCTCCTGCTAACGTTTTCCCTGACAGTAGAAAGTCAACTAAACCGTAAAGTTAAACAACAATTGACAACGGCGAGACTTTAACGGTCCCCATCCATTTATTAACCGTACTCCACGTTTTTTACATTTTATGTGCTATAACGTATACTTCAAAATCTTATTTTTGTAAATAGTTTTTCAAGATAAGATTATAATTCACGATTAGAAACAAATCACACAGTGTCGTCAAAAAATTTTGAGAATGTTAACTATTTTTCTAACTATGTCTGAGTTGACATATAATACGTACTTATAAAAACTGTTATACATTACACCTCGTTAATGAATCATTCGTTTATTGATTATTGTTTGTAATTCAAAATATTATAGTTTAGAGGACTTTATTATAATCCGTATAAATTAATAAAAAAAATTAATACAAATGACTGTTTTAACGGTGACATAGTAGCATTTTTTAATTGATTATTCTATTTTTTATTAATATTAGAGCCCAACATTATTCGAACGAATGCGCATTGCTGAAGATTACTGTCAACCTACTTGTATAAAATGTGATTGAAGGCANAACGGCAGTACGTTCTTGGTTGAGAAAGTGAGATGTAGTGTGTAAATAAGTTTTATTTTTTTGGCAAACCAAACGTATTAATCATGTAGACTGAAGCTGCAATTATCATCCTACAATTAAAATGACTTCTCCACAATGCCCCTTTGTGTCGATGGCTCTTACGAAAAACAACGGAACTCAGATTTTCTTATTTAAAATAACATTGGAATGTCTAAGTTCCGTTGTTTTTCGTAAGAGCCGTCGATTACTATTACTCTTATTATTATTGTAATTATTATTATTGTTCGTATGACTATCATCATTTTATAAGTCGTACACGTAAACTTCGATAACTGCAAATACATACTATGTAGTTGTTAATTAGTTATGAAGGAAGAAAGAAAATACTAAATATTTGCAGTTATCGAAGTTCACGTGTACGACTTATAGAATGATGATAGTCATACGAACAATAATAATAATTACAATAATAATAAGAGTAATAGTAATCGACGGCTCTTACGAAAAACAACGGAACTTAGACATTCCAATGTTATTTTAAATAAGAAAATCTGAGTTCCGTTGTTTTTCGTAAGAGCCATCGACACAAAGGGGCATTGTGGAGAAGTCATTTTAATTGTAGGATGATAATTGCAGCTTCAGTCTACATGATTAATACGTTTGGTTTGCCAAAAAAATAAAACTTATTTACACACTACATCTCACTTTCTCAACCAAGAACGTACTGCCGTTTGCTTAATTAACTGCTTTATTTTTGCTCTTTTCAACGATATATCGTAACCCCCGAACCAATTGTTCAGCCAGCATAGTTCTTCATAATTTTCGATGGGATTCTAAAAATCACGTACATTACTGTATTTTGTATGTATCTTATTTTAGGTTTTCATTCATCAACTCCTTTTTTACTTACTTTGAAAAATGATTCCACAAATTGTAACATATACAAACCGCAGTCCGTGCACTGAAAAAAATTCTCTACGATTTTGGCTGAACACACCACCACCGTTTCAGCGGTTCAGCCAGTGGTAGTTGGCTGCAATATTAAAACAGCAGTGTGCCAGGCCGTTTTGGCTTGGCTCGTCTGCTATAGTTACACTGCCGCCACATACAGTCTGCTACACAGCGAAAGTGCAGTGTAAATAAGCCATTCAGGAAGTGCATGCATTGCCGTCATATAGCGTGGAATACATGGGATTTATATCATCATTAAAACCTAACCTAAAACCCAAATACGCAATGTTAATATTATATAGCTTTAGTTTACCTGTATATGTGTAAATACGTAATAAAAATTAATATCGTTTTGATGCTTATACAACTTGCCTGTAGTAAATGAAAATTAAGCCATAAACAATTACTTTTCGTATATTTCTAATATACAATGTTGTTTTGTGTACATACTACGAAACTAAATTTAAAGTAGTTATTTAATACATATATATTTTGTACAATTCATTAAATGACAAATAAAATTTCATGTAGCATGCACTTCCTGAATGGATTGTTTACACTGCACTTTCGGCTGTGTAGCAGACTGTATGTGGCGGCAGTGTAACTATAGTAGACGAGCAAAGCCAAAACGGCCTGGCACACTGCTGTTTTAGTATTGCAGCTAACTACCACTGGCCGAACCGCTGAAACGGCGGTGGTGTGTTCAGCCAAAATCGTAGAGAATTTTTTTCAGTGTGCTATTATTTTGTTGTGGAACGTCTTTTTGTCTTGTTGCACGGAAAGACCTTTTTCATTGAAAATCCCCTACTACATTCAGTTACGAGTTTTTAACAGCTTGGTAAGGTTTTTTCCCGTACTAGGTCCGTCTAAAACCTACGCTCGAAATTGTTAGACATGTTAAGTGTTCTTCTACTGGCAAGTAAGATTATATTAATGCTAGGTACGGTATTTTCTTTCTATTGTCTCACTAAAAATCCTCTACCACATGAAGTTATGTGTTTGTCAAAGCTTGGTAAGGATTTTTCCTATACCAGGTCTACTTAAAACCTACATTCAAATACGTTAGTCTTCTTCTATTGTTAGGTTATAATATTTGAATGTTAAGTACTGTATATTTACTCTCCAAGTATATATCAGTGTCAGATTTTAAGAGGCTTACTACGCACACACGTATGCGCTCGCGCGTGTGTGTGTGTGTGCGCGCACGCGCGCATGTATGTATGCATTTAAAAGTGACAGTATGATCATGTGTTCTTGCTATAGCTATACACACATATTATAGCTGATTGTGTTTGTCTGTGTCTTCACATGATACAATGTTGAAATTCTATAATTACAGAAATGTAAAGGTATTGATAAAGCAAGCATTAACTCATATATTTGATTATTTATAAATAAAGGCAACAAATAAAAACTAACACTAAAAAAAAATGAAGTCCCAATTTGAGACTAAAAGAGTATTTATTTTTTTTAAAGATTAGTGTTTATTTTGCTTCTTTTTTGCGAAAATTAATTTCAAAAATACAAATTTATTACGTCATACAGCGACAGTAATTAATTTTNTAATTTCAAAAATACAAATTTATCACGTCATACAGCGACAGTGATTAATTTTTATAAACAGTTAGTAATCATTTATAGCAATTTTTTTCAGCTGTAAATTTCAATGAGTTGTAATTCGTAACAGTTACTATCATTTGTTATTTATTTAACATACCTGCATGAAAACTGCATACCACAAGAAAAAAATTTATAATAAGTACTGCTCTGCGCACTATAGTACGTCGTATACACTGACTGGGTGCATCTACTTTTCACAGCTACTGATGGTAAGGGAAAAAACCGTACCACCACCAATAAATAGTCGTACTGATGTCCTAAAATTAGTATACTCAGTAGATAATTTAAGATCACTGAAGGTGAGACTAAAAATTTCTGTGCAAGTAAGCAATAAATATAACGTTGGTCTAGTACTTCTTGTGATCAAATATTGAAGTAGGGGATTTTCAATGAAAAAGGTCTTTCCGTGTGGTAGAGTACTCGAATTGAATACGTCTGAATTACCAAAAAATATTTGGTAGTTTTCATTCAATAAGTGTAAAATATTTTCACTCACATTCTTCGTTCCATATCCCATTGTGGAGTTATAAATAAAAATACCAGAACTGCAACAAATATAATTTTTTATTAAAGTCAGGAATTAGTCTCCTACTGCACAGCTGTACACTCTGTAAAACCACCGTTGTGTCTCACACATGGAAAAACCGTGTGAGGATTATATTACATCTCCATGAGGACCATGAGGATAAGAAAAACAATTTGGTAATATTTTCCCAACAGTTATTTTCATGCGGGATTTGGTATGCCGACAAGGTCCCGCAGTTATGAAAAAATTTCATTCTATTATTTCATAATTATTATAAAAAGTGCTTAAAAAATAATATCTATTAATAACCGTCTACATTTAAGACTATAAAATATATGAAAATCACACATTCTCAAAAATTATAGCTTTAGATAGCTATAATTATTATACACTGATTATTAGTTAACATTATCATCATGTATGAAATGACATTTGTTTAAATAATGTTTAACTACTAATAGCTTCCAGCTGTTCCATATGTCTGTGAGTAGTGCAGGACACTTCGTGCAAATTAATTTCACAGTACGATAACTTTTTTCACAACTACAATATCTTTTTTATCGATTTACTTTACGCCTTTGAATGATTCGTAGCGCATTCATCGTGAATATATTATTTACATACTATTTACAGCATAGTGGTAAGAAAAATACATCAATAGTTGTTGTACCTTTTCTCTGTCCCATCATAACGTCTCCTTTTTATTGCACCGGGACCATTGTTCAATTCTTCATGGCGAGTTAAATAGACCACAGCCAAAAACCAGTGATTACTAAAAGTAATTAACTCTTCGTTTATAAATACTTCGAGGACATAGGGTAAACGATGCTGCAGTTCTTTATATACAGCACAGGGGCAAAACGCTAATTTTAACCAAAACAGCACTGTCCGTTTCCAAAACGTTTTTGACACGTTTAATCTGACACTGAAAAACCGTTACACAAAAATCTCAAAAAGTGTTTCTACAACGTTTCGTTGAGATCTTCTTGTCCGGTGTTACTTATTACAGTCGGTAATAACTGGACGGTGCAGACGCATTTCATACACAGTTTTGAAAATTATTTTGTACGTACAACAAATTCAATATACATATCGAGTGTCTCTCACTTTCTTAATTGTACCCCGATTCATGGGATTGATCAACACATTCGTTTAAAAATATTCCATGTTTCGGCCCCACGTTGCAGCCGCCTAGTTGGTTTCAAAAATATTTTGTAAGATTCAGGTTCACTACTACTGTGCCAACTTTGTAATGTAACATCGGACAAAAGCTTGCATAAACGTTTCGTAAACGATTTTTCAGATAATCGAGAAGTCTTCTTCAGTATCAGAATCAACGTTTCTTAAGCGGACAAGTAACACGTGTGAGCTGTTGGGTACTACGTTGACGACTCGGATCATTTTTGCACGATATATACGTAGAAAACGTATTTTTCGATTACATATTAAAATTTTTTTATGTCTCTGGTGTTCGGTAAGTGAAAATAGTATACGCACCACATTCGGAGGTTAGGAAATGTCCTACATATCACGTTAACGTTTATTAACGTGAAATCTGCGACATTCTTCACCTCGCTCTCTAGGTGCGTAATGTACTATTACTGAAACCAATTATTGTAAGGTGGTTCTTCACGGAAATCATTTACTTTAACCTCAAGTAAAACTTAGAGAGGTTGCTATTAAATATATGAATAATATCATCTCAAACTATAAAATCCCTTTATGAGGCACATTTTTGAAAAAGGTTCAGTTAGAAAATGCACTTGAAAAACCCAGTGTTTCTGAGGTTTAGTTGTTTTTCCGTTGTATGATACAACTTAATATCACATACAGTAGACTTAAGATTATGATAGAAAAAATCCGTACTAAAAGAATTCCATACCAATAATTGGGGAAAATTTTTTTTCTACTTGGGGAATTCTTGAAAGGCTGCTGTGCTCTCGGTAGAAAAAAAAAGTGTTCACAACTCAAGTGCATCCGACCAGGGCGTCCCAACAGTCCCTTGGCCCTGGGGCGTTACTTCGCAAGCGCCCTTGGGCCAAGGCACCGCCCTGGAGAGATGTACTTTTTGAACGAAAACTGCTGTTAATAGTATATCTTTTACCATGGACGCAAAATAAAAAAATTACGCCCGAAGGACGAGGTTTTTTTATATTTGAGCTCGAGGTGGGAGCGACGTTTTTTTGACACAAGGGCACAAAGTTTTACTTTGGGTTCATGAGTGCACTTTGCACCCGATAATAACTTTGAGCCCTAGGGCGGAAAAGTAGTTTCCCGCTCGTGGGCGCAAAATGATTTAGAGCCCAAAATGCTATCCGAGGGCCCAATATGCATGGTAAAAACAATATTTAATCGTAAAAGCAGTAATTTGGCGATCAGCGAGAGTGTCATGTCTGTCGGTTAAATGAGGAGATGCCCGGCATGTGTACAATAACTTCAAATTTAATACTGTTTTTAGTGATACGATTATAAGTACATCAGTAAAAGAATTTTAATATTATGTTTGTGAAAAATACTTACTTCAACGTAATAATTGGGTTTCACCTTGACGAAATATTAAATTTTTTACGTATTTTTATTGATAAATAGACAAACGAGGTAAAGAGAATATTCTGCCTACACAATGGGTGATGCTCCACGACAGCATATTTACGCTTATGTATAATTCAGCTATTTCTGCTTTAGTACAGATATATATGTCTATTTCAGAAACTTGAGCACAAAAAAATTTTTTCAATTCATGTTACTTACTCGCACGTTTATTTATATAAAAATGTATTACCACGTTTATTCATATATAATATAACACCTTGATACGGCACCGTCGTGAAGAACCACCTTACAACGGCTTTTCAACTTATTTTAAACAACACATTTTACGGCTACCAATTCCAGTGTTATGAGAATCATGTGTACATATTTGTAAACACACACTCACATACACACACACATGAATGCGTGATTCTAATATATTATGTGATTTTACTTTTCATTAACCGGAATCAGTAGGAAATCCTTTTCAAATGGATTGATTCGTTTCGATTTCTTGTTACTCATAGAATGCATCGATCTGCACTTTTCTCTATCTCTTTGAGCATTTGTATAAACATATGTATCATATACGTAACTTTTGCGTCGATCGTTGTCGCTTAACACTTCCAGGTACAAATATTTACAATACAAATTTATGATGACATCGTTCACATTAGTGTTGTCCTCTAGGCAATTCATATTTTCCACATATATACATATTCCTCCTTTAGCCGGTGGTTCAGAATAAATCAACAATCTGTACGACAAGCACATGTAATTTGCATAAGTTCACTTACAATTTGTTGACTAAATGTTAAACGATGTTTAACGACATAAAATGGATAGGATCGGCAACGTTGTCACATATTTGTATCACATCCTTCAATTACTCTACCTTCATCGATGGATATAGTCATATCCCTTTGATATTCCACTTTTTAATGTTCAGATACACATTTTAACTCATGTTGCATCTACAAAAAATTTATCATGTTTGTTAATATATTTCGATACAGATATTTACCTGGATTTGCGTGACTCAATGAATAACACTACAATTATATGGTAATATTATTATAATGATCGTTCAGTAAGCTATACTTAACTATTGGCCAGGTGCAAGTTATTAGAGGGAATCGATAATTCGACGCCAGCGTGAGTAACAGTTTCCAGTGTAAACACAACTGGCACTGCTAAGTATAGCTATGCATATTAGCGACAGTATACAAAGCATAACTTAAATCCAACTATCGTTATAATTATTGATCTTATCGTAACGGTTTGTATATCATTCAACTCTAAATAACGTTTGTGATATCATACAGAAAAATTTTGAGTCGAACCCATTTCTTAAATTTTAACTCGTGATTTTTTCGTAAATTATCTCATGGTGTCTGAAAATTGGGGACCAGAGTTCGCCGAGTAGCTCCTGTAGAGGGCGCACTCCAGAAGGCTTGCACCTGGCCAATAATCCTTTTTATCAAAATATTTGTGTTCCCCGACGAACTAACCATAGTTGGAGTATTATTTAGCCATGTTGACAAAGTTGGAATCTTTTCAACATATTCTGGCAGTTTTTTGAGGCATCTGAAGCAGTAGTTGAAATCGGCTGAAGTCAAGGAACAATGAGGGCAAACTGCTAAAAAATCGCTTATGCATTTGGATTCCTACATCATTTACAAGTTTTTACAGTATTCAAACTCGATATTTTGCAAAACATTGATAGCAATATTATATTATTCAATACAATTGGCTCAATTTAAAGCGTTACTAACTTTTCGAACTTTTTTACGACGAGGCCCTAATAAGGATACCAGGGTAAATAAATAAAGGGCAAGAGCCAATAGTTAATTTAATTAATAATTAATAATAAATAATAATTAAGTAAAGATATATATTTAGTATAAGTTGTGGTGAAAGAGTTATATAAAGCGAGACGCTTACGGCAGAAGCTAGGCCGAGCGCGTAAGGCGAACTAAACAGAAGAAGAAAATGGCGCTACATATTGCGTACCTATACATACACACGTACACCCACATGTGTATATATGTATAAGGTGAGATACAAGTACCAACACTTTCGCCGTTTCTCACACTATTGCCATTTAATTATTAATCATAAACATTTGTTAGTCCCAGGCCGTTGCGCATATTATTAAATGAACACTCTGGTAAGGCCTTGGTAAAGATATCAGCTTTTTGCTTTTTTGATGATACATATTCTACATGTATATCGCTACACTCACATCTTTCTTTAATGAAATTGTATCGGACATCAATGTGCTTCGTTCTACGATGATTAGTTGAATCTTTAGTTAAACAAATAGCACTTTTGTTATCTACGTGCAACAATATACTCGAATTACATTGATATCCAAGATCTATTAATAATTTCCTGAGCCACATTGCCTCGCGGGCAGCTGCATCGACAGCAATGTACTCCGACTCGGTCGTAATGTGTGCCACCAGCTCTTGGCGTCGTGAAGCCCACGTAACTGAGGCTCCAGCCATGATAAATACATAACCAGTAGTTGATCTTCTGGTATTCAAGCACCCGGCAAAATTCGAATCAGAGTACCTCATCAAATTGCTGGCTTTATCACTCAAAACACACTTCAGACACAGATTCACTGTACCCACAAAATAAGCCAAAACACGCTTAATTGCCTGCCAGTGACTGTTGTCGCATGAATTTTAAAATCTGCTAAGAAAGCCAACTATATAGGCAATGTCTGGTCTTGTAGTCATGGCAAGATACATATGGGAGCCTATAGCTTCGTGGTAGGGTACTTGTATTTTGTTATTAGCACACGTTACACACATTGCACATTTTTCCATTTATTCCATACCTTTTACCTTTCTCACACACACACACGCCCTTTGGCAGCTCCATATAAATTTCTTCTTTCAAGTCACCGTAGAAAAACGCAGATTTGACGTCAAAAGTGGTCGTTTCCAGATCATGTTGAGCGACGTGAGCCAGCAGCACTCGTAGAGAATCGTATCTCACTACAGGCACGAAGGTATCGGTGTAGTCAAGTCCTTCTATCTGCATGAACCCTCTAGCACATAGGCGCGCCTTGTAGTGAGCTTCTTGATCTGATGAGCCTGGATTTACCTTGAAAACCCACTTGGAGTCGATCAGTCTCATACCTTGACGCCTAGGGACGAGCTCCCACGTCCCATTTTTTTCGTGCTGCTTGAGTTCATTTTCGACAGCCTTCCGCCAGTTTTGTGCATCTGGTCCGTTAGTTGCTTCCTCGAATGAGTTTGGAGGCTTGAAGACTGCGATGTTGAGTGTAAGCCTGTCCGGTGGTCTGAGGGCAGAACGAGGGCGCAGCGTCATATGCTTGGCTTTGTTCTCTTCTGCGTCGTCGTATTCATTTGAGTCGTCGTCCCGCTCGTTGTTGACAGCGTCTTCGTCCCTCTGGTCGGGACTCCCAGGAAGATACCACTCGACCTCAGACTCCTGGGTTTTTACTAGTTTGCTGCAGTCCTGTTCGTTAAAGGTCACGTGCCTCGACACATGTACCTTCTTGGTATCGGGCTCGTACAGGCGGTAGTTAGTCGACTCGTCCTGATATCCAACTAACAGCAAGCACTTAGCCTTGTCAGCTATTTTGTTGATCAGCTGTTTGGGTATATTCATATAGGCCTTACACCCAAAAGTTCTGACGTGTTCCAAGGTCGGCTTCTTGTCTGTGTATGCCTCGTACACAGTCTTGTTTTGGTGTGCGGCACTGACCTTCGTCCTATTTAAAAGGTATACGGCAGTGCTGACTGCTTTGGCCCAAAGGTAGTTTGGCAATTGTCTCGCTTTCAGCATCGTGCGAGCTGCTTCCATAATCGTTCTGTTTTCCCTTTCGGCTTTGCCGTTCTGCTCGGGCGTGCAAGGAGCCGTACGTTCATGGATTATACCTCGCTCACTGAGGTATTGCTGCATCTTGCTGTTGACGTATTCGCGTCCGTTATCAGTGCGCAGTGTTTTCATAGTCTTACCGAACTGATTTTTCACTAGCTTTTGAAACGACGCGAATTTTTCGAATATGTCAGCCTTGTTTCTCATAACATACACATACCTATAGCCTGTGCAGTCATCCTTGAATAGCACATAATACCGCGCACCACTCAAGGATTCTACCGGCATCGGGCTGCACACATCACTATAAAAGAATTTACTCGGAGTGCACACACGTTCAATGTCCTTTTTGAACGGCAACTTGTGTGCTTTGCCGAGCTGGCACGGCTTGCAGAAAAATTCGTTGTTTTCGTCGAAGTTGATTTCCTTAATCAAGTTCGCAGATGCCAGTTCCTTTATAGCACGCTCGTTAATATGAGCTAATCGCTCGTACCACGTCTTAACACTCTTTACACACACATTTGCCTTGCAATTGACCGGTTTTACTACTACAAGAAGTAAACGATAAATATGGTTCGATTGCTTCTCACCGATGGCAATAACCACACCTTGTTTTTGTAGTTCGACACGGTCACCTTTGAAAATAAAGTCAAATCCACGCGATGTGCATTGACTAACCGAGAGTAAATTTTTCCTTATGCTTGGCACATGCAAAACGTTTTCGATGCGCGCCTCTTGCCAGCTACCGTTAAGTAATCTGTTTATATATATAGTACCTTCGCCGGCGATTAAACACTCACCGTCGTCACCTAGCACTTTTTTGTCGCCGTTGCTTCTCGGTTTGTAATCAACAAACCAATCCTTCCTATAGGTAACATGAGCAGACGACCTACTGTCGGTAAACCAGGCATCTTCCGTGTCCGCTTCGAGAATCTTCTCTTTCTCTCGAGAAGGTCTCCCGGCTGGGACTATGCCTCCGACGTCTTTTTTTGTGCCGATGCCCTTTTCGGCAATTAAAGCTACGTCTTGACAAGGATCCTCAGTGCGCGGAGCTTTTTTGAATTTATTCTTCACAGGGCACTGACTGGCGTAATGTCCTGTTTGATCACAAGCATAGCACTTCACGTGCTTTTTATCACGTGGAGCGCCGCCAGTATTACTGTCCTTCTCCTTTCTGCCTTTCCCCTTTCGCCCCTTGACTGCTGCCAGTGCGACGATTTCTTCGTCTTCCTCGGCCCGCAGCATACCTTCCTCTTCTATTAGTCGTTCCAATAGATGCCCCATTGTTTGCCTATCCGTTGCCACACTGCTCCATGCAGTGCGCAAATAGCGATACTTTGTAGGCAAACTCGTGAGAACCTTCGATATGACTAACGAATCCGGGAGATTCTCACCGAGGTTGATCAGCTGCAGCGCCATGTTCTGAACCCTCGACACGTTTTGTACGACGGTCTCAGACGAATCCATTTTGATATCGTGGAAACGCTGCATCAACAGCAGCTTGTGCGTCACCGTTCTCTGCTCGTGGATAGTAACAAGCTTATCCCACATCTCTTTTGAACTTACACACGACAGAAGGCAGTTTAGCTGCTCCGGCTCCATGGCTGACGCAATCAGAGCCATAGCTTTTGCATCATCCTTGATCCAATTGTTCAGGTCGTTTCCTCCAACCTCCGGTTTAACTCGCGTACCGTTAGCAACATTTTGTAGTTCGTGCGCGATTAGCATGGCGTTTAATTGAAATTTCCAGGCCAAGAAATTCTTTCCGTTGAATTTCGACACGTGGCGCGTGGATATTTCTCCCGCCATCTTGTACAGTCACTTTATACAACGCGCGATAAAACTAGACTAAAAAAACTTTTTACTTTCCTTGCACAGTAGAAGTGCACCTGGGCCCATAACCTAATAAGGATACCAGGGTAAATAAATAAAGGGCAAGAGCCAATAGTTATTAATTAAGTAAAGATATATATTTAGTATAAGTTGTGGTGAGAGAGTTATATAAAGCGAGACGCTTACGGCAGAAGCTAGGCCGAGCGCGTAAGGCGAACTAAACAGAAGAAGAACATGGCGCTACATATTGCGTACCTACGCATACACACGTACACCCACATGTGTATATATGTATAAGGTGAGATACAAGTACCAACAGGCCCGACGTTTGACGCCTTTTTATTAGTTTTTATTGATTCGCTGGAAAACGATACAGCTGAAGACAATGTCGTTTGAGTATTCTGTACTTTATCGTAACTGAAACATTTAATTAACAAAAAATTTATTTTGCAATTTCTTCGCATACACATTTTGTGTGTGCTATAATATCCGGTTTACTTCATCTTTCAACGTCTTATGTGCAAACGTTCATTATTTCATTCTCTCATCACATTAGTGCCAATACACTAGGGCTGTTCAAGCAACTAATACTTATCAGGTAAGTTAATGGGTTAGTTATTGATTTACTTGTTGGTTTAGTTGTTAACACGTGTTATGAACATATATGTCGAAATCCGGACAAAATATGCATTTCTTATGTTTAAAATTTGCGGTCAATGTCATCGCGTGGCTCACCTTCAAAACGCAATAATTCGTGTTCTGCGGGTACTGGTTCTCTTCGTCTTGAACCAAGGAACACGTTTTGCTCCGTACAGAGGAAAATTCTGTAAAAATTATAGCTGTACTGTTTTCGTTGGGGTCCGACTCTGGTTTAAGTTACATAATAGTATTAACGATCATTCGGTAGCACTTAGCACGAGCTATAATTTGAGTCCTACTTGAGCGTGAAACATGACTCAGGAGAAAAGTTACGATGGTTTTATTGTTAGGTATAAAATTAGCTAAAATGATAGATTTTGGCTGCACATGAGATTTTTATGGTACCTTTAAAACCTCCGTAATTCATCTCCTGAATAATATTTTTAGCTTTACCAGTGCTCAAATTGAAGCTCATTTCAAGCGCTATCGATTACTATTACATTAAAAACGCGTATTATTATGTAAGTCGAATAATATGACGTAGCATATGCTTGATTGGTCGCTGCAGTCACAGAGCGCGAATTTCGAACTCAGTATACAATATAGATAGTGTAAAATTTTTTATTGAACAATGTTTATGAGTAATTAAGCATTTAAATAATATTTAGTACACAATGATTGACTTATGCTGATTATCATATTAAATACATAATGGGTCGAATAGTAAAGCCTTTTTATTCGTTGCGTGATTGGCTGAGACTGATCAAGAGCAGGTAAATTTAAAGATGTGATTTGAAAACGTGAAAGAAATTAAAGAATGTAAGTTAAACTATAATCAATCAAGTAATAATATGATGAATAAATAATAAAAATGAATATAAATTATAATTTTAACATGAATTTAACTACCAATTTGATCGCGCGAAATGCGTATAACTTACCTACTACCATAAAAAACCTATTTGCAGCCAAAATAGATCATTTTTGGCAATTGTATACCTCACAATAAAATCATCGTAACTTTTCTCTTGAGTCAAATTTTGCGCTCAAGTAGGGCCCAAATTAGAGCGCGTTATAAGTGCTACCTAATACTCGTTCATATGATTATATTACTTTCACCAGAGTCGGACCCCAACGAAAACAGTACAGCAATACTTTTTACCGAATTTTCCTTTGTACGAACCTTGATTGTTGCTTGACTTACAATAGAGTTTTTAACCAGACAGTAGCCGATAGTGCTAAAAAAGAGCTACAATTAAAACCCTGATGAAGTAAAAAAGGTTTATCAGGTCAAAAGTTCTAGGCAAACGAATTCTAAGCTCAAAAAACATGAAATTTGGTCGATCAGTGGTACTGGCTCATTTTAAGCACCAACTGGAATCGCTCGCAACTTTTGACTGATCAATATTTATAGTCCTACCAGGGCTCAAAGTAAAGCTTGTGATAAGAGCTTTCGATTGCTTCCTCGGAAAGAAATTTTAAAAATTTCTACGTTAAGGTCTGGCTGAAATAGTGAATCAAAAATTTTATTGAAAACGTTAATTTTTTCATTTTGGAAGCGCTTTATGTTATTGCCGTATCTTTTTCCAGGATGAAAAAAATTGGTATCCCGCGAAGCAAAACGTTTTTCCGTTTTTCCTGGTTCAAGACGAAGAGAACGAGTACCCACAGAACATAAATTTTTGCATATTTAAAGTGTGTCACGCGAAAAAATTTAACGTAAATTTTGAACAAAAAAAGACCATATTTTTTCCGGATTTTGACCTATACGTATTATGTACAACATAAACTTATTACTTCTTTGCACAACATTCAGTATGAGCAATCACGGAAACAGACGTATAAATACCAAGGTTAACGTTATCAAGTGTAACACGCAGCGTCAGTTTCAGAAATACAAATTGTATCCAAAAGGGAGGACAATAACCCATACTTCAGTTGAGTATAACCTAGCATTTACGGTTTACCATACAGTTGTATTATTTTACATATTAGTATCACCTTCAATATATACTTTTTCATATCGGATGTACTTACAAGGATTCGTCTAAAACATCAAAAAGCGTTTGTGAATAAGATACCTCCTCTGCAACAAAATTATAATTGAACAATTAAATGACATCGTGTGAAACGTATTACCAGTCAAAACAATGCATTAAATATGGCAAACACATAATGAAAATCGTTAATACTTATACTTTATACCTGTAACATGTGATATTATGAAAATAAACACACCATCGACTTCGTTGCATTTTATAAAATGTTAAATATAAAGAAAAAAATCCGGACAAATATTATTTGAAGAAGTTTTGTGCCACTTTATTTGCTGGGGTTTAGTAATAGTGCATACCTGTGTTGTCCACAGCTCCACCAGTGTCATCTTCCATCTCTTCAGGTTTTACTACCTGAGTTGTTGAAATAAACTGAAGATGTTTGCATTTTGTTATTAAAACATCTGGTATATCTTGTAGTGTGTGGTGAATTCGTACATCAAAATACGGAGATACATTATTTACTGCAATTTGTGAGTTGAGACTAAACTGTTTCATATTTTCTAATTTCTCCGCAGTAGTCAACGTTGGAACCTATGGAAAGCAATTATTCAAGGTATATTGTTCAGCTGAGACGGCGAGGTAGGGACAGTGTTTAAAAAAAAAAAAATATGTTGGAGGTGCTGGAAAAATCTTTAATGGAACCTCTTAGTCTTTGGTTGTACTTTTACATTCAAAGTTTAATTGCAAATTTTTGCACTGCTTGATAAAAAAGGAATCGATGACTCGGTACAAGAAAAGACCAACTCAGAAATTGATTCAAAAAAGCGTAATCTCAAACTTTGTGACAAATAAGCGCTGTCTTAAAATTTGGTTCATAACAGCTCTAACTCGCAGATTTTAACTTCGCAAAAAGAAAAGTAAGTAAAAGATTTTTAAACCATCACATCTGTGGTGGTACATTAATCAACTTACAAAGAGTAACGTTTTTTAAAAGACACAAGATAAACCTAAACGCCATATTTGAACCGCCAATGTATTAAGTACTGCGTCTAACTGATTTCTCGATATGGGCGTGCAAATGTTTGGGCAGATGCACGCAGCAGTTTTGAACTTACAAGTGCATAAAATGGATCAAGAGAGGTCGAAATCGGAACTGCAGAGGCCTAAAGGCTTTCAAAATTTACGAACCCTACTAAAGACCTACAGTAATCATTAACATTAAATGGAACAACAACGTATTCTTTGATTAATTAATAATACGATAGTTTATTTTACGGCTTACAAATTTTTTTTTCTACTTTGGGAATTTTAGAAATGCTACTGTACTCTCAGTAGAAAACAAAGGTGTTCGCCATTTATGTGCACCCGACTAGGGCGTACCAGAAGCCCATCAGGGACCGCCCTATCGAGATGCACATTTGCGATGAAAACAACTATATCTGTCTTCCTCATTTCATGAACAAAAAATACAAGAATTAAGCAGTGTTGACATTTCAAAATAAGAAAAAAAAAAAAAAACTCTCCGAGTTAGCGCTTTTTTAAAACAAATTTTGAGATAACGCTTTTCAGAAACAAATTATGAGTTAGCGTTGTTTTAAACCAAATATTGAGATAGCAGTTTTTTCAATCACATTATGAGACCTTTTTTTGGAATGCTTTCTTAAGTTACCGCTTTTCGAACCGATTCCTCAGTTAGCACTTACTTTTTCCAAGCTATCGAAATATTAAACAATAAGTGGGAAAAACATTTTTCTTTGTCATGTACTACCATTTGACCTTTCAGCAAAAATCAAACGTTAGGTTTGTTTGATGAGATAAATTTACAATTTTTAATGTCTCTATACACTGGTTATAATTCGTATAACATCACATTCTCAGACGTGCAAAGTAATGAAATCAAAACCCAGAAAAAGTCAAGTTTTGTTTCCCTTCCAGCGCAGAACACTTATTATTTAGTATATTACTCGGATAAGAACAAAATCAAACTAAGGAAATTTTACTCTTGACTTTAACTATAGGCTAACATCGTATTAAATACAATTATTCGTCATATCATATGTATATGAAGAAAAAAGTCTAAATTTTATTCTATCTGTTGTGCCAAAAACAAAAATTATTTAGTTTGATTTTGTTGTTGTGCGAGTAATTGTATGACTTGTGGTGATCAATTTATTTTGTGAAATTGCATTTTCGCTATTAAAGTATGAGTTTCAGAAGTGTATCTCAAAGAGTCATTTAAATATAAATATTAAGCTCGGTACACACTGATCGGTCGGAGCCCCAGGTCCATCGGAGACCGTTGCCGACATGATATTCGTGCTCAGCAACCCCACAAACCCTTGAGTCAGTAATCACTTTACTAATTTGTATGCAACTCCAGGAGATGACGTTAAGACAGTCCTCCTTGGGCACCAGGTACCTCGGGGACCGATGTCGACTTATTATTCATGGTCAGCGACCCCAAAAACTCCCGAGCGAGTAATAACTTTGCGAATTTTCGTAAAAGTCCAGAATATGACGTTGATACCGTTCACCCTGGGCATCGGGTCCATCAGAGACCGATGACCATTCAATATTCGTGTTCAGTGGCCCCAATAAACAGGTAATTTAAAACATATGCTTTCATTTTTAATACTCTTCATTTGTTTTTCAAAATCAAATTTAAAAATTTCTCGCTAAATTAATCATGTGAGCAGCTGTTGGCCAATCCTAATAGAGGCTTCACTTGAAGGCCATCAATACTTACAGATAGGATTTGCCGGTTTACTGCTAATACTGAAGACTTCTAACAAGTTTATAAGTTTAGGTTTGCTTGAAGTGTACTTTACATCTTTTTTGACAAAAGGAGTGATTGATTTCGAAATATAATTTGTAGGAGCTAGCCTGAATAACGTGTGTACATCACGATCAAGTACTGATTTCAACAGACCGCTGATGTACTCAAGTATACATAAAATAAAGCAACGCTTACGTGCAATTACCTGTGCTAATAATGTGGTTAAAGCGTCGACCCCCTCTACCATCTCGTAATCATTTTCAAAAGTTGTAGATTCCGATGCAATCGACTTGTCATCTTCAGCAGTTTTGTCTGGTCTTTCATTGACATTCATTGGCGTTTCGAGTACTTCACATACACTGCGTGTATCAAGGTCTGTGCAATTGTTCATCAACAGTGTCTCACTGCCATCTCCCTTTATCTCTTGCTTGTTTTCATAATTGTTGACTCTTTCAAAAATGACCTTAAAACAAACGTTTTTTTGTGAAAGTTGTAAATGTTGGTATTAAAAAAAAAGCATTGTAATTGTAATTGTAATTGTGTGTGTGTGTGTATGGACGTATATAGTGTCAAATAATTTGATTCGTACGTCAGTATATCAAGTTAGTGTTGCGCAGAAAAAAAAATGAATAGACTAGAGTTGATAAAAAAATTGACACACTTTTTTCCAATTTCAGCAAAAGAAGATAAAAATGGATTGAAAATCACCAATAATGGCTGTTTACCGCAAAATCGTTAGTTAGATTACGAAATTACGGACTTCTGTATAGTTTTTCTTTATTCTCTATAATTAGCGGAAGAAGAAAAAACCTTACACATCTATCGACGTTAACGAGATATTAGGTTTTGAGGAAACAACAACAAAATCGACCACCGTGTGCCGAAGCCACTGTGATAAACACGTTGCATGACGTAATATGTACAAAGTGTAAAGGTTACAGTTTAACTGCGTATTATAGGATAACTGTTTTTCATTAACAGTCTATACATTAAACGTAATGTTATTATATGTCGATACCTCTTCGTGCGTATATTCATTTTCGGCGACAGACGTTTCAACATTTTTCACAAATTTACGATACAAAAGTATGTATGCGTTCCGATTACTATCATTGAATGCTTCTTTGGCATTACTATCCATTCCAAAAGTAGACACAATATCATCTGCACGTGCCTACAATAATAATTTGATATTATCATACACAGTTATAGGGTGTTCATCTAGCTGCAAATATAACCAGGCGTTATTTTTGTTTCGTGATTTACGGACTTGAGAATAAAAAAATTTTACAAAGGAGTTATGGGTTTGCTGTTGTGTATTCTAACATTCATTACGATTGTTCATTAAATATTAAATTACTGTAAAAACACTTTTTTTACAAAATTTTTTTTACTTTCTGAACATTGATAAATAACGTTTGATGTCTGACTAATTGTTGCCGGTATAAGTGACAGATCATTAATATGTGTCGTGCTGCTTATCTACCTTACGTAAACCACGTGGCTTTACTCAGTGTACGTTTTCCCACGAAACTAGACCCAACAATATTTGATTCTACTACTTGAATTACTACATTACAAAAAGAGCTCTTCCAGAATGTAAATTACTTGATGACAAAAATAATACAGTAAATCCAAGAGTAAAAACAAAGAAATAAACTACTTTGTAAGTCATCAATGGTTGTTAAGTTGTAATTATTGACTGTACCGTAAAAAAAAGCTGATACGAAGTATGTCATTGTTAAGCAGATTTTTACTAAAGACCACGCTATTGCAAATTAAATATAAATCCAAAGTGTAACTTTATCCCTTCTTTTTGTGCTATCTGTACCAGCTACTGCGACCACATTATTTACGATTGTTTTCTTTACTAATCAATATCAGTTATCTATTACACTCACTATGGCTAAACAAATACAAACAAGTGCCGTATGCAGCATGGCATATGCCGTATTATATAAGTGATTCGTAACTGAGTTGAATTTAAGCAAAGCTGCAAAAATGTAGGTAAGTATGCTTAATATTATCCAACGTAACGTTATGCTGCACTTCACATATGTGATCTTATAAATAATTGTTATTGACATACAGACATAGCCAATGACACCCATTACTTTAAATACAACCTCCCCAACGTGGTTCAATGTATACTTGTGTCCAACTCGGACGATTCCTCCCCTCTTCCCTTTGTCGAAGAGGCCACGTGGTTAACGTCAGGGCTCACCCTCCAACAGCATGGCATTTGGATTGAAAAATGTAGCCCATATAAAACGTTAGGCTATTGAACTGATTATTTTTCGACGAGACATGTCATATAAAATAATCTTGAAATACGTAAGTAGAAAAATGTACCTTCTTAATATTATTATCGTTGCAACATATCCACTCATTTATTTCCAAATCTTTCGCATACGTGAAGTAGTGTCCATTATTAGGTGTTCCATCATGTTCGATAATGGAGAATATCCGGTACATATTGTTTTGTCCCTGCGGTTGTTTGTCTACAATGCAGATCAATACATGTCTACGGTATTTGTATACGAACAGTAAGTGACACTGAAAATGTACGTGTTTTGGAACTTAACACTAGAGTATTTTATTTCCGTCATATGTGTTAAACAGTTTGAAAGTCATTGTCGTGTGAAACTGTAGCGCTTACATGAAGTACTCTTAACTTTGATTTTCATACACATAAGTGACTGATTTCATTGAACCATGTTGAAAGGGTTGCATTGGCAAGTGCTTTAAATTTAACACCCATATTTCAAAAGTATAAGCTTGTTTACTTCCTGGGGTACTGGGTACTTCCCGCGCACTTGGCGGGGACTTAGTTCGNTGGGGTGTAATTTACTCGAATTTTCCGGGAAACATGATTACGTACACACAGTGTTGATGACACACATCATGTAGAGGACTAGTATCGTCCTGATATTAGGATAGAAATTCGTTTTACGCAAAAAGTATATGATTTAACCATGGTTACACTTTTTGCTCTAGTGAAAATATAAGGTACTCCTGTAAAGCCGTCGTGCCTAATGAAAGTGTTTACAGAATAGTTCGAGCACTAGAACGTATCTATTAGTTGCTAACACCTACAGAATAATTACGTCCCTATAATTTATAATACTACTAAGAACAGTTAAAATTATAATAGTAATAACAGTACGTATAACAATATCAACATAAATAGTATTAATAATGAATGAAATTGTAATAACCCAAATTTTGATAGTCATATTAGTCTATCTGATCAACAAAAATCGGTTAAGACATTGTTCAACCACTTTATTTTTGTTTGCAGGATGATGAGTAAGAGTGGAAAATGTCTGCCGCGCGGACGACAACTTGTTTTCACCCTTCTGAAAGTTATCTACGGATCTGCAAAAATTATTTTTTAGACCCTCAAGCGCATGACTTTGCGTACCCAGGGCATACTTTGCGCCAACGGTCACAATGTCATTTTGCTGTTGTAAAAAATTGCGTTCGCAACTCGGCCACAAACATACAAAAACCGCGCCCTCTGGCCCTATATTTTGTACTTTGCGCCCTAGGTACGAAATATATTATTAATTTCTTGTCAGTTCAAAGAGTTCTCCACTTGTTTAGTCAGCTTTAAAATTTTTTATTTAAATGTACATGAAATGGGTAGTCTGCACATGTAGTGCCTGCCACTGGTATCCATGAAAGTGCACGTCAAAACACGAAACACGATAAATAGCCGAAAACATGAAATCGGCTAATAACGGCCCCTATTTTATTATTTTTTATTATTTTGTAAATGTACCCGTACCAATTTTTGAGTATTCACAATTGTGTAAGGTTATAGATGTAAATAAATCCAACAACTGAAACGTTGTTTCTGGAAGAAACAAGTAATTATGTCGATTACGCGAGCGGGATGCGCAATATAGTATTTCCGGGTTATCATACGTATATACCCGGTCACCGGGCCTCCAGTGCTCCCAAAACCGGTACCCAAGTAAGCGCGAAAATTCAAAACTTTTAAGCTTATAACACAAGTGCCTATCACCCATTAACCCAGGGCGCTTACTGCTGCTCTATTAAATAATAAATTATTAATTATTAACGCAAGCGCCAATCACCTAATGACCCGAGGCACTTCCTGGCCACTATTGAATAACAAAATTATATTAATAACACAAGTGCCAAATACCCGATGATTGGGGGCGCTTACTGCTGCTCTATTAAATAATAAATTATTAATTATTAACGCAAGCGCCAATCACCTAATGACACGAGGCACTTTCTGGCCACTATTGAATAACAAAATTATATTAATAACACAAGTGCCAAATACCCGATGACTCGGGGCGCTTGGTGGCAAATATATTAAATAATAAATTGTCAAATTTAATAACACAAGCAATAATCACCCGATGACCCAGGGCGCTTAGTGGATGCTGTATTAAATAATAAATATTTGATTAATAGTGGCCAATGATAGGTACTTCTGAAATTAAATTTTACAATTTAATATTTTATATATTTGCCACTAAGCGCCCTGGGTCATTGGGTGATTGGCGCTTGTGTTATTAATTAATAATTTATTATTTAATAGAGCAGCCAGTAAGCAGTTTGGGTCATCGGATGATTGGCGCTTGTGTTATTAATTAATAATTTATTATTTAATAGAGCAGCCAATAAGCGCCCTGGGTTAATGGGTGATAGGAACTTTGGTTATAAGCTTAAAAGTTTTGAATTTTCGCGCTTAGTTGGGTACCGGTTTTGGGAGCACTGCGGGTCTCCCGGCCATCCGGGCCGGGTCCAATAAAACAAATATATACGAGATACCCCCCCCTCTACTTTTCTTTGTGTCTTTGTAGCATCGAACACGCAGCGGAGATATTTCATCTCTGTCGTATGACATTGTTATAGTTAAAAAATATGGAGTACTGTACTTACAAGAAATAATGTTCTTCCAGACGATGGTTTATTTGTAAAAAGATCTCTTGCACATGTACACTCGCGAATGACAAAGAAGACGAATAGTGAAAGTGCGCATAGCAACATTAAAAACTGTTTTTAATACACTATCCGAATTAACGAGCATGTGATTAACAAGTTTATAATTAATTTTAAGGATTCACGGTGTTTCTTTCATAAGCAAAACTGGAAAAATATCAAGTTGATACCGAAAAATGAGAAGTATATGTATTCGTACCATAACAAACTTTTTGTCCCGTACTGGTCAGTAACGTGTTTATGAAGTCGTCATATAAGGTAAAAGACCCAGTTATGAGACAGGTTTTTGATATGAGTCGCGTATTATAAGTGATTTTTGTCGTATAAGCGGTGTATTATCCTAATTTTCAATCAAATAAGTAATATTTACTGTCAAAAAGTAAAAAAATATTTGAACTCTGACTTTTAAAGTGTTAGATGTTATTAAAAATTATTTTATGTTCGTTGTTCACATGCTCTAGTTTATGGAACATTGATTTGTACTATGACCCGGTGTTCCATAAATTTGCCCCTATTTATGAGACATAAAAAAAATTGAATTAACATACTTATAATGTATATATTATGTTTATTAACATATTTTACATGAAATAATGCACAGTAATAAAGTATTTAATAGCTTGTTATGTATTTTACAACTAAGTAAATTAAAATAAATACTAATAATGGTAGGATCTAAAATACACAGGTAAATCTTGAATCTAAATATTAGACTTTGAATAAATAATTTAACGTTAAATGCCAATAAAAATATAAAAATAAAATCGTTAAGACTCTTTTTTGCATCAACAACTTTCTTTTCTTCTCTAGCAATTCCTTTTTTTTTTCAGCTTTTTTTCCTTGATTTCTTGCTGTCTTTCCTTCTCTAATTTTTCGGCATACTAAGCATCAGATGTTCCCGCAGAGGGTAATCTTGGTTTATTTAAGCCTTCTACCTTTATTCTCTTTTTTTTCGGTAAATATTTGGAAGGCAATGTAAATGCATTTTGAAAACTAGTGGTAATAGCATCTGTTAAAATATTTTATACATGTTATTGTTAATTATTTACATAAATACATATATTATTAAAAATTGTTCATTTATTTACCATTTGACTTGGGCCTATCTGGCTCAGAACTCAACAGTTCTTCGGATAAGTAATCATCTAAGTTTAATCGATGACTGTTATTCATACTTGAAGTCTTTTCTGTCTGAACACATTTTGAGATTTGTTTATCGTTGATGCAATCGACTGATTTTTTCTTCTTCTTAGAAAAAACATCGTATTCTATTGCCTGAGGATTAAATGGAACGAGACCTGCTGCTTTGAATCCACTGATAACAGTACTGCTTTCTTCTTTAAAATTATCAAGTGTGAATTTCAAAACTTTTGAAAAATTCTCTTTGTTGATAACATTATCATCATTTGAAGCTTTCCACAGAAGAACAGATTTCTTCCACGTTTGTTTTAGTGGATGAAAGTATGCAATGTCTAATGGCTGTGTTATGTGAGTTGAATTGGGATGGAGCGCAATCAACTCAATTTTGTTTTCTCGACAAAAAGAAACTAAAGGAAGTGTCATGTGAGACGAGTGCCCATCTAAATATATGACTACAGGAAACTCAATGCTCTCTTCTAGAAGCCATGGGTAGAAAACATTAGTAATGTACTCGTAAAAAGATTCAGTTGTCATCCATCCGTTATCTGAAATTCCGAGACCCCATCCAGAAGGGGTATTTTTGATAACTTTCGTGGGAATACTTCCTTTATACGAGTACATTACCATTGGTGGAGCTCGAACACCTGATGCACTGTACATGAAGAGAACTGTCAAACATTCTTTTTCTGAACTAACAATATTATAAACTGAGCGAGCTCCTTTTTCAGTCAATACTTTGTTGACACTTGGATTGAGTATTATGCTCGTCTCATCACAATTAAATATACTGCTTGGTGACATGTTTAATAAATTTTTGCTTTTTAAGTAATCCTCTTGTTCTCGGAACCATTCCTTCAAACTCTCTTGAGTCACAGAAGCTCTTGCTGCACTTAAGTTTTGAACAGTCCTAATGGACAAATTGGGATGTCGCCTACGAAAACCGTTGTACCAACTTCTTCCAGGTCGGTTGTTGATGAATACAGTCTCCCTGTCAAGGGATATCAAAAACTTTTGCACGCTATCAAGGAGTTCGTTTTTTGTTACTGGACAACCTCTTGCTGCTCTGTATAAAATCCAGTCAACTATTTTCTTTTCTTCTGTTTCCGATAAAATAGGAGGTGGTCCAGTCTTGCTTTGGTTTGGATTTTGCTTCTTTCTTGATAAAGTTGACACAGGTACGCCAAATGCTTTTGCAACTTTTCGAAGTGACATCCCAGAATCAGAGGCTTTAAGAGCATTTTTTAAATTAATTTCAGAATAATTTTTTCTTTTAATGGTTCCCTTTTTTTT
>NW_019384287.1:1518673-1572710 GCF_000648655.2 Copidosoma floridanum | reverse complement strand
ATATCACTACATAGCACTTTTACTTTTTATTTTTTTTTTTCAAATAAAAATCTTCGCAAGTTAGATTTAATTCTTACAGTTTTATTGTACCATACTTATAAATAAAAATAAATATTTCTACCGTAGATATATATGGACGAATGTTTTTAAAATTAAAGATTTGTGGTGGTGTCTCATAAATAGGGACAGTGTCTCATAACTGGGTCTTTTACCTTACATTTGTAACGAAACTGCACTGCAGAAGTTTAGAAGGAAAAACTTCGTTTACGCTGATTGACTAAACATCCAGTATGGAATAAGGTATATCGAATCTCTGCTTACAGCAAATCGCGGGAAATCGCAGCGGCTTCACAATTCACAACATATGTTTCATGTTTTTGCTGTGATATATAGATCAGCTGTTTTCTCCATTGGGGTACGATTTGCACAATATCAGGAGAAGCACTTTACAATGGAAAGTTTTTGTGCATAAAGTCTCACGTCATATATCAGGTAATAAAACGTAAGTTCTAAAAAGTGAAGTTATTCATCAACAAAACGAAGATGACTGTTTTATCCAAGTTCAGTGCTGCAGGTAGTCTTGACGCTGATCATGTGACTATTATTTTATAAGTATAGTCAGCAAACGCGAAAAATGCTATTATTGGTATATAAAGGGGACAAATATTTTGCTATTTATGTCTAGTGCTTGGTAGCTCATAAAAACGTGCCTCTTTACGTAATATCATAACAAATTGACACTTATTCGTAATATCTTTTTCTACATAAAAATTAGTATCAGAAATAGTATGTATATGACAGTGTCCCTTATTTTCCAAATTTAATATTTATTCGCTCCGGATACCTAAATAACTTTTTTGAGTTCCTTAACTAACATGAAAAACGAAGAAACCCAAAAATTGGAAGATTAGACCGCGACCGTAGAAGCAAATCGATGTCCCATTTTAATAACATGGGATTTTAGCTATGAGAATTTGTTATGTATAATGCATGCTGCAAGGCGCTGTTTTTTAATTGATGTTGTCTTAAAATAATGGGTTATATAGTTGTTGACACCGAGGATCAGAGCAGGTTACAGGTAAAGAAAAGACTGGATGTGAAATGTGTTTGAATGTTAATGATAAACATCGATTTGTTTGTGTACCCATTACCAAATCAAACTTAATCGTCGGAGTACACCTCAATTGCTTGCACTGTTGATAATGAGTAACGTGAATGCTAACATATCGATTTTTTAATCAAATTATTTTTACATTTAATTTCAACATACTCGAAAATTCCACATATATATAATTTGAGTAATAATTATGCGAGCGTTACGCTACGAGCGATACCGATAATCTCAAAATAATAGAATCATCTTACTTCCCCGAATGACCTTGATCACATCAATCGTTATTGTCTCGGAGACTCGAATGCTCACGCAGTGAGTTAACGATCGAAGCGCTTGTGTGTACATTTATTGGACGACGCATTCAGACAAAGTCGGCTATTTTGGCTAGGAAGACTCTCGATACAATTAAAAAAATGACCATTCCAAATCATGACAAAAAAAAAATGAAAATACTATGTTGCATTCTCATAACCAATAACAAAATTTTCGCTCCTTTAATAATTTTCTTATGTGACGCGCGGATACATATTTATGTGTGTACATACAGAGCTGACAAAATTCTTATTTAATAAACTTGAATTTGTCGCAACTTTCTCTCGAATTTGATTTCAGAGTGTCGTAAATTCTTACCTTACTACAAAATGAAAAATTTCATTCAGCCAATTACTCTCATTTACTGGACTTCGAGATAAATTCCTTGAGCTACGCTCAACAAATGAAGACACTAAAATCACAAAAATGTTTATGAATCGTTGGATATTTCTGCACTTCTTACAATTAAAGAAAAATTAAGGAGCGCAAATTAATTATAACTTAGCAAGCAGTAGGCCGAGGGAAAAATCTCAACACAATTCGTGTTCACTGTTCATCTCAACACAGTTCGACTAATCGCGAAATGCCGCAAGTAAACAAATTCAAAAATAAAATTAATAATCACCACTGCTTAAGAGGGGAGGATCGCGACCACAAAAATCAACTTGCTAAGTGATCGATTTAACAGAAAGAAACACGATAGAAACACGGACGAGACTTTAAGAACTGCTGCAAACAGACGTCCCCAAGATACCTGATGGACAGAATCGGGACCACCCTTCGGTTGGTATATTAAACAACTGATCGCTTTATGTCTTAGCTCTTCAAAGTATATCATTTTACGCCCCTTCAATTGAATGGCTTAAGCCATGAAGGAATTCGCTCACCCCAATTTTCTTTTTAGTCCTTTCTTTATTACCTGAAATCAAAAACTGCCTATCTTCCTTTTTTCTTCCTCCAGCACACCTCGGCTTTTCGTCTCAATTCCCATTCCTCACCCCCGTAATCGTGATCTCCAATTTCGTCGTTATACGCGACCAATCACATATTAATAGAGAAGTCAGCGACATAACCACGCCTTCTCCCCAGACGCCATTAAACCTCGACGGAATTTTTCACGCCGCGGCATGACTCAAAACAAATTTATTTAGAGACCCTTCCAATACATATGTATACGCACTTTCTCCATGACATGCAAGCAAAAATCTTTTTAAAATCATACTTGTTGCCTCTATTATAGAGCGTGAGGGTATGGAAACGAAAAATTAACGGATACAAGAAGAAAGAAGAAAAACCCTTCACTCTCAATCGCTACCTAATACTCATCAGTGTGGCGTGATAGAGATATAGCCACAGACGAATATGTATAACACTTGCACTGATATGCATTATTGTGACGCTCGAAAGAATGTCGCAGTATATTGGAAAATTGGCATTCATTATTTATTGTATGACAGAAATAAATAATTTTATTTCAACTCTCGAAATCATATGCTGATTTGTTACACATAACATTAAATTCGTCAAAGTTGAAGTCCCTTCCTTGACTTATTTAAGCATAATTATTTGTTCAATATTCTATTATTTTATCTGTGTGTGTGTATAAGAGTGTAAGAAGATTGCATTCTCCGTGCCCATCAAATTCAGCAGTACTGTCAATCTCTTTTAGTTGGTTGATCTTCTCCCGTGGGGTTGGTGGTGAAAGAAATCTTTCAATCTGACTCTTATTTTGAAAACATTCTACTAATCTAACAGAAAATGTCCTTTCTTTTGATTATGAAAAATGCATTTGCGTTAATAACTTCAGTAATGAAGAAAATATGAATGGAATATGTTTAAAAAGTTTGATTACACCTATAGGGAGACCTTTATTTCTATAGATGAACTTTAACTGTGCTAAAACTTTTCTTTTACGAGATTAAAAATATCGAAGTAAAGATTATCCCCATGAAATTTACCTTTTGACCAAATTAAAATATAAAGTGAGTTAAAAGTACTAAATTTTTTTTTATATATCTGAAGTCTGTTTACAGTGGCAATCAATTGTATTCTTAAAAGACATCGTCAGCTCTACAAAGTTGTGAAATTTAAATCTAAGAAAGGTCAAGGCTTGTTTTTAGTTTTTTATGCAGTATATATTTTGTACTACACTAGTAGTATTATACTGTTAAGTACTTGTACTTTAATAAAGTCAAACAAAGTACCATTTATTATTGACTTGTATGATACGTAAGTATTCAATACATTAATGTTTGAATAGTTTGCTTGTTGATTTATCGATGCTATTTGAGAATCAGAAATATATACAGCTCTATTAAAATAATCCCTTAGCCTATTTTTTCTGCTGTTTTGCCTTAGCTGTTCGGTAATTTTCTTTTGATAATGTCTGTGCCATGATTTATTACTGTCCTTTGAAAAGTTAATCATGAATAATAGAAATGACCTGGCTATTTGAGTTCAATGTTTGAGTCATTTACGTCGGGTTGGGCTCATTCTTGCGTCAGGAAAATTTTTTTAGTACAGTATATAGATCTTTTTGCAAAGGTCTTCTAGTTTTCATAGTTGATTTTTTCATTACTTTTAAAAACTGATAAGACTGTTGCCACATTCGTAACAAACACAGAATCGATTCTTAAAGCTTTTGAAAAAGTTTTGGCATAACTAAAACAGCGTCTTGCAATATTTCCATTGTTACTAGTATTGTGGCCTTGCAAGATTTGATTGACTTTAGCTTTAAAACGTTTGTAAATACTATCTAGTACTACAGTTTTCTGTTTAATAAATGCATCTGTAACAAAGTCTTAGTATAATACGATTACTTTCAGTAGAAAATAATAATTACATATACATATTAAATTTGAACTCTTTGCATCCATAAAAAGTAAATATATATTAATAGGTAAAATGAACACCAATGTAAAGAAGCATTGAAAATACTAAAAATGTTAATAATTTAAAAGCTTGCTCATGCATTGACATTAATGTACTATGCCAAATTTTGTCACATTATGTATATTACACAATTAATATGTATTGTGTCCCGCAAATATTGCTATAATTCAAACAATGTAAAATAGTTGTCCTAATAACCTTTATAATTCTTCTTTACGTCCCACATTATCAATTCTTTTTCTTAAGACAATGCTCCAAAATTCTGATATTAACATGAAAGAGTCCTAAACCGTATTGGAAGTTAAATTCAATCGGCTCAAAATCATTTTCTAAATCAGCAAATCAATGAAATGTTTGCAAAAACATTGGGCGTGAGTTTGACGATTTATTACCAACAGTTTCATTTAAGCTTTTTTCATGGAATAAAGTTCTTACTACACGAAACGTCATAGTGACTTTACTTTTTTTTGGTAACATGAAAACGTACGACTTCAAATTATGTGTTTCTATAAGCAATCTCTTAAATTCTGAATTCATTGATGTGTCATCCTGTTTCTAAAATGAGATCCTTAATAGTTGATAATAATTTATGCTCTGTGGTGAAGGGTTGAGCCATAAATTTTGGTTAGATTTTTTATCGTTTAATCGTATGAGAATCATACTCGTCTCAAAAAAGGATTTTAGAGCATTTTTTTGTTTATTATCTACATCTTCACATCTTTGATCTGGATTCAGAAGAGCTATCGAACTCTACACTTATTGATAACGTTAAATAACGCCGATTCCTATTGTCGCTACCATAAACTATAGATTTGCAAAGCCGCTGAGTAGTTTTCTCTAGCATTGATTATCATGATACTGATACCTCCGACTGATTAATCACAGAATAGCAAGAAGATAATGTAATTTAAATTTATTCTGAATTTTAAAATATGATGGATAAATAAGGCAGTTTTCGGATTGAGAATCGTCAACTAATGCTACTTGTAAACTCTCACTATAATTATGATTTAAGAAAAAATCTCGAGCTGTTTTTCTGTTATGTGGTACGATTTTGCCGTACGTTGTTTCATCTTATTAATTATTCTTAGACGATGCTTTATTAAGTTTGGCAGCTAATGTAACAACATTATTATCATAATTTTACATAATCTCGTGACCCCTGCTATAAGAACTTGTTCTTCCTAAATTTTGAAAGATTTTCTTTTTTCCAGCATTGATACTCGTCTTAGTTATTTTCTGGGGTCGGCCAAAACTTTTTTGGTTGATTATAACGTTTTGATGATCTTTCTCTTATTCTAAATCAGTTCATAACAATCTTTTATATCAAAAGTATATGTGAGATACTTACTGTTACTTTACAAATTTTTTATTTATTCGTTTACAAACTTTTTCAACAGTAAAGAACATTTTTAGCTTTTTTTACACAATTCAATTAATTAAGTTAAATTGTTTTGACGCACACCCACACCAACAAACACATCTATAAATAAACTTACACACATGCATACATTAATTCAGAATATATTGAAAAAACATAAATTATAAATTCAAATCTGTATGTAAAAATCGTTAAAAAACACTAATTCAATGTTTATCTTTGGACTGAGACCTATTATTACAGCAAAAACACTTATACATTTTTTTTAAAACTGCCCAAAGTAGAGAAACTACTTATTATTCTTTTATCCAAGCGATTGAATTACGTCAACGACACACACACGCACACATTTCCACTACTAAACACAATTTTTCTAATTTTGTATCAAGAAGTCTAAATATCTGTAATCAATAGTTAGGAAATCAATTGGATCGCAAAAAAACTTACAACGTTTATTTATATTACTTAAATAAATTATTATTAAAATATACAATTGTAAATTAATTATCAAAATCTGAAAGTTTTATCGAAATTAGTTTCATTACTATGACAGGTAATACTTATAACTGTATTTTCCAAGATTCTGATTTTTTCTGTAACATCTAGTTTCAAACGACTGTTTTAGGTTAAGCATTCGTAAAACACGCTAACTTATACTTACTTGTACTTAAAACTTAATTTTTTGGTATCTAATGAGCAAAAAATTGGTCAATCTATCTTAATAATGAAGACCTAAGTTAAATATTCCAAGGACGGGCTGATATTCAATTTTTGCATCAAATCAGGTTACATTACAATGTATATATGCGTTTCTACTTTAGCCATTTTATTTTTTTTCCTAACATGAGCTGAAATAATCTTTGTGGTTATAAACAGTCAAAAAATATGAATTAAAATTCTACAGTGGTTCTTACTGGGATTTGTTTGCATCTCGAAAAATAATTCATACGTACATTTTTGTGAGGTCAATTTACAATAGTTTAGTAAACAAAGTAGTAAATTCTCATTTTGTGCGTGTATTGAGGTCACGTTTAGTCACTATGATAAACAAAATCAATATCAAATCATTATTCAGGTATCATAGCATCAATGCATTTACTTCTACATTTTTTTCAGTTGTTACTTTTTTTAACCTGCATTTTAATTTTTCTTGTTCCATTTTCTGTATCAAGTCACTTACAATATTCAAAAAAATTATTTAGTTATCTATTTACGTTCTCGAAGTATATATTTTAGTATGAAAAAATCCGTTTTTGATAAATTTTGAGGTAAGTCCAAGAATAGGAAATCGATTTTACAGAGGTTCGTTGTCGGATTTATATTTGCATCTGCAAAAATAATTTTTATGTTTAATTTTGTTAGGACGACTTACAATGATTTATTGAACAAAATAGCATATTATCATTTTAAGCGTGTATTGATTTTATAAAAAATGTAGGTATTTCAAAGACCTACAAAAATAGCCGTGATGGTTAACAATCGGATAATTGGTTTCGTTGCAAAAAATTGAATAAACGCTAAAATAGCAGTTTTTTAATTTGCTTACAACTTATAAACAATCAATCTAAGACGTCTGAAAAAGCAAAGAAATTAAAGCTTTTGTATGGCATTACAAAATCTCCAAACCTGGATGTTGTACGTTTAACCGTTTTTCCACGATTGCAATTGTTCATTAAAAAGAGATTTTTTGACAATTAATTTTCACAGTCAGAGAAAAAAAATACCACCAGATCTTCAAAAGACAAGTTGTTATTTTTTTCTTTTTTTTCATTCTCATGGCTTCGTTAATGAACGTAAGGAGTTCGGGTTTTCACATGTGTACTCTTTAATACTTACATATTAAAAAAAATTTGATAATAATTCACTGCCGATTCCCATCAAAAACTTAATACAAAAGTGAAAGTTACTTAAGTGGTAACTAACCGGACCAGGCTCGGCAGAACCCCTTCTTCTGTAAATGATGGCGCGCGGCTGACGTGGAATCTGATATCGTGCGCTCAAAATCGCTCGTGGTCGAAAAATTATAGATGTCTTGGCTTCTGTGGGTCGTAGAACGACTTTTAATAAACTGGGATAGCTCACGAAAATAATATCATATGTACATTTTATTTTCGGTTTAAAGCTCATTTATGGGCTCTAATGAACCTTTTAATTAATTTTTTTAATTTTCAGTTTTCACATTCTTTTGTCATTAGTAATTGACGTGGCAAATTAAATTGCAGATTGAACAATATAATTAACAGCTTAGCTATGCCTACACACATCTTAACGCTCATACATACACACAAATAAACCAATTCCATCACTCTTTTTCGACTAAGAGCTGGGACCCAGGGGGGAAATTTTTGGGAACCAGCCGTGAATCTCATCGATTTTAAGAAAACTCATAATTAGTGGAGATCGTAAGTATTTTTGCGTTACCGGCAAACGGTCACGAGTCTTGTCGGTTCTAAAAAACTGCCTGGTGCAGAAATTTAAAACCAGCCGCAACCTTGCCCAATGGAAAAAACAACAAAATTGGTGTAAAAAAATGGAATTAAATGGGAATTCAAGGTAATTAATGGTAAAGAGATGATACATGAATAGAAATACGTATTTATGTTCTATCGAAAATGTTAATTGAAAGAGGCTCATTAGTGTTCGTAAATGAAATTCAAACTAAAAATAAAATGTACAGAAGATAATATTTTTGCGAGCTACCCTAGTTCATAAAAAGTCGTTCTACCACCCACGCAATTCGAAATATTGTTGATTTTTCACGTCGAACGATTTTTAGCGTGTGATATAACATTTTAAGTCAGCCGTGCGCAACCAGCTGCAGTGGAGGGGGTTCTGCCAAGTCTTGGTCGGGTTAGTCACCACTTAAGTAACCCTCACATTTGCACTATGTTTTCGATGGAAATGGGCAGTTAATGATTATCAAATATTGTTTTCTTTAAAATATAAGTATTAAAAAGCAACAAATTTCAACTATCTATGCTAATTAACTAAGGCGTGAAAATTGAAAAAAAAAAATTATCTTATCTTTTAGGGCTCGTAGGGCATCTATTTTTTCAAATTAAGGAAAAAACTCAAAGTTAACGATGAAAAAGTCTGATTGAGATTACACTTAAATTAGTGGTAGTATTTACTTGCAATTAGGCGTTATTTTGCAGCTCATTTTACCATTAATCTACTGCGAAAATTAAATTAATTTAATAAGAGATACTTAGTACAACTTTTTACGAACAAAATGAGCTCCCGTTGGACACTGTAAGAAGCCTTCTGGCTGTAGAAATGAATCGTCAAAAAACCACTTTTTTTTATAAACAACAAGAATCGTGCGAAAACGGTTAAACGTACAACATCTAGGTATAGAGAAGTTGTAGTGCCGTACAAAAGCTTTAATTTCTCTGCTTTTTTAGATGTCTTGGATGTATTATTTATTAGTTATAAGCAAATTGAAAAAACTGCTATTTTAACGAATATTCGCATTTTTCGGCTGAACCAATTATCTGATTGTTAACCGCCACAGCTATTTTTGTAGGTCTTTTGAATATCTACGTTTCTTATGAGACGTTTTTTTCCATGAATCCTTCATAGTCCTTCTCGCACGCTCGTAACAACGGATACTTGTGATTACTCCCTCTTTCTTTACAATACGACAGCCACAACGTAATTTAAGTTGACTGGATAGTAGGCTTTTTTAAATAACGCCTATCTTCAGGGAGATTGATTTATTGTTTTACTTTAAGTTTGTATGTATGAACTATTAATGTATTATTGAAATATATTTTTCGGTAAGTAGTAGTACTTTGTAAAGTGTAATTTTACTGATCGTCAGTCGTTAAATATTTTGCATTTATTTTCTCCTCTTACTTTGGCTAATTAGAAATTATACAGTCGATATCATCATTTAATATCAAACATCACCCTCTGCGCTGGATGACAGGGGAGAGAAGTTTAGTCGTATTATACATTCAGTTGTTGTAATGCTCAAAAAGTCGGCCAACTTGGCTTTTTCTTCCACGCTCTGTTTACGTGTCAAGGTGGATGTGGTACTTCGTATATACTTAAGCGGGTCTACACAGAATTTAATGCAGTTAGCCTTGTCAAACAAGCATCACTACGGTTGTCTAATTTAGCTGATGTATAGATTGCGAAGTTTGCCTCATGGATATTCAGCTCTGCGTTACTACCACTATACGTGTAACTAACGTTTTGAGCCAGTGACCAAGAAAACTACGTTACTGCAGGCCTCTTGTACGCTGCTGTCTGCTCTGCTGGCCCTGTCTACGTCACTGCTGCCTGCTCTGCAGAATTTTTCTGTGCTGCTGCTGCCTGCTCTGTAGGCTTATCTTCGTCGCTGTTACTTTCGCTGCAGGCCTTGATTGAAGCCGTTACTGCTGGTCATATTTAGTAAAGCTATTGTGAATAAACTAATAAACGTCCCTTGACATACTTTGTCGTTAGATAGTACCTTGTAACTTCTTAGATTATGTGAGTTATATTCGTGGGTTGTATTTAATTGTAATATTAGCGCAAATTACTTTAAAGTTGTTCAATGGTATTGTAAGTTCAGATGAAACCTTGGCAGACCATGTTTTATACGTTTTGACTTGACTGAACTCAGTGTTGATGAGCTTTTAGCATTAACATTTTTCTGTACGTTTTAAAATGGATGCTCTGAATGCTGTGCAGATTGCCTCGTCTGGGAAAACCAAAAATGCCTTTAGCAGTTTCAAAAAGTTATGTCAATCTAAGTTGACCAAAGGTCAGGCTAATTCTAGACTTTGACAGCTTTCCGATTTTTTTGACCAGTTTAAATTTACTTAAACTTAATTTGAAAATTAAGGTGTTGGACCCCCTATTAGCTTATCATGATTATTTCAAGGAATATTAGTACGATGTCCTTAAAGATTATTATTTTATGGTGCCCTGGGCGAACTTGATAGTTTTATTCTTTCACTTTCGGACATAATTTCAAGTAAATGATCAAAGTTTAGGTCTTTCTGACATTTATTCTTTCTCTTTTTGCGGAGAGTTTGAGAATTAAAGAAATTCTGCAAAGTATACAAGACTCTTGGGGATGGAAAAACTGATAGTCGTCAAAACATAAAGTACCAGCACCCTATAATGCATCTAAAGAGGACAAACAGTATCCTTGAACCCAAATGAATCTTCCTCTCATCAGGGGCCTACAAGTTGACTTCTCGTGGTGCCTTTATATCTCTGTCTTGAAACAAGAAGTAGATTTTACTACGAGACCATCAGTTATGCCTTAACTGCTTTGGGTCACACAAGCACAAAGAGTGCTCTTCATATTAGTGTTATCATTGCAATAAAGCTCATCACACTATCATTTCTAAAGAGTCTACTTCCTCTTGTGTTGAATTACCAAGTTACACTGACAAAAACACATTTGCGAATAAAATTGAAAAAGACATGGTTGCCTAGCGTTTACTTACCGTTTTGCGACGATAATAAGATTTGATGCTCTTGAGTGTTTCTTTTGATTGCCAGAATTTTTGTTAGTAGTTAATAAGGCTCTTTAATATTAGCCTACGACTTATTGTAATTCAAACAAAAACTTGATAACACTACGTTATCTAGTGTTGATAACACTGTGCCCATGACAACTACCCACTTAGTCTATTTTACTCTTGAGTCTCACTGTAAATCAAACTTTCTAAGTAAATCAAAGTTTCTCGTTAAGGCTTTAATAGTACCTAAATTCTCGTCATGTCAACCTCCTGTAGATTGTCAGCTAATAGACATAAGTTTTTGTGAGAATCTGGTTTTATCCTGTGAAGGTCGTTACTATTTATAAGTATATTTATTGGAATTTGATGTATGCTTTACAATAGAGTTCTTATACGTGACGCCATATATTTGTATACGTTAGTATTTCTGATTTACACTTTTAAGAAGGATGGGAGAGAATAAGGACTTATAGGTATGACGCTGGATGCATAGTGCCCCCAACATGTATTACGAGATTCCTCAGTGGAAGTATAGAGATGCAGTCAGATTCGTAATGCTCCTGACTCGTGATATGCAACGTCCCCGGGATGACTTGCACTATTATGTCCAAATTATTTACTCTCTGATGCTACCTTTGGGTGCGGTAATTCGCTAATGCCCTGGGATTGCTCCAATTCATACTACTCTTAAGATCTGCCTGTTTATCAGCTATCTTACTTAGAGGATAGCTATGGCTCATACTGCCCTAGAGATCCGTTCTTTATTCACTAAACACAAGAGAGTAGCTCCCTGGTGAACGGGGAAAACTAAAAGACTACAGTAGCCATTTTATGGCCTGTCTTGCTATAGTATAATATGCAAGGTATAATATAAAAAGTAACCATCAAATATAAAGATATTTTTCCATTTATTGTGGTATCGAATGAATACACAACAGGGCTTTAAAGAGTAAAGCTCCCTAACTAAAGTACCGGACTCGTTGCTTAAGGAAAAAGTTATTAACACTGGCTAGCATCGGCCATTTATATCCGTCAGCATTGATGGCTTTGATTAGCTCTCGCATAAGGTGTATATCTATGACATACGTTTGACTATTAAGGCACCTTGACATATATTTAATTAGCGTACAAATTCAAATCAATGAGAGCTTAGTATTTGTGGTATATTTCAAGAACAATTAATTTTAATTTACTTGTTTCTTTACAGGCTAATCCTGAGAACTACAACTTAAACTACGTTCTTCTAGATCTTTAGCCCACGCTGTAATTATCAGTAGTGAAGTCCGTAACATTGCTCCCAAAATGCCCATAGTTTGAATGTCTCAACTTGGTTGGTTAATTTCTGGATAATTCCCCTTATCCTTGAATTTTAATCCAAATAAGAAATCTCTGATGAATACAGGAAAAGCTAAACTCAGTGATTTAGCGCACAAATTCTGGTCGCTTGAGGATTCCTTATCGTTGAAATCAAGGTTAAGTTAAAATGAACATGCGTACTTTGAGTTCCTTAGTAATACACATTCCTGAATTTCCACTGCCAATACGTGGTTAAGTTTCCATTTAAAATTGATTCTCGTACCTGTCCATCATTGTCAAAGCAGTTCTTTTAATTAGCCCTTGTTATGGTTCATGATCTTAAATGCAAGATTTCATCAAATTTCCAGAATATACTAAAAGATTTGCCTCCTAAGTCTTCAGCCAATCAGCTGAATTGAAACCCTTAGCTAGATCTACGAAGCTTTTTTATTTCAACCACGTGTGTCCGACTCTCCATGTTCTAGGATCAAACGCCTCCTTTTAACTCAATTGTCAGATTTCTTTGATCTCTTGAGTTGGATCACTCCTGTTATTATTTCTGCTATAATACTTTCAGTCTTTGTGGATATAACAATTGTATTGGGATGATGCACGTTGTGTCCAAAGCTACCTAGAGATTAAAAAATTTAAACGTACCTTTCGTTTCAATCCTTGTGGTTTTTTAAATATGAGATTTAAGGTATGATTCTTACTTACACTAGACTTCGTTTTCTAATAATCTACATGACTCTCAAGCAAATAACTCTTTTTCTCAATTATTATTATCAACCTTTGCCTGATAATTTCGGTGTATAATTTACCCGTGGATGAAAGTAATAAGATTTATTAGTGTTTATGTATACTGGGCTTTTCTCATGACTCGAGAAAGTGAAAAGTCCAGGTGAATGGTTTCGTTTTTGTCAATTCAAACTGCAATGTGGAAATTGTTGTGATGTTGCGTCGAGGGTTTATTGATGCAGAAGAACATATGATGTAGCATACAGTGATAACAAATAAAGAACTCTCCTAGTAATAAAGATTTCTTTCAAGATAAAGTTTATTGACCAAAGAAATTCTGCTTCGAATTTACAAGATTTAGTGGTGTAGGAAAGTTCACGAGAAAAGTGTTACTCAAAACAAAATAAAAGCGATGTCTTCTATGAGGCGACGATTGTGCCAGTCGCTCGTCAGAAGAATGCACAAAAAATCGAACGTACCTCAATTTTTTTTTGACTTGACACTAAAAAAATGCTAATTGTTAATAGCTATACGTTACGACAATCAGCCAGAGACTAGGTTTTCTGTAGACTTCTCCCAAAGAGTATAATTTAGCCCCTGGTGTAAAGACGCTGCCAATTAACTCTATGGTGAGGAAGAGACTGCTTCGCAGAAGCGTCAGATCGCTTCGACGGTCGAAAGGCAAGAAGGATAATGCAGCGCTTGTGTTGGGCGAACGAGGGCCGAAAAAGATAGAACGCGTAATTACAAAAAGGGGGGAAACTCGCTCACAGAGAGTCAATTCACTCTAAATACGCACGCGAATATCCCTACCTCAATTCTCCAGCAATCCGTCCTCTTGACGCTAACGGGCTAGATATACAGAGAAGACAGCCTATGTGTTCACTCTTAAGTAAACAACAAGTATTAAAATTTCTTTGCTCTCTAATGTTTAAGTTTTGAGTCGCTGGAATAATTCACAAAAATCATTTATCCAAACCTCTTTTTACATTGGTTAACACTATAGTTGATATCTTTCTACCTGAGTTATAAACCTTAAAGATAGTATTTTGATTTCTTAGCTTTATACTCAGAGTATGTTTTAGTATTTTAAACTCCACAATACTATTTTTGTTCAAAAGAAGTCACAGTTTTTTTACCCTGTAAATGAACATAAACATTCCTCCTACTTTTTACCTAAATGCATAGATAACTTTTAACTTATTTTCCCTTCCAGCACAATCTTTGCCTAACTTATGCTTCATTTTATGTTGGCTAATATTCAATATATACATACAATACTATAACATTTTGATGTAACAACGACTTACATTAACATTAATGCACTGGTTGCAAAGTTTGTGCATGTTTTTATTCATCGTATAAAGAAAAACTCATTCAGTTCAAGTCCATTTACGTACAAGTACTGAACTGAATATCATCGCGAATGTCTTCCGAAATTTGTACTGTACCAGAATTTATTATTTATTAAGCTTATCATTAAAAAAAAGACCACGAAATAGCTACATTTCAATGAAGTCTGATATTACAAGCTGTACGACACTGACAATGCCTAAACTTACAGTAATATTATAAGGAAAATATAATAGTAATGAGTTTCAACAAGTTTTATCTTAGAATTTAAATGTTATATAGCAAAAATGACAGAAACATACGGTAAGATTGAGATAATTTATTGTCACAAGCTGCACGCCACTGATAATGCCTAGACATTGATTATTATTACTTAGTACATATAAAAGTGATAAGTTTCAAAAATTTTTGGTGTCTCGAATTTTTAATTGTAAGTATTATATCGTAAAAATAATCAAAAAGTACGGAAATTTAGGGTTTATAAAAAATTACTAGCTGCACGCAACTAATAATGCCTAGACACGTAGTAACACTACAAAATATCTAGGATAGTTTTAAGTTTTAACCATTTTTGCCTTCCAAAATTAGTACCTTCAAATGTTACATCGCAAAAATGACAATGAAAAATAAAATGAAATAAAAAATATGGAAAGTTAAGTAAAATTTGCTAACACAATCTGCACGCTACTGATAATGCCTAGACATTAATTATTATCATCACTTTAGCACATATAAAAGTTATAAGTTTCAACAATTTTTGTTTCTTGGAATTAATAATATTAAGTGCCATATCTCAAAAATAACCAAAAAGTTCGGAAAATTAGGTTAAATATAGCATTACTAGCTGCACGCCATTAATAATGACTATAAAATTGGTAATATTATTTTGTTTCTATAATAGTCATTGGTTCCAACAAATTTCCTTTTCCGAAATTCTAAATTTCGTGGGTTATATCGTAAAAATGACTAAAAAATATGGAAAATTGAGGAAAATTTAGTATTAGAAGCTGCACACTACTAATAATGCCTAGACTTTTAATCTTATCAGTTAGTCTAAACAATGGTTTCAAGGTCCATCAGTTTTCGTCTTCCAGAATTCTTAATTTCAAGTGTTGCATCGTAAAAATGACCGAAAAATACGGAAAGTAAGGGAAAATTCATTATCACAAGCTGCGCGCCACTAACTATGCATTGACATTTATTGATAACACTTACATATAGTACATATAGAAGTCATAAGTTTCAACAATTTTTGTCTTCCGGAATTATTAACTTCAAGTGTTAAATCGCAATAATTACGAACAGTACGGAAGTTTAGGGTAAATACGGCATTACGAGCTGCACGCCACTGATAATGCATAGACACTTTTTAGTATTACTTAAAACCTGTAAAAGTGATAAGTTTTAACAATTTTCGTCTTTAACAATTATTAATTTCAAGTGTTGTATCGCAATAGATGGCCGAAAGTTACGGAAATTCAGGTTGAATACGACAATACGGGCTGCACGCCACTAATAATGCATAGAAACTTAGAATCATTATTTGATTTCTATTATAGTTATCAGTTTTAACAATTTTCTTCTTCTGGAATGATTAATATTAGGTGCTGTATCGGAAAAAGGACCGAAAAGATCTGAAAATTAGGAAAAATTTATTACCACAAGCTGCACGCCACTAATAATGCCTAAACAATCATTATTATTACCGAGCACGTATAATAGTTAAGGTAGTTGTTTCCCAATATATAGGTCAATCGTATGTATAGATATACAATACTAAAGTTATGTTCATATATCATCCCGTATTCAAAATATCAGAGAGAAATTTGAATGCCTCTGCGTGCACTTATACGTACATAAACACATACATTTATCTGCTTGTACTCATGTGACAATGTAACGTTGCCCTATACGCGATACTTACTTGGTTCTGTTCCAAAATCAAACAAGGAGCACTTTCTTGATTACTATTACTTAAAAACTGTATGGTAAAAAATTCTCAAAAAAATGTATATGTTCCTTTACTGTCCAAGGTAGTTTTCATGGTTTTTTAATATTTATAGATATGCGGTAAGTTACACTTTTTAAAGTAATGGGGCTATAAAGTGTTTGCACCATTGCTCCAATGTTAAAAAAATGATTTTTGACGAGGGTATTTTAATAACGACGTGGTAAATCGATCTCAAATTTATTACACATATTTTTAGACGCTTATATTAGTTTTGCTAAAAATTTCGTACCTTTTTAGATACTTTTGATTTAGATAACAACTACCTTAAAAGTTTTAACAATTTTTGTCTTCAGATATCATCAGTAATGAGTGCTATATCGCAAAAATGACCGAAAAGTATGGAAACTTGGGGAGAATTTATTATCACAATCTGAATACCACTGATAATGCCTAGTTTATAATGGATATTACTTTATACATACAGAACAGATAAGTTTCAACAACTTTTGTCTACTGGAATTATTACTGTAAAGTGTTATATCGCAAACATTACGAACAGTACGGAAGCTTAGGGTAAATACAGTATTACGAGGTGCACGCCACTGCTAATGCCTCGCACATATTAATTCATTATTTAATGTTTTTAAGATGAATCTGCGTTTAGTGCATCTTCTCTTTGCTGTCTGTCTTTATATCACCTGGTAAAAAGTAAAAAGAAACGATTTTTAGGAAAAAGGAAATGAAATTTCCGTGAATCATTAAATAAAACATGTTTTGCAGGTGTAGGAAAGTTCACGAGAAAAGTGTTACTCAAAACAAAATAAAAGCGATGTCTTCTATGAGGCGACGATTGTGCCAGTCGCTCGTCAGAAGAATGCACAAAAAATCGAACGTACCTCAATTTTTTTTTGNTATTAAAATATTGTAAATAGGCTCATAATAATAATAAATGATGTCACTTAGTTGGCATGACGACTGCTTGATAAAAACCAGGATCCCGTGAAGAATTGAAATTTTACGTAAAGCCATTTGATTGTAGGCCTTGCAGTGATTCGCTTCTGACTCATAGTTTCACAAGTTCATGTTTCCTGAAATGTAGTGAGCTTCGAGGGAGTGAGTAGACAATATCCGCCATTTGTGGCTCATGGGGAAGGCGTGAGCTTGAAAACGCATCATTTATCATATATGTACGTCACGATATACATATACGTATGGATATAAACATATATACAAGTATTTGACTAAACTCCTCATGAGCCTTAAATGGCGGTCGACCAATCATGAGCAGTCCGAAGATTGTCCGCTCACTCCCTCGAAGCTCACTACTGAAATGCTAGTGTTAGCATCCTCTCGGCAAGTACATTTAAACTGTATGAGAGTCGCAGCAAATCAGCTGTTACGTGTAAATAGAATAAGTTCTTTAATCTACCAAACCCTTAATGATCTAGTCCCCACTTTATTATCTAATTAATGAGAGGACTTATTTAAAATTTCAATTTACTAGTTAATCAAAAAGGTGTTTCTTGAAAGAGCAATTCGCCGGTAACGTTTTTCTGTCGGTCACTTTATTTTTCCCGGGGAAGTGTACCTTTGTGTACCCGCACGTATTACACTATACTATACAAAAAAAGTATGTATGTCTAGAGTGAAATTACATTTGTATTAATCCCAGACATGGCTTGATCATTGTAGCTTAGGACAACTATAATGACCGACAGAAAAACATTTTACTACTAATAACCGCGGATAACTCTTATAAGATACACCTTTTCGATGAACTATAAAATTGAGATTTTAACTTAGTTATTTAATTAATTTCACGATTAAATAGAGGTTGTATTGTTTAGGATTTAATAAAATGATAAACTTATTATTCTACGTAGACATAACAGCTAATTTGCTGCACTTCTCGTATAGTTCGTGTTTTCTTTCCGAGAGGCCGCTCACACTTGCATTCAGGTACAAATTTCCTTGATAACTTACTACGATTGTTACTCTGGTAGATACGACGTACGTTTTGACTGAAACCTTTTTTGCCAGTAGTGCAGTTTGTAGACCAATCACTAAACCTTTGAATTGAGAAATAGATATGCAGTGATGGTTTTTCATAAACTTGGAGAATCAAACCCAAAAAAGACGATAAAAAATACAAAAACTCCAAAAAAATGTGGCGTCATTTTAAAAAACAGGTTTCCTGATTTATTTTGCAAATATCGCGTCAACGATAATAGATACGCCAAACATGATGATATTATCGTGTACGACGGAAAATTTGCTATCAGTTAGGCACTTTTGGAACATGTTGACTTACAAAATATCTTGAGAAAAACAATCACTAAGATGATTCCGGCCATTACTGTAAGACTTAGGAAGATGAAGCCAGCGGCCAATACCGGCGGTGCCGGCGAAGCCAAGCTATTCGCTTCGTGCAGAAATTTAAAACAACGCCACCTGCAGGAGAAATAATGTCGGTGGTAACTAACAAAGAATACGTATCATCTCATAGACAATGATAGATTCTAAGTGTTTATTTCAACAATAAAAAATATATCACAACTTAGAAAAGTTTTTTCAGTCATTAATAGCTTATAAATAGCAAATAATACTTTCGTTTCATTTCATGAAGAATAAGAAATAAATTTCTAGTATGAAATGAATATGCGTAAGTAAGCATTCTAAATACTATTTTCTAATGTGCTGATTTGAGAGTACTCCAAGAAATGACCTGATATTCGAGTAAAACCACAATACACACTTATGAAATACCAGCATATTAGGTAGAAAAAAATTCGTTTATTAGGGCATTATTAATATGTATTTTTTAACTCGTGAGTATACTCAACACTTAAAAAAATTATATCAGTTATTGAATATATATTATCGTTGAAATAAATGCATATAACAAATCATTGTCCATAAGATTCTGTGTATTCTTGTTAGTTGGTATCGACAACTCTTACCCTGTAGGTGGCGTTGTTTTAAATTGCTGTACGAAGCGATTAGCGTCCTCCACCATGTGCAAGACAAATATAACAATCCAAGTAATGGTGTGGAGAGAAAGACAAAAAGAAAGAGATAGCAACCGAGAATAAACTGGATCGAATTTTTTGTTTCAGTTTACGGGCATAGCTCAATTTTGTATTTTGAGTCAAATAAAAAGTTTTGTCAGTATAAAAACTGTATTAAAAAGACAACTTTTAGTTTTAGTTTCCGGGATTTTCTATTAATTTAGATAAGTCTGAATTTGAGGTATTTTTTTTTTTTCGATAATCAAATTAGTCAATTTAGGGGTAAATGGCCTAATTACTGCGCAGTCACCAGCTAGTGTGCACTTGACGGTAAAACAAAATAAGAAAATTAAATAGAAAAGTTTTTGTGTTCTAATATTGTAACACGCTTAAACAATAATAATGTTTTATCTAGAATCATACATAACATTATGACATTTATCATTGTTTACTTATGTGATTTTCAACGAATCTAAACGACAAAACTTTGTAGACGTGCGTCGTAATTGGTGCGAAGTATTTGGGTCTAGGCTTCAGCATGTAAATAGTATCAGAAATACCTGCGTAGTAGTTAGGGGCACAGTGACCGTTGCTGATTTTCTAACCATGCGTAGTAATACAAACAAGAAATATTAGCACTAGAACAATTATTCAGAAAAATATGTAACATAACTGAAAAACGTTTCTTCTTCTAATCGCATGAGATGCTGCTGATAAAAATAAAGTACAATGGCTTTGATTTGCATTCAAAAACATCAGGAGATGAGACATTTAGCGTAGTTGAAAATTTCAGTCTGCAATAAATGGGTCACTCGCCCCTAGTTGATTTCCACGATTTATAGACAAAAAGAATAGATAAGACAACAGTATTTAACAGCACAATACTACAATAAAGAAGAACAAAATTATTGGACCATGGTGAAAAAAAAACAACCTTTTGTATTTTTTATGTAATAAGTATATTTTGCGTACAGCACTGTTATGATTTGACTTTGTAATTAAAACTATGATTATTAATTTAGTAACAAAACAGCTGGTAGCCCACTGTGGTGGATGACTAGTAAAAAATTGTTTTTAACGCGTAAGCAAACTACTTGATGAATAAAGCAAGTTTCTGCCTATACGCTTTATTTAATGTTCTCCGACGTTTTTGTAACGTTAATTTCCGTCAACTAGGCCCAGAAATACTGTTTTATAGATAAGCATAGAAGTTTTTTTTTAAATCCACCATTTCTGACATTAAATAAAAAAAAAAACCAAGTAACTATTGTGTCGCAGAATAAAAATCATAAGAGGTTTTTTAACAGTAAAACAAAAAGAAAATAAGCCTTGAAAAATAATTTTTAACCTGTTGTAGTGAGGTGAAAGGCGTAAAACTTATTAATATGACTAATTTTATAAGTGAAAATAGAAAAAACCGTCATTTGAAACTAAGCCCAAATGATAAAAAATTCTCAAAGATGAGGAAAAAATTGCACCTCAAAGACTTTTTTTTTACCGTCAAAATTTTGTTTTGGAACCTAAATAATAAAACGTGTGCATTTAGTGATCGGCGATACTAATTGATACCGCAATACCAAGTTGATACTTTTGTCCAAGTATCGATACCAATGCTTATACTTTTAGGTATCGACATATAGCGATACTTTGATACTCGATATCCACAGTATCAAGGTATCAGTATTTTTTTCCAAGAATGACCGTAAGTTGGTATATTATTACACCTTATGAGAGTTTTTCCTCTTATCTAAGGCTGCCGTCACATGGAGAGCGTAACGCGTACTGCGTAACTGTATGAGCTCATCAGAGTAAGAGAAGGTTCGCGTATTCAACTTCTCTCACACTCTCATGAGCTCAAATGATTGTGCAGTACGCGTTACGCTCGCCATGTGAACGTGGCCTAAGCCTCTTTTTTCAAAAAAAAGAACACTCACTGCTAGACGGGAGGTTGTTCCAAAAGCTACAAAGTAAAGAGGCTGTTGCAAACAAATTTTGTATACTAGGTCATGACCTACTGCAGCGGCTACACAATGGTTTAATTTCAAATACGTCTTTGAATTCTTTCTCACATCCTCACTATTTTTATAAGTTAGGATAGTGTTGTTTGTTTTAGTAATTTCGAATTTTCAATGATAATAACTAATTCTAACCAAATGGTCAGAGCATTTTCAACCATGGCAGGTGATTTTAAATTTGTAAATTTATGCGATGACAAAGTTTCTTTGTACACCTGTGGTTGGTGACAAACTAAACTCCTTTTTAGAAATATTTTACAGCCTCCGTGCTTTGATATGTCATTCAAAATATCTATTGAGGAAGATATTGTAGCTTACCCCTAAGATAGTAATTTTTTTTTTTGTATATTTTACAACTTGAGTACATTAAGAATTTATTCATAAAACTTGACAATAAAAAGAATTTATGTTGACTCATTTTCTTTCTTTCATATACGTACTGACGCACTGTATGCAGTATATGTATATACTTACCGATACTTCGATACTCGAGGATTGTAACATAGCGTTTTCTTGCCCTGCGACGAGTACGGTGTCACGGCCATGGTGGTCCTGAAGCAACGCACAGAGCCACCTTAATTACTTACCGATGGTCACGCTTGAAACGATGCGAATGGTACTGCACCTAAATCTGCTTAACGATGCTTGCAGCTTGGCCAAACCAAGTTCTGCTCCTGGAGACTCTCACCTATAGGTCCTGTCGAAGGTAGCCCGTCGGGAATCAAGCTACTGTATTAGGGAGAAACGATCGGCGTGACCTAAAAACATTGTTGTCGGAAAAGGGCATGCACTTGATACACAAAGAAAGTGGCGGCGGCGGATTTGTCCTCGAAAATAAGAATCTCTTTATTTAACACCAGGATCACATACACGGGCATCTAGGCTCGGGGATCTCGGCGTGATACGGTGCAACGCACGTGGCACGATAATCATGCTTTTCTCTCCCTCTCTCTCTCTCTTTTTTTGTCTCTTGCTCTCCTCTTCTCGCGCTTTTGGGGGCCGGCTCGTCCAGCTCACCCGGGCACTACACCCTCAACGCACACACACATACGCTCACGTACGATTTTCACTAGGACCCTACGTGGCTACTTTATCTCTGGGTGCACCGTCGCTGGATGCCCTCAATTTTTCCTCGCTGACGGGGACCTTATCGAAGTCAGCCCTTGTCCTCGGTGTCGTCGGCGTCCCTCAGCTTGTTCGTCGGCAGGTCAAGGTTCTGGCACTGGCTGGTGAAAGTGCTGGCCGGGATCGTAACAGCAGGCACGAGATTGGGGTAGCTTGGCAAAAGGTCGTAGTTGGCTTCTTCTTCTCTTTCTCTGGAGCTCTGGTTCGCGCGATTGATACTTCAAAAGTGATGCGTTAGGCCCACGAATTAGTACAGTTGCGTTATCGCACTATATTTATGTACCGAATTTTATCGACAGAACATGATTCACACTCGAACGGGACGCAATTTATAGTGCATACGCTTAATACAGATATATACATATACATTTATGTATGTATATATATATATACATACACTCCTCGTCGATAAAGCAACACTGGATTGCTACATTGCCGTGGTAATTGCAAGTATTTTATAATACGCAATTACACAGATAGACACTCATATACTAGGACTATACATTCCTTGACTTTCTTTCGGTGCTATGTACTTTTCGTACTTTTCGGTAATTTTGCGATACAGCACTTAATATTGATAAATCTGGAAAAGGGAAATTCTTAAAACTCAATATTATTATATGCACTAAGTAATAATATTAACTGTCTTCACATTATCAGTGGCAAGCAGCATGTGATAATAAATTTTCCCTAAATTTCCGTACACTTCGGTCATTTTTGCGATGTAGCGCTTGATATTTATAATATCAGAACATAAAAGTTGTTAAACCTTTTTCCTATTATATGTGCTAAGTAATAATAATAAATGTGTAGGCATTATTAGTGGCGTGCAGCTTATGATACTAAAGTTTCTTCAAATTTTAAGCTTCTTCCGGACATTTTCGCAATATAGCACATAATATAAAAAATTGCGAAAGAAGAAAATTGTTTAAACCAATAACTATGATAGAAATCAAATAATATTACTAAGTGTCTATGCCTTATTAGTGGCGTGCAGCCCGTATTGCTGTATTCACTCCAAATTTCTGTACCTTTCGGCCTTTTATTACGATATGAAACTTGAAATTAATAATTCCCAAAGACGACAATTGTTAAAACTTATTACTTTTACATGTTTAAAGTAATAATAATAAATGTCTATGCATTATTAGTGGCATGCACCTTGTAATGCTGTATTTACCCTAAACTTTATAAAATCGTAGGAACAAATAACTTTTATAGAAACTAAGTAATATTACAAAGTGTCTAGGCATTATGAGCTGCGTGCCACTTTTGATGGTAAGTTTTTTCAGAATTTCCATACTTTTTGGTCATTTTCTGTGGTATAGCACTTGAAATAAGGAATTCTGGGAGACGAATATAGTTGAATCTTGACTAGTTTATATGTACTAAGTAGTATTATTCAATTCTAGGCATCATCAGTCGCGTGCAGCAAGTGCTCATAAATTTTTTATTATTTTCTGTATGTTTCAGTTATTTTTTGAAATACAACTTTTGAATTCAATTATTTCGGAAGACAAAAGTTGTTAAAACTTAACACTTTCTTATGTTTTAAGTAAAATTAATAAATGTTTGGGCATTATCAGGGACGTGCAGCTTGTAATAATAATTATTGTTTAGGCTTTATAAGTGAACAGCAGCGGATGATATCGGATTTTCGCCTAAATTTCCGTACTTTTCGGTTGTATTTTGCGATACAACACTTAAAAGTTATCATTCCGGAGAACAAAAATTTGTTGAAACTTATCACTTTTATACGTATTTAGTAATATTATCTAATTTCTAGGCATTATCAGTAGTAAACAGCTTGTGACAATAAATTTTTCTTTAATTTTTGTATTCTTCCGTAATTTTTGCGATATAACACTGAATATTGAGATTTCCAAACGAAAAATATTGTTCAGAATTTTTAATATAATATGTACTTAGTATAAGTAAAGGTTATCGAAGCATTATCAGTGCGCGCAGCTTGTGATAATAAATTTTCCCGTACTTTCTGTATTGTTTGGGCATTTTTGCGATATACCACTTAAAGTTAAGAATCGTGGAAGACCAAAAAATTTTTTAACTTATTCCTGTTATAAGTACTAAGTAAAATTCGTATATGTTTATGCATTATTAGTGGCGTGCAGCTCGTGACAATGAATTTTCCCCAACGTTTTTCGTTTTTTTTTTTATTTTTGTAATATAACAATTGAAATTAATAATTCCGGAAGTTTTAAATCGTGAGAACAAATTACTATTATAAAAACTTTACAACATTACCAAGTGTTTAAATACTATACTATGAACAGCAGCTAGTGATAACGAAATTTCTCTAAATTCTCGTACTTCTAGTAATTTTTGCGATATAACACTTAAAACTAACAATTTCGAAACACGAGAATTGTTAAAACTCATAACTTTTATATGTACTAATAGTGATTATTAAATGTCTAGGTATCATCAGGGGTGTGCAACTTGTGATAATAAATTTTCCCTAACTTTTAGTACTGTTTAGTTATTTTATCGATATAACACTGAATATTAAGAATTCTAGAAGCCAAAAATTGTTGGAACTAATAATTTTTATAGCCACAAAATAATATTACCACGTTTCTAGGCATTATCAGTTGCATGCAGCTAGTAATGCTGTATTTACCTTTAATTTCCATACTTTTCGGTTATTTTAGCGATATAGCACCTAATATTAATTACTGTGGACGACGAAAATTGTTGAAACTAGTGAATATCATGGAAACCAATCAATGTTACTAAGTGTCCCGTTATTATTAGTGGCGTTCAGCTCGTGTTCCTGTATTTACTTCAAATTTTCGTACTTTTCCGTCTTTTTTGCGATATAACACTTGAAATCAAGAATTCTGAAAGTCAAAAATTGTTGAAACTCATTAGTTTTATAAGTTTGAAGTAATGTTAATAAATGCTTATGGATTATTAGTAATCCGCATCACATAATTCTGTATTTATTCTAAATTTCCATACTTAATGGTAATTTTTGCGATGTAGCTATGCATTATTAGTTGCGAGCAGCTTGTGATTATAATTTTCCCAATTTTTTTGTTTTTTTGTCTTTTTTTGCGAAATAACACTTATAATTAATAATTCCGAAAGATTAAAATGATTGGAACAAATCACTGTTATAAAAACTTTATATCATTACCTAGTGTCTAGGTATTGTACAATCCAAAGCAGCTAGTGGTAATAAATTTTTTAAAAATTTGTGTACTTTTTAGTCATTTTTTGCGATATAACACTTAAATCTAATAATTCTGAAACACTCTTTCATTTCGAGAAGGGTACTAATTTTTATGATCTAAAAATTGTTAGGTGCCTCCCATATTACTTGTTAAAGCTTTTAAAGCATTTTAGTTAAAAAAAAAAAAAAAAAATTTTTTATTATTTTTGTTGCATGCAACGGTTGCCAACTCTAGAGTCATGTACTGATGAAAATATCATTAAATAGTATAAAAATTCTAAAACTATTGAAATATCTCGATGTGTTCTCTCGAGGATCTCTTTTAGTGAGATACACGTTTATATGAATACTAAAAGTTTTAAAGAATCAATAGTTTACTGATTGTTTAGGATTTGCTGTTTATAAAAATGCCAAAAATAAGCTGAAGGATGAGCTGCAAAGACATAAAAAGTAAAAAAAACTGTCTGATGGGTCAGCAAACTAAATCGTGTTAACATTTTTCTATAATTGTCATAGTCTTAGTATTTTAGTTTATAATTTTGTTATTATGTAACTTTACTTTTTAGATTAAGAACAAGATAGTAATAGATTTTAATACAATACTGTACTCGCTACATAAAGGAGATTTTAGAAACGATTGAATTTCATAATTTGTCTCTCTTGTTTTCATATGGGATGTGTCTGCCAACCGAAGCTTTATTTTTTGTTACATCTGAGTTTAAGAGGTTCTCTACCGTTTGCCTTGTCTGATTGCCACAGTAGGTCCTTGCTAACCAATTAGGTAACCTACAGACGGATTACCGACTTCCACTTTACGATTTCTTATTGGAAATTACGATTGTTTTCGATAAAATTTTATTTAGGAAAGGATTTGTTATTTCTATAAACTAGGAAGTGATATTAAGTGTACTGCTTACTGATTTATTTTTTTTCCAGAAATAGATGTTGAATTTCATATTTTAGAGAGTGCAACATGTCATGGTTTGGCGTTTTGGTTTGACGTAGCTTTTATTGGTTCTTCACAAGAAGTATGGCTAAGCACTTCACCAACAGAACCGCTTACTCATTGGTATCAAGTTCGCTGTTTACTTGAAAAACCGTTATTCTGCAAGAGCGGACAACTATTACTGGGTAGAGTGAATTTAAGCGCTAATAAAAGGTGAGAACTTTTTAATTACGTATTGATTACTAACCTTTTGTTAATTATTTTAAAAAACGATCTTCGTAAATTTACTTGATTAAAAAGTGTAAAATCAAGATTTATATTGCAGTACGTATGCTTACTGATTTTTATCACAATTAATTTTTTAGACTTGGGACGTACTAAAGTGAATTTTTTAACGTTTTAGAGGATTTAAGACCAAGTAAATTCAAAGTTTTTTTTTTATGTGACTTATATACACTAGTGGGGCTGACGCCCCCCTGCATGCTCTACGGGCCAACCCCCCACTAACAAATTGAGTAGACAAAATAACAACATTACTCGTGTAATTATCAATGCAGGCTGAGAATAATTTCACAACAGCAGAATCCGTGACTCACAAAGGAGTTGATAAAACAGATGACAACATAAATATTAATTTTCCAATAGAATTGTTAAATAATATCGGAGAAGGTGTCCCACCATACAAATTAAAATTAAAAATAAATGCTATAGTAATGGTAATAAGAACTTTAAGTATGTCAGACGGTCTCTGTAGAGGCACAAGATTAAAAATAACAATACTATTTAAGTATAACATAGAAACAGAAATAATTATGGGAAAAAAAAGCAAAGTTTATATTCCTAGAATAACATTGAATACTGGCACCTTATTATCATTACCTTTTGTCTGCTATAGAAAACAGTTTCCCTTTGTATTAGCATGTTCTATATTTATTAAAAAATCAGAAAAACAGAGTTTTGATTCTTTAGGATTGTATATTAAAAAACCTTTATTCTCTTACGGACAATTATACGTTGCTTTATTAAGATGTAAGAATCCAAAAAGAATTTTTATTCAAATTGCATCCGAGAATAAATCAGAAATTAAAAATATTGTTTAGCTAGAAATTTTTCAGTAATTCAAAAATATGTAACTTTGAAGATCGTCACATTAAAACAGACGTATGTTAATTCATAAAAACCATGAAAAACAAATATGTGAAAAATGTGGAAAGGGTTTTAAAAGAACAGATGGGTTAAAATGACACATAAAATGTCACAACATTAAGCTAACAGAATGAATTATTGTTTTAAAAGCTTAATTATGTTTGTCTATTTAATTATACCTTCTCCTGAATTTTGTCTTTTTGTAAATAAAGTCCTCAGTTAATCAAGAATTTTATAATTGGGTAAAGTACACATGGACCAGAAAGAGATTCCAAAAGTAAAAGTTCAATCAAGTTATACAAATAATGGTCCTTCAGAGACATATAGTGAGTAAGGGGGAGAGAATAGGTAGAGGAAGACCTATGGTCAGTGACTTAAAAAACCCTAAAAACAAGTGACTCAACTCAAGTCGTAGTAAACATGTTTTTAAAAAAAAGACTTTTTTTTCATTCTTCATAATATGCGTTAATTACATTAGGCTGTGGTAATTAAAAATTTTCTTAAGTCTTCTTGAAATTATTATGTAGTTGCACTGTGTGGGTCGTTAGTTTTTTCTTTAATAATTTACCACGCTTTTATCAATGTAAGATGCAGAGTTGGCGTTTGTATCACTAGTTATTGTAATAAAAATATCGTAAGTTACATAATCAATATGTATATCCTTACTAATATACTTATTAGTTGGCTTTGTACAGTTTTTTTGATAAAAATTTATTTTTAATGCACCAAATAGGAAATCATTGTAATAACTTTGCCTAAAGATGGTTGGAGAACGTGCAATAATAAGACACTGTTTACTTGTATTTTCCATTCTGATAACTTTTTTAATCCTTACATTTCTTCCGTGATAATATAAGAAGCATTCTTTAACTCTACTCGATTGTAAATATAATGATATAATATTAATAGACCAGGAAAAGAAGACGCTTTAACCTCTCTTTTAAAAAAAATTGCAGAAGTGAGTTTGCCATCTGTTTTGGCACGTTTTTGCAGTAAGTGTCCATAATTAATTGTTTTGAACATTTGAATTTATTAAAAAAATTGTTTTTGAGCCCAACAACGGCATGAAAAACTACTTTTCTGATCGTGATTTTTTTCCTGATGGGTTCATTCAATAATATCTAGTATAAAAACTGTAGGTATCTACAAAACGAGGCACGATTGTAAATAATCAGATAATTAGTTTAGTNTATTTAATGAAACCCCCGCCACATAATGTTGCGAGTTACAAGAAAATAAAAAAAAGTGGTACAAAATTGTTTGTATAGAAGTTTATGAGAAAGAAAAATGTTTTAGAAAGAAGATTGAAATTAATTAATGATTGAATACAAAATAACCATATTTTTAACGAATTAAATACTGAGTTATTAGAAGATAAAATTAATAATTTTTAATATTAAAACAAATTATGTAGGAGGGATAGTCCATTCTCTTTACTCAACCCATTAAGACCTCCTAGCCCCTTCCTTAAAATAAAACAAAAATTTTTTCCCTCAGTAAAGTGGCTTTATATATTTTTTGACCGCCATCTTAAATCCCCCTTGCTGCCCCTTGGGAAAAACTCACATTGTTTGAGCCCCCTTCGCCATTCTCAAAATAACAAAATTCTATTCATTCTTTTCCCCCCCACACACTTTTGTGTCCCCTCTTTTCCCTGTCCCCCTCAAAAGAAAACTATCTGCTACCCTCACATTTTTTATTTTCGTTACGCAAGTCATCGCTATTTCTTGCTTGTAAAAAGGAGCTAAAGTTTCCTTTATTTCTATGTAAATAAACACAATAAATGTATATTTTTATCTTCCTTCTCACGCCTTCTATAAGGTAAATAGACAGGTGCGTTGATCTTTTTTTGTTGTCATCATGTAGATTATTCTATGAAGTAGTTTTAATGCAATCATATGCATGTGTAATCATATGCATGACGTTCGTGTGAAATAATTTATTTTATATTATGGTAGAATAATAACAACCCTAAACGTTATCGCTAATCGTTTTTTTGCAAAACCATAAAGTAAAGCCCTAATCAAAAAATGACTAGAGTAATTAAATTTTTCTATGGGAGAGCACATTTTAATAGTAACGTAAACAGCCAATTAGCCCTCAAAACTACAAGCACACAAAGCTTCAAAGTAATAACATCATGACATGTAGTAATATGAAATTTGGTTAAAATATTCATATGTTGGAAAATTATTCTAATGCTGGTAAATAAGTTAGAAATGAGTAATGACTCTTAGAGGTATACAAGCAGTATTAATACATTTATCATCGTATCAACTGGCGTGTATGTAGATGGTGGCACTTTTGTATAATCACGCTTTCAAACCATCCTTGCCCTTTTCGATAGCAAATATACTAAAGACTCACAATTGAAATTCACATTATTTCTATTTCAAGAAAATTTCTTAAGAAACAAGTAAGAACGAGAAAAATATGCTGCCTGGATGTGGATCGAACACACAACCTTCTGTTTACCAGACAGTTGCTCTACCCCTTGAGCTACCGAAAAGGACATGGATGGTTTTAAATAGTGCTTATATAAAAGTGCTTTTATAAAATTTAAACTTCTAACATTCGTATAATTTCAATAACTTTTTCTTATTTTTTGTAAAAAATAAAACTGCATGTAAAAAACGAGTTAAATTCACCTATGATTAAATAATGTAATACTTATTTTTACAAAATATTCTTCCTGTTCAGTGACGACTTGCGTAAATACAAAAAATTTTTATTTTTATTCCATTGAACATTTTATTAATTTTTTTTATGATAAAATTTTAAGACTCTTAAAAGAGTCGTACTTTACGAAAGTCGTCACCCAACAAAGCTGACTGTGTACTTCGTAGCTCTTGGAAATGTCAAGTGATAACGGAAGCGAGCCACGAAGCCTAAACACATAAAGTCAGCAAGTAACGGCCCCATAGCAAGTAAGATAAAGAAGTTTAACTGAAACTTCGTTCAAGGTGCATTTCTTTGAGTGGTGTTTTAGTTAGTAGCCCGCTGCCGTTCATCGAGTGCAGTACTTCATTAAACAGGTAGCTTGCTAAACACTTTTGTTAGAAAGTGGCTGACTGTTTTTTTCCTCATCTTTTTTTATGATTAATTTGTATCTAAATTGAATAGAAATGAATCAATTAACAACAAATGGAATAAAGTGAAAGTGAATAAAATTAATAAACTGATTTACCTGAAGTGGCTATAAATAAATAGAGAAAAGAACCACTAATTATAATCGACGGATTGACAGCAACGAAGTAAAATACAACCAAGGAGAATAAAACTACGTATCTGATCTTTTATCATTCTAATACACACACATATATGTATATATGTATAAATAAATCAAAAATTACATTACCCTAAGCAAAGTAAACAACCGAATAGTTAGACATACTGCTGGTCTCGCGGCCCGTTAAGAAGCGTGAGACAAGTCCCCAAACATCTAGCTTTCACTGGATGATAAAGTTAAATAATAACGATTCATCATTTAACAAAAATTGGTAGCAGAACGTGGTTTATGGTCTCCAGCTATTTGTTTGTTTACTACAAGTTCTCTTAGTGCTGTTTTTAAAGAAACAATAAACACCGTTTAAAGAAGCATGTTCACTAAGGATGCGTAACACTCCATATAGTGCAGTGTTCGTGGACGCGTAAATGCTGTGCCTGTGTTGAGAGCTCGGTACATGCAATACTTGGTTATAATTTAAAAAACAGAAGTCCGTAAAAGAAAATTATAAATAATAATACATTAATAAATAAAAAGTATAGTAAACAAGAAAGGTTACTGTTATAAAATAAAATTTAAAAAAGTAAAGTGAAAAATAAAGTAACATTGTGTTTTAAATAACAGTAGAAAAATAAAAATAGTGATATCTTATACTACACACTTGTGGGACAGAACAAATACACAATTTTTATCCTGAACCTGTTAACCGTAGTGGTTTATCCCTTTAGTCCCGCTTCAGCAGCGACTATTCTATATCCAAGATGTGCTAACCAAAGCGGTCTTTCTTATCCTATCCTGAACCTGCTAACCAGAGTGGCTTATCTTCATTAGTCCTGCTGAAATAGCAGACACTCTTTACTCTAAATCTGCTAGCTAAAGCTATCAATGAAAATAACAAATACAAATACACAAACATATTCGCACTTAACATTGTTAGTTGTAGGAGAAAAATTCTAAAAAATGAGGTAAGGATTCAATACAAGCTAATAATATACACACAATTGTTTATGTAATAATATTTAATGAAACCCCCGCCACATAATGTTGCGAGTTACAAGAAAATAAAAAAAAGTGGTACAAAATTGTTTGTATAGAAGTTTATGAGAAAGAAAAATGTTTTAGAAAGAAGATTGAAATTAATTAATGATTGAATACAAAATAACCATATTTTTAACGAATTAAATACTGAGTTATTAGAAGATAAAATTAATAATTTTAAAGCAGAAATTAACAAACATTTCGACAATTTTATCATTTTGGTGAAAAAGAAACTCCTAAAATCAGAAGAAGGAAAATAATGAGAAGTCTGTAATTTTACTAATAATTTAATAATAATTAAAGACTTCTTATAATTTTCCCTTGCCTTATTCATGATTTATAGGCACATAGACTGCGCGTTGCACATACAGAACACTCATATGGGTGTATCAATATCATCCTGTATTAGATCACAGTACATACATTTTAGTAATGTAAAACCATAGTAAATAAAAAAAATAGGACCAAACACTATATATAAGCATGCATATCAGTACTGTATATATACATACAGTATAATTGACATTAAGGCGTCAGAGCCTGCATTGTCACATACTTACATAAATGCGTAGAAATACAACCACAGATCCATACATTGTTAACAATACGTATACTAGTCAGTGGTCGAGAGTAAATACAGCGATAGCATATTTGAGCGCGCCAGAAGGCGAACACTTTCATTTAACGCAGTGAGAGAGAGAGAGAGAGAGAGAGAGAGAGTTTTAAATCACGCCCTACATTATGGTGGCGTAGCAAGTAGGATGTATAGCTGTACAGGCCACATGAGAAATCCTTGTGCTGTATACTTCCTTACTTAAAGCAGATGATATCTTACAAGCACGCTTAATTACACTCTTTCACCTTAGTTTTTGGGTGTACATATAGTACACTTATCGTTCTGTCGGTAGACATGTACCTATAAAAATTAAAGTAAACTCATTGCACATGCGTGTGGCAAACAAACGCTCATTTTAGAGACATGTACATATACACACGGGAACGCGCACACAGACACACAGATATATATATATATATATATATCCCTTTTCGATAGCAAATATACTAAAGACTCACAATNATTTGTTTCCGAGAAATATTACTTATGTCTTTTGTGATAAACGTCAAGGACTTGATATAATATTTTTCGGAAACAAATTAACAAAACAAAATAATAGTATAAATTTTTTGTTTATTACACACACTTAAAAAATATAGAATACAAATAAATTTAAAAAAAAGGGAAAAACGCACTTAAAGCCAATTATACAAATAAGAAAATGGTCAATAAAAACGATGATGCTGACATGACAGTAGCTGAAGCGCTGATGGAGTCTCTGGATGCCAACTTCTCATTTCAGCATGCGATTAAATCCATTCGTATATTCGATGGAAAAGTATTCTACCAAAGGATTATATAAAAGATATTAGAAACGGAGAAAACTGGGCCAGAGATGGTCAAAAAGATTTATATAAAAGAGCAGTATTGCAGAATCTTCGAGGTGCCGCACGCATAAGCGTAAGTGGCCAAAATTTCGAAAACCTAAAAGCGTTTATAACCCATTTGGAAAAAAGATATGTGACAGAAAAAATTGCTGCTTATTATCAAACTCAGCTGCAGAAAGTGCGCCAATGACAAGGTCAATTAGTTTGTAAATATTATAATTATGTAAACCTACTGCTGAGTGGTGCTGAGAAGGCGTTGATGTAAGATAAGGGGAATACATCCAAAACGCATATGATGACCCCTATAAAAGACATGGCGTTAGACATAATTATAAAAGGACTAGCACCTATGATGAGCCAGCAAGTAGATGTGAAAGAACCTGCTTCTCTAGCCGACGCCACAGTGGGAAAAGTTGACTTTTTTTGGAAAAAAATCTGCCTTATCTACAAATCATAACCGATTTTCAATTTTTTTTTTTTTTATATACTCGTTAATGTATGGGCTTGACTGTATCACTGCAACTATTTAGATTTAGATACAACATTACCTAAAAAAAAAATGATAAACTATAGAAAATTGCTGAATCGTGATTTTTACTTCAAAAAACAGATTTTTTCGTGGTTGACATTAATAAGTCTCATGACAATCAATATTGCAGTTGGAGTCAGATAGAAAAATTGATAGTTAATCTTACCTCAACCTTGAAATTAATGAGTATGTTCAAAACTTTTTTTTTAAACATCTGCGGTGCCTATTAATCCTTTTAGCTGCAAAATATGCAATAGTTGTTAGGCCCTGTACTGTTTTCAGCTTAAGTGTAGCTCAGTTTCTGGTGTAGGAATGTGCAATGTGTATATAATTATGCAGTTGTGGTATATACTAGTTTTTTATATTAATTTGCTTGCTGCTTTTCTACATGGACTATTGTATTTAATATGAGTGCGAGGCTGCAGAAGACTGTCACGCATTACACTTATAATATGTACACGGGTAGTTTACTACACGTAGACTACATGTGGACTGCCCGTGAACTACTCGCATCATGCACGTGTAACCGTCATAATAAGTTGTCCACTTGTGCAGTATATATGGAACTGTACGTACGTGTAATGGTATATCGATTATCAATTGTCTTGATGTATGCCACACGTACGCAAACGCGGACATACGCATACGCACGCTCTTGTAAGAGCGGCCTTTTATTTCTTCTATGTATAGGTTGTATATGAGCCCGTATGTTGACAAAATTCTCTTCAGTAACCATACTAACTGCTACTCATACTGTTGCATTTATCAAATATATCTCAATTGATGTTGAATCATTAATATTAATAGTTAGCACTTGCATACTGTTTATTGAACTGCTTAGCTGACTCGAAACTTATTGAAGAAATGGTTATCTAAAGGGAAGCAATGACGAAATAAGAAGTCGGATGCGTATCTTAAATCAACACACAACTATAATTTTAGCAAAAGAATTCAACTACATTTATCCAAAAGAAATACGATTTACATTGCTTTAATATTGTCAAGTTGCGTGGAAGAAAGAACATTAATGTTAAAATATAACTAGAAAACGCTGATTTTCGATTTAAAGAGAAACAAACTGTCTTGAATGTAAAACTAGACTCACCAAGCTGAGGACGAGAAGAATTACATCCCAAGCAGCAAAAGTAAAGAGGCAGCACATAATTATTGAATAGCATGATGTGCTTGAAAAACTGTCCCGACTCAGCAGCAGAAAACAGGCTCTCCCGCAGGTGTTACTCGCACACCGGTCAGTAGGCGAAGAGAGCAAGCGCGGGGCCTCGTTGCGTTAAGAAGCCTGAGCTGCTTGGGCTCACCATCGGCTTAGTGTTACAATCCTATTTACCCGTGACCACATACCTATTTAAATCGTTAAATAATATGAAAATACTGTTTGGCTAGAATGCATTTCAGAGTTCTACGTGCTTTCTGATCTGGTAAAAGAATTTCTTAATTCTTGTTTAGAAAATGTCATTGCACTTCAGCATTTCATAATTACTAAATTATTTTTGCAGCATCTTATGTAAACGTTACACAAAAAATGTGCAGTTGTTGAAGTGATGTTTTCATCATACGTCACTTGAGACTGTATTCAATTAACAGAGTATTTAATATGTGTTGGGCTAATACCTGAACTTACCATAATGGGTCTCTGTTTAATTATGTAAGAGTGTCGGAATTGAGCTAAAAAATTATTTTCATGCATGCTTAACGTATTTTTTGTTTTTGCTATTCATATGTAATTTTTTGTAATTCTTATTAGTACTATCAATTTATTTTCGCAAATTTGATAATTATTTACTTTTAGGAAAATGTTATGCACCCTTTGCATACTTGCTGTGTGCAGATTGTCTATTAGAATGTGTTGTGTAAGATAATTGTACACTTTAACTTACTTCTTTTTTATGCAACCGTGGTACGTTTGTTGTCAAACATGGAGTTTGAAATACCAAACCTTTCGATCTGTGAAATAATATGGACTCAAAACCAAAACAATTAAAAAAGTCACGACGGATACAATTTTAGACAGCTTGGCAGTTAAAAATGCTTATTCGGAAGGACAGATCCTAGTTATTCGAAAACAGTTACTTGATAGCTTTTTACCGAACTTTGAGCGAAGATGGTGAAATGTCAGCAGGAATAAGTCAAAGTTTACGAAGAAATACGAAGATTTTTTGCAGTGTGACTTTGTAGTACTACTACCTTCAAATGCATATGTACAATCAGAGCTCACAGTTTCATACAGCCCAACTGTAAATGCTTCCAAAAAAGGTCGCCCACGTAAGAGTTTCGAAGAGGGCTGTGACAAAACTAAAAGTGCAAGGGTGAAAGAGCTTGCTGAAAGTCACAGTTCTGGAGAACTTTCTATGGCTTTGGAATTAAATCAATCTGTTAGCAAAGAAAGTGATTTGGACTCCGATGATGTAAACGTCAGCCATGAGTGTAAATACAATATGAAGGATATCTTAACTATGCTCACTGATTTGGGCTTATCAAAACGAAAGTACGAAAAATTAAGAATATATAATAAACATATTATGGGTACTAGATATCCAATCTACGCACGAGTTACTGAAGAAAAAGAGCACTGTTATCGAGAGAATGTTGAAGTTTCAATTATGGAGCAAGAGTACATATCATTTCACTGTTAGAGCGTATAGTTAGACGTATCCTTATGACTATAAGGGACGAAGAGCTTGTAACTTTACACAATACAAATCTACGACTTGTGGGAAAGTTGGGTATGGACGGAGCTTCCGGTCAAATAACCACCCGTCAAAAATGGTCAAAGGAAAGTCACATACTTCAAACTGCTAGCTCAGGAGATGAATCCCAGAATAGTGATATTGATAGCGATTGTGATACAGAGTTTTTAAGTGATGCTCACGAAAGTCAATTAACGGATTAATCTGTTTTTATTATAGCAATGGTTCCTTTACAACTGAAAACCGAGGATGCAGTAATCTGGGAAAATAAAACACCTTCATCAGTTCATTATTGCAGGCCTATAGAATTCCGTTTTGTGAAAGAAAATTCCGCACTGTCAAAAAAGGTGTATGATACATACTCTAGCGTACTAAAAAAGGTTCGTCTATATTCTTTTTATCTAAATGATGTACAAGTACATGTGAGTTTCGATCTACAGTAGAGTGTACAATGATAGACAGTAAAACTTGCCATGCTTTAGCTAGAGAAGAAAATGATAGGGAGATGGCGTCATGTCGATGCAATATATGTTAAGGAGGACCAAAAAACGTTAATGATTTAAAACACGTTTTAAAATTGCCATGCAAAGAGCAGTATTATAAATTTGGCTTATCAAGCTTGCATGCTTGGATTCGTTCACTTGAATACGTACTTCACATTTCGTACAATCTTGATTTTAAAAAATTTCAAGCAAGGTCTCTTGAAGAAAAACAAACGAAAAAAATTCGAAAACAGCTTGTACAGACTGCGTTAAAAAAATTACTATCGATATCTGTTGATGTTGTGAAACAGGGCTCTGACACAATAAACACCGGCAACGTAGCTCGAATATTTTTCGAAAATCACCAACTCGCTGCTCAAGCAACTGGTGTTGATCCAAATCTGATAAGAAGGCTTTATACAATAATGCAAGCACTTACTTGCAACAAAAAAATTGACGTTATTAAATTTAAGACTTATGCTTTGGAAACTGCTCAACTTTGTGCACAGCTATATCCTTGGTACGCAATGCCACCTTCAGTTCATAAAATTCTTATATACGGTGGTAATATTATTAATTATTTTGAACTCCAGATTGGAAGGTACTCTGAAGAGTCACTTGAGTGCAGTAACAAAATTTTTTGAAAAACAAGATTGGAGAATAGCAGATTGCACACTACGACATTTACTAATACAGATATACTGCATCACTTACTTGTCTCATCAGATCCAGTAATAGCGTCAAAGCGTATACGGGAAGAAAATAAATCTAAGAAACTTATTAAAGAAGCAAAAGAATTGTTTTTAATTCCGCTGCAACTCATTGTAATTAAAAACAAGATGTATTAAAAATGAAGTTTTCATCGATAATATTGCTATTATTGCGAAAATTTTACAATATTAAAAAAAATTTTTCTTAACAGTGAAAAAAGATATTGAAATATTTATTGCTTATAAATCCTAAGACAAAAATTAAAAACTTGCGTAATACTTAAAATATGGTCAGTTTTTTACAAAAATATTGAAACGCAAAAATGTAACTTAATGGCATAATACATAAAAATCAATCAAACTTGCCGTTGAATCCTTTAATATCATTGAAATTTCACATAGGCCTCAAGGTAATGAAGTATTTTTGGACTAAACGTAAAAGGAACTAAACAAAATAGATAAGTTCTGCTGGTAAGTTCTATATACAAATTAAGGTTATGTTGGATCTAAATAAAACCACCTGCAGGATATTGTTCAGCCAATTTACTGACGACTATGAAACAAAAACTATGTAAATACTTCTAGATTAGTAACAAGGGCATATTCTTTCCCAATAATACCATTATCCAGAACATACTCTTTACTTTTAAGGTTATGGTACCATTAACCATCAATCTTTCTATCTGACTTGAACTGCAACAATGGGTTTAGGAATACTTATGAATTTCAAAAACGAAAACATCTGTTTTCTTAAGTAAAAATTACGATCAAGCAATTTCCTATAGTTTATCATTTTTTTTTAATGATGTTGTATCTAAATTGCAAAAGTCGCTGTAATACAGTCAAGCCCATACACTGACGAGTATTTAAAAAAAAAAAATTTGAAAATCGGTTATGATTTGGAATGAAGGCAGATTATTTCACGAAAAAATCACTATTCCAGAAATACTCATTAATTTTAAGGTTATGGTACTATTAAAATATTAATGTTTCTATCTGACTCCAACTTCAATATTGATTGTCGTAAGACTTATTAATGTCAACCACGAAAACATCTGTTTTCTGAAATAAAAATCACGATTCAGCAATTTTCTATGGCTTATCATTTTTTTGAAATTATGTTGTATCTAAATCGAAAAAGTCGCAGTGATACAGTCACGCCCATACACTGACGAGTATTTAAAATAAAAAATTTGAAAATCGGTTATGATTTGTAGCGAAGGCAGATTTTTTTCCAATAAAGGCCATTTTTTTCCCAATGCATGGATTTGCCAGTTCTTGCGTATCCCTTATTTCTTTGTACCTTTTACAAACTGTTTAATTTGAATTTGACGAGCCACATATTTTTTTGCCATTGAGTTTTCTTCAATAAATATGATAATTATGAAAAAATGTAAAAATGTAAAAACAAAAAATTTAACATCATAAAAGTTTTGTATTACATCAAACTAGATGTTTATCTACTGACACATTCAATTTCGTCATAGTACAGTAGTTAGAAAAAAAATTTATTTATTGATGAATTTGTTTTATTTAACAATAGGTTTGTATTTCTTTTATGCTTATGTCGAATGGACCTTCTTATGGCCCTTATTTGAATTATGGTTAAAAAAAGGTTCAAGAATGTACACTATGCGCATGCAAACTAACAACTTGCAATCAATAAAAATAATTGACCGAAAAGCTTAAACATTATACTATCTGAAAGTCAGCTTAGAAACAACGCATTATATTTACCTGCACAAGATATTTTCGTAATATGTATGATAAATGCTGTATTATTCCTCATATATTGTAATTCAAAGAGAAACGTTAATTAATAACACTTCTATACCATCTAAATAAATACTGACCGTAAAGATCGGACTCATAATAGCACAATTTACGTCAATAGGGGAACCTGGAGCTATATGGGCCACTTTTTTTTCATTAATTTTTAAAATACGTCCTATCCATTTAAATGCAATAAAAAGACAACTACATACTCTTCAACATCTCATATATCAAAACCAAATTTTTTAATCGCACAATATGAAACAGTTTTAAAAAAAATAAGGTAAAAAGATAAGAAGTCATACGGCTCATACAACCCCAGGTATGGGGCTGATTGGGTCTTGCATTGGGGCTAAATGAGCCAATGTATCTTATATGGCCACCTTGAGTGTGATTATTAATTGTTATTTATATCTTATTTTATCAAGGAAAAGGTTGTAAGAAAGAAATAATGAAAAATAAGTTATTATAAAATGTTCTGAAACAATTACATAGTAAGAGATGTTATCTTTTTTTTATGATATTTAACATATCCCTACAACTAATTCATTGTCGATGCATACAATGTTTACTGGAGAAAATTAGCTCAAATTATATTTGTCTTTATATAATTTCTGATAATCTTATAAACATTTTATGTCTTTATGACCTAATCCTGATAAAAAAATCTAAAATTTTTATTGTTTAACCACAAAATTTCAATAGAACTAAATGATAGAAAAGTTTGTTCATAAGACATCACTGAACGAACATAACGACAAAATACAAACCTGGTTCAAACACGGCTTTAAGATTTTTTTTTTTTTTTTAGTTTTTCCTTTCATAGTTTTAGCTTTTCTCTTTACCGTTTTACCAGATATACCATACTTTCTTTTTGTACGTCGGTATGTCTTCCCAGCTGAAATTGTACTTACTTCTTTTTTGCAATGCCTCAGCAGACCAGGACTGCCGATTTGTTTTTCTCTGGTACGACCTGACTATTAATTTGTTTTTAATTAATAAATCTTACCCCTTTCAAATACGGAATATCAGATCAAGTGTCAGTCGGAGAAAAAGATAGAAATTGTCTGTTGCTATGCTTATTTCGTCCCATTTAGCCTCATCTAATTGACCCATATAGCCCCTTCCACCAATTTTTTTAAATATTAGATAATATATTTAGAACTGTAAATACATATTTTTATAAAGCATCACATTAAAGTGTAATAGTTGCTTCACTATTATCAAGTCTTACAAATGAGAAAAAAATCTTTTTAATACTTTTATAACTGTTTGAAGTTTGTAAAATTTTTTTTTTTTTTTTTTACTCTAAATTTCCATTTAAAATAGTATTTGTTTGCAGTGTGTAATAAATAAATCTTCAAGGTTCATTAACTACTTATGATAACAGAAAAAAACCGATACTATTGGTGGTGGAATTATTTAAATAATGATAAAGACCTATTTAACCCTGTGGCCCATACGACTTCAGGTTCTCCTATAAGTAAGTAATATTGTAACCTTTAGATTGAGTTACAAAATAAGGTGAGGAATTATACATGTATAAGCAATATAAGACTTTTCTGTACTTTAACATAAATAACATTAAAGTTTAAATGAATTTTTAGTATAAGAATTAGGTAGATAAACATTTATTAGTTTTAGATTACTTGGTATCTCGATATAACAGTATAGTACGTAGCTAGTCTATAGTTGTATGCACAAGTTTCTTGAATTGAAATACTACTAGCGTGGTGTCAGTTCCGGTACTACGTTCGTAATTTAATAAAATAAAACTTTGTAATAGCTCTTTCCATTTTATTACGATTAAAAACCTTAAGTACACCATAATTATAAACAAATAAACATTAAGTTAGTAAATCATGATCTTATGTAGAGAGTGTATAGGAATTCTAAAATTGATACAAAACACACTATAGAATATATACATAGCTACATGGGTTACCTGGATAATGATGGAATTTGTTATTTTAATATTTCTTCGTATTTAATTTTCATCTAGAACCCAAATAATTATTAAACAAAACGATGTAACTAAAAGACAAAATTTATTAAATTATTAAATGCTTACTTCACTGAAACCAAACTTGTTAAGTAATATACTAATAAACGAGTAACGAGTGCATATTTATTAAGAAGAATTTTTACATTTTAAGAAAAACAATTTTTAACAAGTTTTTTAAGGTTAGAAAACTACTTAACGTAATTATTCATATTTTAACTACTTTTGGTTACTTGTATATTATCATAAAAAAAAACCCAAACGATAAATCCAGATAAAATGAATTCCTAATATCTTATTTCATAAGGTTATGTTTAGTTTATGAGATTGTTGAATTTTTACGAATTGATTATTAAGATGTGACCAAATTAGTTTTATTACTGTAATAGTCAATATTAATCTCTGTTCCGGTCAAAACAGGGTTCTATCGCGTTATACCCTTCTCTCTCTGGCCTTTTCCGTCCGCGTAGGTGAGTGCAGACGGTGGCCTGGCACTAATAGCCCTTGGACAGTATATCTGCTAAGCTTGTAGATAACAAAACGTAGTTGAAAAATGAAAAACATAAGTTCAAATGTTATAAAATGAAAGTATTTAGTTACATACATCTTTTTAAAAAATGCTTTGCACGTACTTGCTACTCTAACTGATGTTCAGCGTACACTTATTTCTGTTTACAATTATTTTTTCACGTTATTTTTAACTTTATAAATCGTACAAACTTTTTTTCACTTTTTTACGTAAGTATACAGCTTGATAAAGTATTCTAAAGTATAAATAATTTGAGTAAAGGGCCAAAAAATAATACATCAATTTCTTCTATTGTTCATTTAAGGCATATTGAAGCCATTATAGCGAAAAAATGGGTGGATAAACGGTTTTTATTTTTTTTTACCCAGGTTGCCAAATCTAAAAAAATCTAGAAAAATTTATAGCAATAGAATTTAATATAATAAAATTTATAAATTTTTTTCTAGTCTGTGTGGCGCCTTCGACTATCGTCAAGGCACACACAGGCGGTCGACGCAAGCAGCAGCTGAAGCCACGCGAGGTCTTCGCGCTGTCCACGCCGAGCGGCGCTGCCGCCGCCTTCTCTAGCCGCCAAGCAGCTACCTAGTGTGGCGCGCGTCCAGCCCACACCAGTCCGAGCTCGACCCTCGCATGAGCCGCATTCGCGCACGCTCACGCTCGCAGCCTCCGCTGCCGTCACAGCTCTCGACACTTCGCCGTACCATTTTGCCTTCTATTCTTTGTATGCTAATAAAGCGCCATTTATTGAGTACACTCGAGTGAGCATCTTTGAGCGCCTACCCTCGCCTTTAACTTCCTCGAGCTCCGGGACACGCTCAGCTGATCCCAACAGTGGTGACCCCGCCTGAAAAAGTTTCGAGGTGAGCTAAACAATTGCGTGTTTTTTTTTCTTCGCCATCTTTTTTTTTTTTTCGGCGAGCAAGGCGACTCATCTCGCTCGCGCGGCGCGCCTTGCAGTGCGCGTGCTTTGTCCGGCCCGCCGCCATTTTGAGCAAAAGCCCGCGCGCTCGCTCGCGTTCGTGGAACACGGCCATTGTCAACTCGGGCGACGCTACGAGCCACGCGCCAACGTGCCCGCACTCTCTCTCTCTCGCTCTCGTGGACCGTTTTAAAAAAGACAAGGACAAAGACAGAGTGAGAGGTTGTGTGACAGTGCTGTGCAGTGCAGTTTTTTTTTTACACTCGTCTCGCCGTCGGCACTCGCCATGGCCAACAACGACAGTGGTGTAATTCCCCCCAACGACAATGGTGTAATTCCCCCCGGCGACAATCCTACTGGAGGCGCGAGCCCCACGGGTGACGACATTAACCCCGTGATGTCGGTCGCACCTCTTCGCCTCCCGCCTTTCTGGAAGGTCAACCCGACCGTGTGGTTTATCCGGATCGAGGCGGCCTTCAACAACCACAGGATCCGCGCGGACTCAAGCAAATTCGACTACGTCGTCGCTGCCTTGGATGACGCCACGGTGCAGGAAATCGCCGACGTCCTCATGGCACCTCCAGCTGAGGGCAAGTACGATTTCCTTAAGGCCGAAATTCTTAAGCGCATGACAGACACGGCCGATCAGCGTCTCCGCAAGCTGCTCACGCAGCTCGAGCTGGGCGACCAGAAGCCGTCACAGCTCCTGCGTCGCATGAAAGCTCTCGCGGGCACCGCGGTCACCGACGATGCCATCAGGGTCCGGTGGTTCGACCTCCTGCCGCCGTCCGTGGCACGCTCCCTCCGGGTCGTCAAATCAACCCCGCTGGATGAGCTGGCGTCTCTGGCCGACGAGCTGATCCAGGACTACCCGCACGTCGCCGCGGTTCACCCTCAAGCGACCAAGCCCCAGACGGCTGGTCAGTCTTCTGCGCCGACCGTGGAGTCCCTGGCCAAGGAGATGGCGTCGCTGCGTCAGTCCGTCGCGCAGCTCCTCAACATCGCTAAGCGACAACCGGAAGGCCAGCAACGTGGCCGTTCAACCACGCAGTCGCAAGGCGGCCCCCGAAGCAGGTCAAACACGCCAAACCGAGACCCCAACGACCCGTGGTGCTGGTACCATCGCACCCTGGGGAACAACGCTCGCAACTGCAGGCCACCCTGCAACTTCACCCCGTCGAACCAGGGAAACGAGTAGTGCCGCCTTCGTATCAGGCGGCGGAAGTCGGCGCTACTCCCCCTGCAGAAAATCGCCTCCATGTGTCCGACAAAACCTCAACGATAAGGTTTCTCGTCGACTCCGGGTCAGTCGTTTCTCTGCTCCCAGCTTCCCTGTTCAAGAAGCCACCAGCTCGTGCCTCTCTTACGCTCACCGCTGCTAACGCCTCGGCGATCTCCACGTACGGCACACACCGTGCCGAGGTCAACCTAGGCCTGCGTCGAGCCTTCGTCTGGTCCTTCATCGTCGCCGACGTCCAGACGGCCATTCTGGGAGCGGACTTCCTCACGCACTTCAGCCTGCTCATCGACCTCAAAGGAAAGCAGCTCCTCGACGCCACGACCGGGCTTTCCACCAAGGGTTCTGCGGCCCTCACAACCGGCCACAGCGTCTCGGTCGTCCAGCAGGTCGAGATTCCGGCAGGACTCCTTTGTCAACGCTACCAAGACCTCGTTCGGGAGTTCAACGACCTAACGCTGGTTGACGGATCGGCAGCAGACCTGCCCGATCTCCCAGTGCTTCACCGCATTCACACGAACGGCCCCCCGGTCTTCGAGCGCCCTCGGAGACTCATCGGCCCTCGTCTCGACGCCGCCAAGGACGAGTTCAGCCGTCTCATGGCCCAGGGCATCATCCGGCCCTCCTCCAGCCAGTGGGCAAGCCCGATCCACCTGGTTCCGAAGCCCGACGGTTCCTGGCGCGTCACCGGCGATTACAGGCGACTGAACAGCTGCACGACGCCCGACCGCTACCCACTCCCGATCGTCGAGGACCTTCTCCAGGAGCTGCAGGGATCGGTATTCTCGGTAATTGACTTAAAAAAAGCCTTTTACCAGATCCCCATCGCAAAAGAAGACATCCCGAAGACCGCAGTGACGACTCCCTTTGGACTCTTCGAGTTCACTCGATCGTCTCTTGGTCAACGCAACGCCGCCCAGTCTCTCCAGAGGACGATGGACCATCTTCTCCGGGACCTGCCCTTTGCTAGGGCCTACCTGGACGATATCATCGTCGCCTCCGAGGACAACGAATCGCACCTGGTGCACCTCCGTCGCCTCTTCGAGTCCCTGCGCTCCGCTGGGCTCCGCATCAACCCGGCCAAGTGTGTCTTGGGGCAGACCGAGGTCACCTATCTCGGCTGGACGGTATCCAACCATGGCTTCAAACCTCCGCCACTCAAGGTCGAGGCCATCAAAGAGTTTCCGCGCCCGCAGACCTCCACCGAGCTGCGTCGGTACATGGGACTCTTCAACTATTACCGCCGCTGTGTCCCTAGGGCAGCCAACATCTTAGCTCCACTCAACGACCTTCTCCAGGGCCTGCCGCCCAGGAAAAAGAAGGTTGAGTTGACCTGGACGCTGGATGCAGAAGCTGCGTTTGCTCGCAGTAAGCAAGCCATCGCTGATGCCACGACAACGACGTTCCTGCGACCCGACGCTCCGCTGGCCCTTCGCACGGACGCTTCCGACACGGCAATCGGAGCAGTCCTCGAGCAGCAGGACTCCAAGGGCACATGGGCTCCCCTTGCTTTCTTTTCTAGAAAGCTCGACAACACCGAGAAACGCTACAGCACCTACGATCGAGAGCTCCTAGCCATCTACGCAGCCTTGAAAAACCTGCAGCGAATCCTCGAAGGCAGGTCCTTCACGATCTTCACCGACCATAAGCCCTTGGTCTTCGCAGCGGCGCAGCGCTCGGACAAGGCCTCGCCCAGGCAAGCCCGTCAGCTGGATTTCATACTCCAGTTCAACACGAGTCTAGTCCACGTGAAGGGCGACGATAACGTGGTGGCCGACGCTCTCTCACGCGTCGCCACCATCTCCATGCCTGCCCAACTCAGCGCGAAGATCATCGCCGAAGCACAGGCCGAGGACCAGGAAGCCGAACATGTCTCTACTCCCTCGAGCCTCAACCTGCAGACCCTCTCGATCGACGACTGCTCCGTCCTCTGCGATACGTCCATGGGAGTCGTCCGGCCTTATCTCCCACGGGCTCTTCGACGCACAGCATTCGAGCTTCTCCATAGTCTCGCTCACCCGAGCGTAAAAGCCACGACCCGTCTTGTCGCTTCCAAGTATGTCTGGCCAGGCATGCGTAAGGAAGTTAGCCGTTGGGCGCGCACATGCGAGCCCTGCCAGCGTTCCAAAATCCACCGGCACAACAGGTCCGCCCTAGGCTCCTTTGAGGTCCCCGAGGAGCGCTTCCAGCATCTCCATATCGACATCATCAAGCTGCCTCCGTGTCAGGGTTATACCTACTGCCTGACCATCATCGACCGGTTCACCCGATGGCCAGAAGCCATCCCCCTGCCCGACCAACAGGCATCAACCATCGCCAAGGCTCTCGTCGACAGGTGGGTTAGCCTCTACGGCACGCCACTCACGATAACAACGGACCAGGGCGCCCAGTTCGAGTCCGCCCTGTTCTCGGAGCTCACAAAGCTCCTCGGCGCCAAAAGGGTGCACACCACGCCATACCACCCGCAGTCCAACGGCATGGTGGAACGGACCCACCGCACCATCAAGGCCGCCCTCATGTGCGACCCCGGGACCCCATGGCCTGACCGACTATCGTTGGTCCTTCTGGGGCTCCGAACCGCCTACAAGGAGGACCTGCAAGCCTCTCCGGCCGAGATGCTCTACGGCACTACGCTCAGAGTGCCCGGGGACTTCTTCGCTACGGAGAGCCAGCCCGTCGCAAACCCTGCCACCTTCGTAGAAGGTCTCCGCCGACTCGCCCAGTCCATCAAGGCTGCGCCGGCTTCGAGACACGCAGCGGAGAACGCCCCGTTCTTCTTCAAAGACTTGCGGACGTGCTCCCACGTTTTTAAGAGGGTTGACGCCATCCGCAAGCCCCTCCAGCCTCCGTACACGGGCCCTCACCGGGTCATTCGCCGGGTCGATGACAAGACCTACGTCATCAATGTCAACGGCTCTCATCGCACGGTCTCCACGGACGCCCTGAAGCCGGCTTACGTCGAGGCCACTGACTCTTCTCCCTTAGGGGACCAGCCGACCAACCCTCCCAACGCGCCTCCTGCGGACTCCTCGCCGGCACCAAAGCCCCCTGCGGCGACTCCTGAGACAGCCCCCAAAGACGCCCCTCCAAAGAAGCGGGTTTCATTCAGCCCGTTACCCACGGACCTCTCTGGGGAGGGAGTGGTTGTGGCGCCTTCGACTATCGTCAAGGCACACACAGGCGGTCGACGCAAGCAGCAGCTGAAGCCACGCGAGGTCTTCGCGCTGTCCACGCCGAGCGGCGCTGCCGCCGCCTTCTCTAGCCGCCAAGCAGCTACCTAGTGTGGCGCGCGTCCAGCCCACACCAGTCCGAGCTCGACCCTCGCATGAGCCGCATTCGCGCACACTATGAAAATAAAAAAAAATTTTTTTTTCACAGTACACTACATACAAAAATTTTTCAGATTTTCTAGAGCTAAGGCAGTTTTACCCTCCTCATCCGGCTACGCCCTTTGTGTGAAAACTGCGTTTTTGCATTTAAGGCAGGACTAATACGAGGGAATATATAACTGTTATTACCACACTATGCAAAAAGTCGGTACTGTTCGACGTAGGGTTGGTAAATAAATGTAGACATTCCCACGGGATAAAACAAAGAAAGCCTTAGAATACAACGATCATCGCCCTTAACTTTGCATCAAGTGTCAATCGTATATATTCTAAAAAAGCTAGTGCTAAATCGTTTTTTGCGATTCATTGCGTTAATTTTATCGTCAGGGAAAAACGATAAATTTACAATTTTTCGGCATTTTTGTGGTTGAGAGCCCAAATTTAATATTATAACTAAATATGTTAAATACAAAAAAGATGTATTCTGACGAGACCTTTAACTTTGACGTTCAATATATTATCTTAAGTGCAAAACAAAAAAGTTGGATAGGGGATAACGACTTTTTATTCATATTACAAGCACTTTTTATTAAAAAAACGTGTGCACTTTTTGGCCCAAAGAACGTTTGGGTTACATCCTGGACGAAAATTTCACGTAAAAGAAGTTGTATTTTAAGTATATCTACTACTTTATCTTTCACAGCAAATCTTGAAAATATCACGTTATAAATTGTAGCCCAAAAACTTTTTTTTTTCACTGAAAGTACGATCTCAAAACAACTGCCATTTTTTTTTTTTTTTTTTTTAAGGAGGAAACGCTAAGAATCTTGAACCATCACGTAAGACATAAAAGATGAAGCTATTAGTCAAATTTTAGCCCAATCCGACAAAAACTGCATCAGTTAATAAAAAAAACTTGTATTCGTCATATATACATATAAAAATCCCAGACGCTGAGGTCCACGATCACAATTTTTTTTGTACCAAAACGTTTTGCACACAAAAACTATTAGTTTTAAAGGTACTTACACTTTTTGCTCTGGCACTAATGTAAGGCACTCCTGAGTATCAGTCGTACCTAAAAACGGCTATGTTTTTAAAATGTGTAGCGATCAAAGAGGCAATAAATTATGGGGAACACTGGTGGATTGGAAGATATTTTGAAGTATATTCAGACTATGAACCTTTGAAACATCTTTGTATTTATATAAGGAAACACAGAACTAATAAATCAAATAAAGTAACTATCTGACTATCTACGATTTTATGTAAGGGGTAAGTCCTCCATAGCATTTTGACGTGGCAATAGAAAAAAGATATCAAAGAAATTCTGTATCAGTAATATCCAGATAGTGTGGGACTTTATGGTCAACTTCGAGAGACAAAAAAATAACAAATATGCAGTTAAAAATTATTGGCCTTCGCTTTTTTTGTCGACTGAAGTAGAAAATCAGCGTGTCAAATTCGTAATAAAATGTGCAAAACGCTGTTTTCTTATATTAAAATCACGATTGTCGAGCAGTGTAAAAATAGTTTGTGAAGAAAAGAACAGCAAAAATTCATGTGTTGAAAATAAGCTAGGCAGAGTATAGTATCTGTTATTTTTCAAGAGGATCTTTAGTAAACAAATGGCAGAAAGTTTTAATTTAACTACAGCATTAGTTCCTAATAATAATTAAAATAATTGGTCCCAAGACATCTACAACTATCTTGCAGGGAAAGATCTTCTTTCACTCGAACCCAATTGTATATTCCATTGTAATTAGATAGATATAAAAAATAAAGTAAATAATAATTTTTGTAACAAACTTTATAAAAATTGTTTGTTGCAAGAGTTCCCTCCAATAAAAAACTAAAGACAGTGCTCGCTGTGAAAAGTACAAAAGATTTGTACAACGTAGTGGGAAACAAGAAAGTAAAAAAATCTCTGTTCTGATCACAAGTAGTGCCGCTGATGAATTTTCACCCACTTTTATTTTTTTTTATATGAATACCACTTCCAAAAAGTGTAGCGTACACAATTCCAGCCGAATCTTTTTTCGGGCTCAGCAACAATGGATGAATGCTGGTTAAAAACTCTTACGAGTTGATCGTCAATTATTTTTTTCAGAGCTTATAGTACTTATAACACTGTATCTAAATGCAATACATATCTCACAGCCCCGTGATGGTTTGTTTTTCAAGCTAAATTAAATGGCAATAAATTAATAGGTCAATTTTTGAGGACTCTTCGAGTATTGATATTTATATCTGTTCAAAATAAATTGTTTGATGTAATTTTTGCATTTTTAAATATTTTTGAATTAGTAGGAATAGCAAAAGCTTAGTTTGCTCCTATTGTAAATGAAAACACTTGATAATCTTGAAGTTGGGGAAGTGTTCATAAATGAATTTAACAAGTTCGGTCTTCGTTCCTTCGATATAAATGCTGTTAATTTCTTAAAAGCTGTTTAAGGAGACCAATATGGAGCAAACGAATCAACAAAAGATGTCAGTAAATAATTTGTTTGCTATGTAAGCATAAATTATTAAAATCTTTTCGTAAACCTTGTACTTGATGAACTGTAAACATTTTGTTCCAATCTTAGTTCAGTATAGATAAAAGCCACAAAAAATATAAGTCTTTTTTAATTTTGGCATAATGAAACTTATTTAAGTATCAATTTGCTAAATTTGGTTTATCTTCCATTCCTTGTCACAAGCCAAGGGGAGCTTAGCATTTCTTCAAGATAAAAGTGCAACCAGTAAACAAACTAACGTTATGAAACAAGCTGCTGAATTAACACGGACCTCTTTGGTCTCACTTTATTCGCTTCGTGCGGCAGTTTGAAACGACGCCACCTGCAGGGGAAAAGATGTCGATTCTAACTAACAACAATACACAGCGTCTGATAGACGATGATAGATTATAAGTGTTTATTTTAACGATAATAAATATTTAACAACTAATATAAGCTTCTTTCAGTTCCAAGTAGCATGTTAGTCGCAAATAATACCTTTTTTTTTAATTTCATGAAAAAAAAGTAAATTTCCAGTATGAGATGGATATAATGTTTGAGTAAGCTTTATGAATGTGACTTTTTAATGTGCTGATTTAGAAGTACTTCATAAAATAGGTTGATATTCAAGAAAAATCGTAATACTTACTAATAAAATATAGCCATAAAAGGAGAAAAAATATATTTTTTGATCAATGTACTATTAAATAGATATTTTCTGGCTTAAAAGTATACTTAACACACAACAAAATAACGTTATTTGTTAATATTACTGTTAAAGTAAACGCTTGTAACAGATCATTGTCCATAAGATTCTGTGTAGTCTTGTTAGTTAGCATCGACAACTTTTCCTCTGTAGGTGGCGTTGTTTCAAATTGCTGCACGAAGCGAATAGTGAGAATCAGCCCAAGACTACTAAACATTACTAGCACAAGCATCTCCGACGCGAGCTCTGCTACCATTAACTCCATCATTGCAAGCTTCTCCGCTTATTTTGTAAGCTCTTTTGTCGTGAGCTCTGCCACTGCAAATTCCTTCGTCGAGAACTTGTCAGCCGTAAGCTTTCCCGATTCTAAAGAATCTGTCAAGTTCTTTTTACTTTTGCCGATAGTTAAAAATGCTGTAAAAAAAATTTCAATCTAGTATAAAACTTCAACCTATTGTTTCTGGAGATGAACAGCAACACATAAGGATGAGGAAAAAAAAATAAAAATGAGAAAATCAATCAAATTAAAAGTTTCTAAATAGAGGAAATACTGCAAAAACAATAGAAAGTTCGGGAACAAGCTTAGAAAAAAAAATTAAAAAAAAACTTTCTAACAGCAGCGAGAAGTTATGACTATCCAGGAAGAAAAGAAAAAAGCTGAAGAAATTCTTGCACAATGACTGAAGAAGGAAGAAGAAATAGAAAGGAATATTAAATTTCTAAAGGAAGAATGAAATGAGTTAAAAAAGTAGAAGTTATTTATTTATACTTGTATGATTTCCAATTCTGTAAAAATTGTTGAAAGTATTATCATAATGTCTATAATTAATTGTCATTTATTNGCACACACAGGCGGTCGACGCAAGCAGCAGCTGAAGCCACGCGAGGTCTTCGCGCTGTCCACGCCGAGCGGCGCTGCCGCCGCCTTCTCTAGCCGCCAAGCAGCTACCTAGTGTGGCGCGCGTCCAGCCCACACCAGTCCGAGCTCTACCCTCGCATGAGTCGCATTCGCGCACGCTCACGCTCGCAGCCTCTGCTGCCGTCACAGCTCTCGACACTTCGCCGTACCATTGTGCCTTCTATTCTTTGTATGCTAATAAAGCGCCATTTATTGAGTACGCTTGAGTGAGCATTTTTAAGCGCCTACCCTCGCCTTTAACGTCCTCGAGCTCCGGGACACGCTCAGCTGATCCCAACAGTGGTGACCCCGCCTGAAAAAGTTTCGAGGTTAGCTAAACAATTGCGTGTTTTTTTTCTTCGCCATCTTTCCTTTTTTTTTTCGGCGAGCAAGGCGACTCATCTCGATCGCGCGGCGCGCCTTGCAGTGCGCGTGCTTTGTCCGGCCCGCCGCCATTTTGAGCAAAAGCCCGCGCGCCCGCTCGCGTTCGTGGAACACGGCCATTGTCAACTCGGGCGACGCTACGAGCCACGCGCCAACGTGCCCGCACTCTCTCTCTCTCGCTCTTGTGGACCGTTTTTTAAAAAAGACAAGGACAAAGACAGTGCTGTGCAGTGCAGTTTTTTTTACTCTCGTCTCGCCGTTGGCACTCACCATGGACAACAACGACAGTGGTGTAATTCCCCCCAACGACAATGGTGTAATTCCCCCTGGTGACAATCCTACTGGAGGCGCGAGCCCCACGGGTGACAACATTAACCCCGTGATGTCGGTCGCACCTCTTCGTCTCCCGTCTTTCTGGAAGGTCAACCCGACCGTGTGGTTTATCCGGATCGAGGCGGCCTTCAACAACCACAGGATCCGCGCGGACTCAAGCAAATTCGACTACGTCGTCGCTGCCTTGGATGACGCCACGGTGCAGGAAATCGCCGACGTCCTCATGGCACCTTCAGCTGAGGGCAAGTACGATTTCCTTAAGGCCGAAATTCTTAAGCGCATGACAGACACGGCCGATCAGCGTCTCCGCAAGCTGCTCACGCAGCTCGAGCTGGGCGACCAGAAGCCGTCACAGCTCCTGCGTCGCATGAAAGCTCTCGTGGGCACCGCGGTCACCGACGATGCCATCAGGGTCCGGTGGTTCGACCTCCTGCCGCCGTCCGTGGCACGCTCCCTCCGGGTCGTCAAATCAACCCCGCTGGATGAGCTGGCGTCTCTGGCCGACGAGCTAATCCAGGACTACCCGCACGTCTCCGCGGTTCACCCTCAAGCGACCAAGCCCCAGACGGCTGGTCAGTCTTCTGCGCCGACCGTGGAGTCCCTGGCCAAGGAGATGGCGTCGCTGCGTCAGTCCGTCGCGCAGCTCCTCAACATCGCTAAGCGACAACCGGAAGGCCAGCAACGTGGCCGTTCAACCACGCAGTCGCAAGGCGGCCCCCGAAGCAGGTCAAACACGCCAAACCGAGACCCCAACGACCCGTGGTGCTGGTACCATCGCACCCTGGCGAACAAAGCTCGCAACTGCAGGCCACCCTGCAACTTCACCCCGTCGAACCAGGGAAACGAGTAGTGCCGCCTTCGTATCAGGCGGCGGAAGTCGGCGCTACTCCCCCTGCAGAAAATCGCCTCCATGTGTCCGACAAAACCTCAACGATAAGGTTTCTCGTCGACTCCGGGTCAGTCGTTTCTCTGCTCCCAGCTTCCCTGTTCAAGAAGCCACCAGCTCGTGCCTCTCTTACGCTCACCGCTGCTAACGCCTCGGCGATCTCCACGTACGGCACACACCGTGCCGAGGTCAACCTAGGCCTGCGTCGAGCCTTCGTCTGGTCCTTCACCGTCGCCGACGTCCAGACGGCCATTCTGGGAGCGGACTTCCTCACGCACTTCAGCCTGCTGATCGACCTCAAAGGAAAGCAGCTCCTCGACGCCACGACCGGGCTTTCCACCAAGGGTTCTGCGGCCCTCACAACCGGCCACAGCGTCTCGGTCGTCCAGCAGGTCGAGATTCCGGCAGGACTCCTTTGTCAACGCTACCAAGACCTCGTGCGGGAGTTCAACGACCTAACGCTGGTTGACGGATC
>NW_019384287.1:1471155-1514521 GCF_000648655.2 Copidosoma floridanum | reverse complement strand
TGTCGATTCTAACTAACAACAATACACAGCGTCTGATAGACGATGATAGATTATAAGTGTTTATTTTAACGATAATAAATATTTAACAACTAATATAAGCTTCTTTCAGTTCCAAGTAGCATGTTAGTCGCAAATAATACCTTTTTTTTTAATTTCATGAAAAAAAAGTAAATTTCCAGTATGAGATGGATATAATGTTTGAGTAAGCTTTATGAATGTGACTTTTTAATGTGCTGATTTAGAAGTACTTCATAAAATAGGTTGATATTCAAGAAAAATCGTAATACTTACTAATAAAATATAGCCATAAAAGGAGAAAAAATATATTTTTTGATCAATGTACTATTAAATAGATATTTTCTGGCTTAAAAGTATACTTAACACACAACAAAATAACGTTATTTGTTAATATTACTGTTAAAGTAAACGCTTGTAACAGATCATTGTCCATAAGATTCTGTGTAGTCTTGTTAGTTAGCATCGACAACTTTTCCTCTGTAGGTGGCGTTGTTTCAAATTGCTGCACGAAGCGAATAGTGAGAATCAGCCCAAGACTACTAAACATTACTAGCACAAGCATCTCCGACGCGAGCTCTGCTACCATTAACTCCATCATTGCAAGCTTCTCCGCTTATTTTGTAAGCTCTTTTGTCGTGAGCTCTGCCACTGCAAATTCCTTCGTCGAGAACTTGTCAGCCGTAAGCTTTCCCGATTCTAAAGAATCTGTCAAGTTCTTTTTACTTTTGCCGATAGTTAAAAATGCTGTAAAAAAAATTTCAATCTAGTATAAAACTTCAACCTATTGTTTCTGGAGATGAACAGCAACACATAAGGATGAGGAAAAAAAAATAAAAATGAGAAAATCAATCAAATTAAAAGTTTCTAAATAGAGGAAATACTGCAAAAACAATAGAAAGTTCGGGAACAAGCTTAGAAAAAAAAATTAAAAAAAAACTTTCTAACAGCAGCGAGAAGTTATGACTATCCAGGAAGAAAAGAAAAAAGCTGAAGAAATTCTTGCACAATGACTGAAGAAGGAAGAAGAAATAGAAAGGAATATTAAATTTCTAAAGGAAGAATGAAATGAGTTAAAAAAGTAGAAGTTATTTATTTATACTTGTATGATTTCCAATTCTGTAAAAATTGTTGAAAGTATTATCATAATGTCTATAATTAATTGTCATTTATTTTTAATAGTTTAGTTATTCCCAATATCCTTTACATTTTACTTTTGCAACAAACGGGTCACAGAAATAAAAGATACTGTTGTATTTAAGTAGCAGTAATTAAATCAATCGTACAGTAACTGGTGGTTGAAATTTTAACAAATAAATAATTATTATGTTATGATAATACCTAAAAAGTTAAAGCGTGCTTTTAAGTAGTATTTGTCAAAGTTTAAAGTTAAGTTCTAAAAAAAAAATGTCTTCAAATTGCGATTTATGATAGATGGATAAAAAACCTTGCCGTTACTAAGAACTGCATCTAATTTATGTAGTCATTAACATTTTTTATTTACATTATATAACCAGTGGTGTGATTATTGTAAGAAATAATTTGACAAATTGAATAGGTACAACAGTCAACAATGAATTTGAATTTAAATAGAAAAATTATATATAATGAATTTCAGACAGCACAGGTATGTTGACTACATAAAGTCATAATTATTTTTCATTCATACATTTAAACTGGCATTATTTAAGAACATGATTTTATAAATAGTTAGCTATTGTGAGGGCACGCCACTGCTGACCTCTTGCCCCCCGCGCTTCTGCGCTCCCTGCATCTCGATCGCTGTCACTCTCTATCTATGTGCCGTATGGCGTCAGTAGTAAGTAGCGGCTTGAACGAGCAACGTCGCTTGGTTTGAGTTGTGTCCGTTGCAAGTACTAAATAAAGTATCTCTTCACTGTACTCAGTCGTGTCATCCTTTGACATTCCACCTACCGTCCGTAAGTATCCCGAAGCCAGAAGTTAGAACACACACGCTACATTGATGACCCCGATCAAAAAGCTCTTTTAAACATGCTATAGGTTCAAAAGTTAGTGCAACTTGGAGTGCTCTACTCGCGCATAACAAGATGGTGGTACTGCATACACCCAAACCCTCACGCTTGGGCTGCACCTACGAACATGAGCCGATCACGACCATTACCTGATCCTCTTCGCTGCACGACGTCAACATCGCATAGGGAGGGGCTGGGGACTTATATAATACATCTGCATTTGACTGCACTGGTGTTTCCAAAGCTGTGAACAACAGCATCGGCACAACTTACCCATTGGTCTCGATCCAACATGGGGCCTTGCACCTTCAGTCGACCACATCATGGAGGTGCTTAGACGCATCGGAGACCCTGCGCGTAAGCAAGCCTACGCTGGCGAGCGAACTTATGCTACACACCAACGTTAAGGCATCGACTACAACCATCAATATTAAGCTCCCTTTCTTTCACGGCATCAATCAGCTGCCATGTTTGATGGCACCCATAACCTTTCTGTTGGCGTCTGCCTCGATAAAGGCTTTGCTCACTGCGCAGGCGCGCTGATACTGCATTCACCCGCGCAACAGCAGCACTCGCTTCATGGAGGACCTTATCTGCAGCATCTCAATGCACCTCTGGGAGTTCGATTGCCCAAGTTCTGACCTACTAAACCAAAAGTTTTGTTCTCAACGTTTGAAATCATGCTCACTAAAAACAATGTCCACAACGACGCAACGAAGTTCGACATTCTGGTGGTACACCTTGACATGTAGTAGATCTCCGCGGGTGTCAAAATGATCATAGCTTCAACAGATTTTGGAAATCGCTATCATATGCTTGAAGCTACTTTGCTCCACACCTTCACAGAGACTGAAGAACAACGACTCCGCGAATTGATCTTCAGTCTACATCCTTAACATCGTCACCCCTCGTAGCTCTTGCACGAAATGCAACAGCTAAACAGAAATCACTTGGATTCGGCCTTTGTACGCACACTTTGAATGGATTGTCTGTTGATGACCATCTAAATGTCACTTGCCGCTGCTAGATACCTATCGGATTATGAGTTATCGCAACTTGTTGAAAAACTGTTTGATAACTCAGTTTTGTATCAAAATCAAGGCCACATATATTTGCTGCCTCGAAATCTTCAGCAGTTGACAAGACAAATGGCCCAACCACCCTCGAACGCAAACCCGATGCCCTCTGCAAACAGCTAGACAGGCTCGAGACCTCTCGTTCCTCGCAGAGCAGCAAATTGAAGGCCCAAGATTAAGCTAAGTGCTCCAAAGAGCAGGGCAGCAAACTTTGCTACTACCATCGCAGGATTGGCGTCAGGGCCAAGAAATGTTGTGATGACTGCACTTGGGATCCTCTGAACAAAGTCTCTTTAAGACCATGTGGAGGCTATAAAAGACTCAACGCTTGTACTGTGCCTGATCGTCACCCGATCTCGCGTCTTGAGGACTACGCTTCGCTTCTCCAAGAAAAAAAGATATTCTGCACGCTGGACCTGGTCGAAGATTTTAACCAAATTCCAATGGCATAAGAAAATATTCCCATAAATAAGGTCTCCAGGTTCTGGGCTTTGTCGACACCTACATCGATGATGTGCTTATTGTATCTACCTCCTTAGACGAGTACCTACAACATCAACGCCTCATTTTCGATCGACTTAAGCAGTATGGTCTAACGCTGCACCTGGGCAAGTGAGTTTTTACTGCCTCGTCAGTGAACTTGGTAGGTCATGAAGTCTCAGCTCGAGGCTCTCGCCATCGAAGGCCGTACTTCTGTTGGCAGTTGAAGCAATGTTAAGTGAATGTTGATTGTTTTTTTTTTTTTATTAGGAAGATGTTGTGCACCACGAATATGCACCAACAGGTCAGACAATCAATAAATAATTTTACGTTGAAGTTTTTGGCTGGCTCCTTTATCACGATAATGTACCAGCGCATTCATCGAATCTTGTGCAACAGTTTTTGACTAAACACAGTATCGCATTACGACAACAACCTCCGTACTGTCCCAACATAGCCCCTTGTGACTTTTGGCTGCTTCCAAAACTGAAAAAAATCACTTAAAGGACAGTGATTTGATAACAAAACGATGGTGATAAATAATGAGACTAGAGAACTCAAAGCCATCCCTAAAAGTGAGTTCCAAGACTATTTCAAAATGTGAAAACATCACTGGAACCGTATTGTTCAATCAAATGGGAATTACTTTGAAGAATGCCATGCACCGGATGATATAGAATAACGCCAGCGTGGGGTTGTAGAGGTAGGCCCGATACTTTCCAGGCAGATCTCGTATGCAGATATTTCTATTCATTGAAGATTTAATTTAAAAAAGTTATATTCTCATTAAAAAGTATATCGAAATTTTGTACAAAGATAATACATGAAAATCCAATAATCGAAAAGCTGAAACATTATCATCTGATTAAATACATAGACAAAACTGCCAAATTGTAAAATGATTTTCTCACAAAAAAATGGTCACAAAACATACATACAATAAGCTATCAACAGCAGGTTGTGTTACTTTAATAGTTTGAAACTCAGGACTTCCAAAAAAATTGTGATCTATGTATATACCTTTAGAAATTACCAGACAACTATCCTAAGAATATGTTTTTACGTAATTTATCTTATATTATTGATCGGATGGTAAGTTCATTATTTCTTCCTCTAAAAGATTTTGGCTGAAGTATTGAATACTTTGAAAAGTACTTCATAACAGATAGAAAACTTACGATGTTTAATATTATGTATACAGACTGTCTTACAAATCAGATTACGATAATTTTAGTCTGTTATGTTGGGGACGATTGACTCAATAATTTTTTATATATTTTTATATCGTTATTGAATACATCCTATTAAATTACTTCAGACATGATCAGAAAAGTTTAAAAAATTGATTTAAATAAGAGTTATTAGGTGCAATTACTAATAAAGTATCTGCTTTTTTTAAAAATTTTAATTTCAAGGAGAAAAATTAGAGATCTTTTATTACTGTTATCTAGATACATCGAAAGTCCAAGATATATACAGAAGCACTATCAGGGTGCAATCGCTGTACTGAAAAAATGCAGAAAGAGTGCACCGGAATAATAATTAACAGTAATATGTTATCATAAATGACAGAAAATTAAAGTAAGTTTAATCAAAATACTCAAAAAATTTGATACATAATGATATTCTGAAAATTACAATTAGATTACTTTATTATAAATTACNATTTTAGGAGATATTAAAAATTATATTTTTAGTTCAGTGTTGGTATACGTTTATATAACTAAATCTCAAGAACGTGGTCTACCTGATGTGCATATAATAATTACTCTACATTTTGTCATAGAAATATTACGCCTTGACAAATTAATACACTTATTTCAACTGTAATATCAAAAAATTATTCAAAACATTTGACAAACCTACTACATTTCAAACTTTATTCCAAACAAATGATACACGCAATATAAGGAGTTCAAGTGCAGTGCGAGCGGCTTCCGTTTCGGAATCATCAAGGTGGGTGATCGTTAGCTTTGACGCACTTCGGGTCGTTTGTCATGCACGCTTCACGGCAGTATTACATTTTCCATGTTGGACTTGAAACTGCTTTTCAAAAAAGAGGGTGAGTTGTTCCAGTGTATCATTAACGCGTACGTGAATCTGAAAAAGTTAGGCCAAGAAAAATTTATACGTACTATAATTCAAGGACGCTTACAGCAGTTGAGAGCTAATTGGGATAGTTTCCAAATGAATCACGATAAAATTATCGCACTTCAAGAAGATGCTGAAGAAACAAGCTATTTTGAAGGTGATAACTATGGTGCTACAGAGAGGGCCCATCTCGATTTGGCAGCACGTCTTTCTAAGGACCTTAAGAAGCTTCCTGCACCACCAGAAAGTGACAAAATTGTGCTTTGGGCTTTGCCAAAAAGTCTCCCACCAATATTTGTACAAACTTTTCATGCAAGTTTTCAGACTGGCTAGAATTCAAGGATCTATTCGGAGCTATCGTCATGCGTAATTCTCGGCTAAGCAACTTAGAGAAGTTGCATCACCTGAAGACACATGCCTAGAGTGAAGCAGCGGAAATGCTGCATACAGTGCAAACGGTCGATCGAACTTTGAAGCCGCATGGAAGATACTTGATGACCACTACACAAATAAGAGGTGCTTGGTCTCAACATTTACCAGGAATTTCCTCCGCGCTAACTTCATCAGATTCTGAGAAATAGCTGAAGATATTGCTCAGTGGCACTATGAATGCCTTAGCTGCACTAAAACAGCTAGACCGTTCTACTGCTCATTGGGATGACCTAGTGGTGGCGCTTATCATCCGGAAGCTTGACGTTCGGGCTCTGTGAGAATGGAAGTCCTCGCAGAGCTCTACCACCGATCTTCCTATCTTTGCTGCGGATGAAGTTTTTCATAGAGCAACGCACTTGAACGCTTGAAATTGTCGGTGCCACTTTGGAGATGTTGATTCGTAAGAAGGCTGAAAGCAGCTCTGTCTTCGCGCACAACAGCGCAAGCGAGAAATGTCACCTGTGCAAACGCGAGCATTTCATCATACGCTGCATTGACTTCAACCCCAAAAATCTGCAAGAAAGAAAGCAAGTCGTTAAAGCTGAAGGCCTATGCATAAACTGCTTGGGTATGCAAAAGCTTGTAAGCTGCAAGTCGAGCAAGCGTTGTCAGACTTGCACCATTCCATTCCATGCTGCATGAAACTGCAACGTCTGTGCACTTTTTAGCATCTGCTTGGCCGGCGCTTGCCAAAGAATTCCGGATCAATTGTAACTGGCTTACTTCGTCCGTCAACTCTACGTTTGTCCCTACTGTCTTAGTCAAGATGCAAGGTCCTGACGGTCGCACACACATGGCACGTACTATGCTTGACAGTGGCTCACAACAGTCGTTCGTCGCAAAAAGCTTGCTACAAAAGCTCGAGCTTTCGAGCAACGCTACAACTCGCGAGATCACCGGCATCGGTGGCACCAAGGGTCCGCAAGTTCATGGACAAGCTAGCCTCACTCTTACTTCAACCAATGTCAGTGACGCGAAGCTAACGCTCAACGCCTTGGTCCTTTCGCTGATCAGCAAATACACTCAAGTTTTCCAGAAATTGGAACTATCTACAGGGCCTAAAGTTGGTTGACGACTTTTGGGAGAACCCTGTGAAAATTGAGTTGCTGCTTGGAGCCCCTGTACTTCCATACGTGCTGCAAAAAGGCTTACGGATCGGACCGGCGGAAACTCCTCTAGCCCAATGCACTATCTTCGGCTTGGCGCTCTCTGATGCTGTAGGTACATGCGTAAACATCTTTAATGCTTGTTCCTTATTCAGTGACTTAGATACAGACCTTTTTTTCTTTTCTCTTGTTTATATTTATCATACATTTATATTCCGTTTCATTCACTCACGTAATAGGTGGGTGGTGTGTTCAGTTTAATACTTATTTCGCTACATTTACATCAACATTCTTTCTCTTACAATAGTAATACTTTTCTTATCTCTAGTATCTCTTTACGTGCAAAATCAAAACAAACACTTTTGCCTATATTAAGCTTACGTTCATTTTTTCTTAACCGCTAGTTATTGTCACTCTATTATTTCAATGTATAGACCAAAAATGCTTGAGACATTTAAATTCAACTGTTTTGCGCAACAGTCAGGCAGCTCACGGCAGCTGTTAAGAATGCTTCTCTTACAGTAAGCATTTATAATTACTTTTCTGTTAGTAAAGTTCTACATAGTTTTAAACAACGTAATAATTTATTGACCCGCTGATTCCGATTTCTGACTCGCGACAGTTGCCATGCCAGCATTACTTCCCAGCGCAAACAAGAACAAATAACGTATCTCATGAACATATTTACAAAACGTGGAATTTGAAGTTGATAAAAATATGAAATTTTAGTTGATAATTGAAAGTTTGTACCTTGCAATAAATTTTTATTAATAGAACATAAATGTTATATTAACGTTTAGTGCCCTGCATCAATCCAAAGCATAATATATATTTTTGACTTATTCATAAAAGTAGTAACAGAGCATACGTTAATATTTGAAAGACAAAAGACAAAGAAACAGAAATATTTAATGTAAGAAGTAGTTAAATTGATGCTAGGCACATCAAACTAATAAAAGCAGCTTGGGGACTACTGGAATTTTTAATTTGTGTTAGAAGTCATACAGTTAAAAATTAAGCTATCTACAGTAAAAACAAACAAACATTTGTACTTTATAAAAATAATTTTGATAATGTTATAAGACTTTTAAATGCAACTAACATGTTAAGTGTAATTAAACAAACATGATCATTTTGCAAAATCAAGCATATGAATCTTTTAGAATATTAAATTTTTAATTACAAATTGAAAACTTGTGGAAAAAGAGAAAATGTAATGAAAATCATTGCAATAGGTTGCAAAAGGTGCAGTGAATGATGCAGAAGAGAATATATTATTGTTACATCGAATAAATGTGTACAATCCTGCATGTTATTTCTTATTATATATTAAATAACTGTCCTATTCAAACTCTGAACTCAAGATTTCCTTACATTTATTAGAGGTATTAATTTTATTAGATAATATGTCATGTAAAAAATATTAGTGCACTACCGCGGGGACTTTGACTGGAATGTCCCGGAATATCTGAGTTAAGTAGTTTTGACACACCAGGGGTGGAGCTAGCAAATGTAAGTTACTTTATTTGGGGATGTCTGAATATAGTATGCCCTCGTAAAAAAAATCAAGTTTAAAAAAAATTCTTATGTTCTTGTTTGGAAAAATTTGTTTCAAGTTTTTTCTTGAGACAAAGCGCAACTTGGTTGGAACTTTTAACACAAATTTAAAAAAAATTTCTCTGAATAGTACAAATTGTTTTTTTCACGTTAAAAAAAATTGTTTTTTTTTTTCGTTAAATAACTTTTTCTGAGTAAATGTCTATAAAAAAAAGTTAAAAAAAATTTTTCACAAAGTTTAAATGTAGAATAACACAATTAATATTAAATTTTACACTGAAACTTAAAAAATGAACAATGTATTCATTGAATGTCATACATTTCATTAATACAGTATTCAATAATATGATAAAATATGTGAATTTGAACTTCGAGAATTACAAATTAATAATTGAAATTCCTATTGTTCAAGCAGCTCACAAAAAAAACAAAAAGGTAAGCGATGATCGTCTCAAACTATAAAATTCTTTCTATCGTGTAACTTGAAATTACTTTTTTCTTTAACTTTTTCAATCCCCATTTTTTTCTGTTATGTTTTAAATTTTCTGAAGCCCTTCTTGAAGCTCCATTTGCAGTTTTATATTTTGATTTTCTAGCTCTTTTTCATCCATCTCGAAATCATCGCTACTTTCCGATGTATTTTCGTCTTTTTGTAGTCCTTATTTTTTGTACATTTGCATGTTTCTTTTGTAGTCATTTTCTGTCAAAAGTATGATGTTGTGGTAATTGCCTTTCAAAAACACGTTCGCTTTTCTTTTCATCTCATTTATGTTGTACTTCTTTGATTTCTTTTCATTTAAAATTTTTTTATGTTTATCTTTGTTCAATTTTTCTCTTATATGATACTGTGTCCAGTTTTTAGTTCGGGTTTCTTTTTTTCCGTTTAAAAAAACTGAAGTACTTGAAGCGTCGTTGTTTGCAGTAAGGATATCTCCATCGGTGGTTACAAAGTAGGAGTCTAGTAACTCTTTGTTCTCTACAAATTTAACGTTGATAGTTAAAAAAATTTTGTTTTTCTTTGACGTATGAACAAAACGTAAAAGAAAAAGAGTGATAACGCAAAAAAATAAACTAGAAAAAATGAGAAACAACAAAAAAAACTTCAAATGTAAAGAAAAACTTAACTAGAATTTGATTTTGAAAAATAATAGTCTAGCTGGCGTGAGAAGGAGGTAAGAAAACAAAAGAGAAGAGAAAGATAGTAAAGATTCAGAATTGCTTTAGTTTTTACTTGCTTTTTTACTCACAATGAAATTTGTCTCGGTTTAGACCCATGAAAAATTATTGGCGATAAATTTTGTCTTTTTTTAGTAAGATGATTTGGGCTGAGAATAATATCGATCAATGCCCTTACTCTTAATTCTCTTGAAGAAATACACTTACGGCTAGTGTTCGTGATCTTGCATGGATGCCAACCATTTCTATATTTTCCTTTTCCTTGTCGCACGTCACTTTCTGGGATAGTGCTAATCTTCCTTGTTTTCTTCCACAAAACTAATGCGTAATTTGACATTTTTTTTTTTTATTTGCAACGGTTTGTACTATCTTACTGACACTTCTGCTCTGCTAATGTAATTAAAAAAAAAGTTTGTTAGTAACCTCAGAATTTGCTTAAAAAAAATTGAACATTTATATTGTCAACAAAGATCCCCGATGCGCTGACAGTATACGTTGTTTCTTGCAGTTATGCATTATCATTATTCACGCTTTGTCGTTCAGCATCGTTAAACGCAAGTAAGTTTTACTTGAATAATTTTTTAATGATTTCGTACACGACTTAAAAAAAATTTACAGAGAAAGTCATGCGTAAAATAAAATATTTTCATTTTTCACACGATAGAGCTTATCGAGATGAGCACGAAACGCAAATGTGCATTAGATGGATAGTCACGGGTGAGTAGATATCAACTGCTAAATAAATGAAAGAGAGAAACGAATGAGCCAAGTGATTTGAAAAGCAGTGACACTAGTAGTGGATTTGAAACACTTTTAAGAGGTATGTGCACACTTACATAGACTTGCATTAGAGTTTTTTGAATTTCCTACAAAAGTAAACAATATATAGTTTCTCATGTCGACAAGATGTTTTTTAACACTTTTTGTATGGGCTTCGACGCAGTGTGTCAATCTACGCTACTTATTTCGCGGGTTAAGTGAGATAGCGATGCTGTGACAGAGGTGCGCTAGCCGATTTTGAGTTTTGGTGTGTTGACAGTTAAGTGCGGGTAACACAAAGCTTGGGCTTGAATGCAATGTGCCAATCATAATCGGTTGAGTGTGCTAGCTTGGCCTCAGCAACAGCATGCTAGCCAACTTGAAGCTTCAGCGTGTCGGCCAGCACACGTATGAGAGGTATAAAGTTCGAACTTCGTCGCAGTGTGCCAATCAGTGTCAACTTTTCCGTAGGTTAAGTGAGTTTGCCGGGCTACAATAGAGGTGTGCTGGCCAAGTTCAAGTTTCAGTGTGTTGACAGTTGAGTGTGAGCAACAAAAAGCTCGGGCTTTGTCGCAGTGTGCCAATCATGGCCAATTTCTCCGCAAGTTAAGTGTGCTTGCAGGGCCGCGGCAAAAGCGTACTAACTGACTTCAATCTCCAGCGTATCGGCAGTTACGTGCAAGGCGTATAAAGCTCGAGCTTTGTTGTAGTATGCAAATTCAAGCCAGTTTTTTTGCAGATTAAGTGTGCTTCCAGGGCTTTGGCATAGGTGTGCTAGCCAACTTGAAGCTCGAGCATGTCGGCTGTTACGTACGAATGATATAAAGCTCGGGCTTCATCGCAGTGTGCCAGTTATGGACAGTCTACCTATGGACAGTTATTCAAAAAATCCCAATAGTGTGATGTTTACAGGGTTTAGTGACGGCGTTCCAATATTCAAACCTTCTAAATTGAGTATTTGGCCATTTTACTTAATGACTAACGAATTGCCCTATAATACACGAATTAAGAAGGAAATTTAATCGCTGCTGAAATTTGGGTTAGTGCAAAGGAACTTAATCCTATTTTATTTACATCTGTTTTCAAAGACGATTTAAAAAAATCATATTGTGGCGCTTACTTCAACACAACACTTGTTCATAAATTAATTCATGTTAGAGAAATTATTATCTGTGGCATGTGTGATTTGCCAGCAAAAGCTATATTTTTAAATATGATGCAATACAATATATACACACATACATAGAATATAACTAATGCAGATAGTACATGCTTTAAGGATATGTATTAAAAACATGGAAAAATTATGCTCACTGTCAGCATAATTCCGATATTGTCAACATATATACAATTGCAATTTCTGTTTTTCTGCATAAGTCTCGATTCATGTTAATTCATGCACACATATATGTATATGTAAGGAGAATATTCTCAGTTTGTTTGAACTACGTGTGTCATTAGATAGGAAAGTTGGACCCCTTGATTAACTGTTTATATTAGGAAAATTAAAGCCTAGCGTACGTGGTAAATACGTATCGAGCAGTATGAATGATCAGGCTGTACTAAACACAATGAATTGAAGTGTGAATTATTTGTTCAAGAAATGAAAACAAATATTCCGTGAATAATAACATTCAATGTCGTTTCTTTGTTATTTACAGGTAGGATTGGTAACTATATTAAGTGATTTATTGTATGCCAAATAAAATAATAAAGATCTTCGTTACTCACAGAGAAACAACATTCATCATCGGTTTTTATTACACAAGGAACAAAAAAATATGAGAATATGTTTTTCATCGAAAAGATATAAAAAAACATTGCAACATTGTTTTTATCATTGCTAATCTTTCTGAAAAATATAAACAAAAAAATGTGCTTTTATCTATTTTATATTTTAGATATTATGATGTCTAATTTATTTATTTCTCTAGACCTTTTATCACTTATCAATTTATCTCAACAGTAATTTATTTATTTTGTCATTTTGTTATACAACTCGTTCTTATTCATCTAGTCTTAAGTCAGCGTAGATGAAAATTTACTGTTATACTTCGTTTTATATTGGTATATTTGTTATATCTGCGCCTGACAGCAGCAAAGCGTCACATTAAGAATTTGTGTTTGAAGAAGAAGAAGTGTTAGTATGACGAAGATATTCAAGGATGTTTTATTTCCCAAATACAAACTAAAAAACCTATAAAATTTTCACTCATAAATGCATGAAAAAATAGATTAAACGAATAAACTGATGTAAAAAGACTTATGTCATTGTATGAGATTTTGTTTTTAATAATTTTTTTTACGGAGAAGTTCGTACTAATAAAAAAGGCTTATAATTTATGCCTTTTGTCTATCTCTGTAAAGGTTAGCATAGCACAAAGTGGATGATTATTCCAGTAAGTTTGGTCGGAAACATTTACTTTGTTGAAAATGTCTAATGATAAATTTCAACTGAATTATTTACTTTTTAGAAATTTCCCAATAAATTTAAGAAACATTTTAATTTCATTTCTTAATACTAATGGACGAAAATAAAAATACAGTTCCTCTTACATAAGATGTGTACAAAAATAATTCGTTTTATAGCCCATTTCCCAAAGCTTAATAAAATGCTATATAACTAGAATGCTTCTGACAGAAAAAAAATGTAGTAGATAAGCTATGCCGGTTCTGGACTCAACCCCCCTAGGGTGGTAGGGGGAAGGGGGAGCTCGTGCTGTTGTGCGAGTGCTTTTGACCGTCGTGGTAGTGATGGGGGGGAGAAGAATAGTGCGTCTACTCGCCGACAGCTCACGCTGTTGTATGAGGGCTCCAGGGTACCGTGGAGAGGGAAACCACGTGAGCAAGTTATTTTTTCTCTCTCGCTCCTATGTAAGATTTGTGGATGGGGACACTGAGTGCATAAGCTCTCTCTTCTCGCTCTTACCTAAGACAGCATAGATATATTTATCTTGCTCAGCAAAGTGCTTTCTCTTTCTTCCTCCTGCTGTAAGACAAGGGTTCAAGCGCTGTATGTATGTGTATGTATGCTTGCATATTCGTCCTCTTATGCACACGCATACGTATACACCTGCACAGTTGCACATTCCTATGGTATACCGTACATGCTTATGAGTTATTCTTGTACAAGCACACGCGTAAAAGCGCAAGCGTACGCATACATCGCGTGCGAGCGTGACCTACTTGGTTCCACCATTATCACAAGATGAGTATTGGTTAAACATTCCTATGGTTTTGACAACCCTTCATGAAATTTAATTTGCCATCTCCTTTTTACAAAAAATTACTTCTATAACCATCCTGCGACTTAGCATAATAAAATGAAATGCGCTTAAACGTAAAATTTGTCATTTGTTACATATTATTTAAAAATCTTTTAAGAAAAACTGTTTTACCACAGGCAGTTGGACCGCACATTATACTTGTCCACGGGTGTTACCAGCGGGTATCCATTATGACATTATTTTTTATACTTATTATCCTTTGAAAAGCTTGTACGTTAAATACTACGCGATGGTGTTTGCAACGGTACGGTGAAGTATCTAATACTTTCACGTTTACATGTACACTCAGATATTTAGAAATACATCCACGCAAGGGTTGGCTCAATGTGTATGCGCCAGCTAATTTGTCTCTACGCTCACATCAAACGCCTCTCTCTCCTTCTCTTAACAACTCTCTTGTGTAAATGGAACGAGCATGGAGCGGAAAAACATCACCTGACTTGGTATCCAACGACAGAAATGATCGACTCATACACTTGCATTACTTTCATTACTTACACTGTTGTTGTAGTATTCTATTCGAATTTTGGAAGATGCTAGTTCTGAATAGCTCAGTTGGTTAATGGATCTATTGGTTGGAAACGTTAATTTAACTCGAGCTCTTCGAGTCTTACATATTATTTTTTTGTTTGTTTTTTTTTAAATTTCCAAGATTTATAAGTATGAAATTTTTTAAATAAAAATTTTGGATAGGAAACCTCTCTAAGAAACACATAAGTATTATTTACGACGTTTATTTGCAACATCTTTTCAAAAAAGTACAGTAAAAATTCATTGTTGGTTTTTTTTATTATTACTGATACTATTCATTACGACTTGACAACTGGACAATCGTGGTTGTGAACTTTTACTTTTAAGATTCTGAAAGACGTTACAGCATGCATCACTATCCTGCGATAATGCTTTTAGAGATGAAGTCTTGATGATCCTTTCTTTTTATAAACATGCTATATGCAGTACACAAAATAACTGTTTGTCTTCGAAATGTTTATGCGCATGTATTAGACATATTGGTAAAGCAGTTTTTTGTTTATTCTCATGCATTGTGAATGAGGTATGAATTTGTGATAAGTCATGAACCTCGCTTTTTAATAACGTATTTATGAATTCGGCTTTATCATTACCATACATGTGAATTCTCTAATAATTTTTAGTGAGTGTAATAAGGCAATGTTTTAAATCACTTATTGTGATATCACCTTAAAATCACTCTATCCCTTCAATTCCGTAAACTTCTAGTGTGCGGAGAATGTTACGTTTCTTTAAATTGTAAGGTAAATCTTAAATGGGTAATGTGGTTTAATGAACTAATGACCAGTGACGTTTGCGTATATCGATACCACTGCAACTTCTTTTGGTATAACATGCCTGTCAGAGTTGTGAAAACCTTGGATGTCTATGACAAAATTCATGGTGATGAACCACTACACTCTCTTGTAATATTTATTCTCTGGACAAGATTTTTGGTTACTAAAAAATCAATCAGTCGTAAATTTTTTTACCGACGAAAACATCTTTTCCTTTTTTTCTCTTCGTCCTCCCTGCTAAGAAGTGGGGTCTTTTCTTGTATAGTACCCTTTTCTGTCTGATTGCTTGTAGACATCATGAAATACGTAATAAAAAAGCAGGTTGAAACATGCATTAAGATTAACTGTGTTAGAATATTGTGTACGCAAACTTTTTTTTATAACAGTTTTTTTCTTGTCTTCCTTCCCCTTCTTTCTCTCTCGCTTTTATTTTGATAAGCACTTTGAAAAAGTATCATAAAAATGATTGTTTTATGAGTAAAAGAGATGAAAGAAGCAAGTGACTCACCTTTTAAACCACAACCATCGTTGTTTCTTCTTCTGCAGCGGTGGTATACGGTGCACGTTTAGTATCAAAATTTCATACCAAGTTTTAAATTACGGAAAAATAAAAGGTTTCACATTTATATTGGTAAAATACTCCGTTTATCAAAAAATTTCTTAAAATTATGATTACGGTATATTTTGTCTTCATCTTTTGCAAATGCACACTAACAGACGCACACCAGTTATTTGGACATTCGTCATCCTAGCTGTATTGCTATCACATTAATATCTGTTATTATACGTTTACGAAAAGTCGACTTATGCGGACAATTACATGTATGGATAAGTAATTATGAGGATAAAAGAGAAATTATCCGGACGTCTGCATAATTTTACATGAAACATTATAGTTGAAAGTGTTTTCATGATGTACATTTTCTCATACAATTGTCTGTAGGTAGATATCTGCTGTTTATTTTTTAAATTTCATCCAGGTATAAAATAATGAGTGCCACGATAAGCCCTGTAACGTTGGGCAAAAAGTTGAAAAGCGTACACATTTAGAAAATCTACAAACTTTTTCTAAACATGAACATTTTAATAGAGAGCAGAATGTTTGAATAGTGTGCAAGAGATCTGTAACAGACAAATTAAGGTATCAAATTAGTTTAATCAAGTAATTTTTCTGTACATTAAAACTCATTTTTCAATAACCCAATCTACGTCTATGTTTAACTACGTCAATCTATAGTTTGTTATATGTTCTTTTATTTAATGACCGTTGTGACATTTATAAATTTCACTGTCATCACGATGCTCTTTATCTAAACATCGAACTTCATGAAAATGAATTCTCATACTTCGATTCGTATCAATTAAATGCGAAAGTTCCGATGTTCTTATATGTAAAAAAATATGAACATCTAATAGATTATTATACGATATAGTGTTTAACTGATCGTCCAGTTTCATCTGCTTTGAGTTTAAGAAGCGTATATGAAAGGGAGTGCTATGCTAATCTTTTTATAGAGAATTTATGGGGTGGATAAAACTTGCACGTTTGCACACAACAACAGTAACAATGGAAATCACAATTCCCGTCTGCACAGACTTCTTTGATTTTGCGTACGGTATCTGTAACAAAAATAATTTATTTGTTTTCATTTATTTTTTTATAACCGAAAGGATACGACAAGGTTTCTGAGATAAACTGCCGATTTTTAAAAACCATTGCACATACTTTGTCTTTATAACGCCTTATCACTTCATGTATGCCAGACTTTCTAATCATCGTATTTTTAATTTTTATTGTGTTATCTGATTTTACGTTATTTTCATTTCATTATACAACCATAGTTACAATAAAATTTAAATTTACTTTTTATAAATTCTTGTGATTTAATTTAATATTCTCAACGTTGCATGCATCATGAAACCCCACACTACGTGTACGCACGCAGTACGCATAAAATTTAGGACCTTCTGAAACAAAGGTCTCTATACCCGATCCTTCACCATACCCCTTTAATTCATATGTTAACTGTACTTATTATTAGGCATTAGATGGTTTATATTTACTAACATTTCCATTATTTCTTGTACATATTACTGAATCTGTACGTCCATTGAGAGTAACCTGGGGGGTACCATTTTTATTATCTACAGTATATATATTTTCAATTAACCATCAAAAGTCAGAGTTATATGCTATGCAGATGAGCGAAGTCAATGTTCTACTTTCAAATTCCACTGCAAAATCAACAAAATTTTGAGGTACTCCTCACCCTCGAAAATAATCTGTTTAACACCATAGACGTCACTAATAGCATCGGGATTTTCTTCTATCTCGTCTATATATGCATTGCGTGGTACTTGCACCATGATAAGGATTGGTGAATGTATACATGTGTTGGTAGTATCATGTAATTATATATCTTCACGCGTCACAAAGTCATAAAAATAAAACAATTCTAAGCATTTAAATTATACTTTGATGTCATAGGTTGCATACTACGTAAGGTAAATGTCTTCATTCGTGGAATATGTCTCTATTTATGGAATACAAAAATTCATGTATTTGTCACGCAACTCAGTTGATAAAAAAATTGTGGTAGTTGTATATTTTATGTCTCTTTATGAATTTACAAGAAACTTTCATTAGACATACACTCAATGACCAATTTTAAGAAATAATTCTATAAATAGGAACAAAGTCGTAGGTAATCTATTTTTTGAACTGTACGTGTTATGGTACCAAATTTTAACGAGTTATTTATATACTTTAAGTAAACAAATAAACGATATAATTATTTTTATCAAATAAAACAGTGTTATACAAGTAAAAAAAATTTAATTGTCTTTAAATATAATACTAAATTTATATTTTTTAAAAAGTTTTACCAATAGGGACATACCATCAAACAATAGGTACAACGTTTCGTAACTACGTACATTACAGTCCTATGACCTTCTTATAATATAAAGTATTTTAACACTTAAAAACCATAATTAAAATCTAGAATTTTAATGCTTACTTTATAGCACACCAACTAATACTAATATTTCTACTGTTAAAGGTCACAGTTAGGAAAATAATTAAAGAAATAAGTATGATGAAATTTGTGGTCATAATAGGGACATTTACCTTAGCGTGTTAAGCTTATGAGCACTTTGCAATATTTTTTTGCAATTATGCTTACCTTTCAACAAATTTATAAATTTTTCACAGATACTATATATTGTTATTTTCTTGTAAATGATTTTTATCGCTTGTTTAGGAGATTGAGTTGTCGAAAGAGAATTTTCAGCGCTACGATTATCAAAACATTTCTGACCATAAAATGTCCACCCTCAATCCGTAAGTACGTAGTATTTTTTTTTTTTTTTTGTTGAGTTGTTTACAGACACACAATCTTAACTTTCTACACAATTGAATGATTTCTTATATGTAATGTAAAAATAATTTAACTTTGCAGCTAATATATTTTTAATTAAAAAGTAGGAAATTATATGGTCGTAATACATAATATCTATCAAAAGAAAACCACATACATGTGTCCTAGCCAAACATATATTATCTCTTTTATTTATCACTTAAATTCCTGTTGTACTTAAATTATTAAATACTTCTTCTGCCGCACTCCATCCTTGAGGAAGTTTGATGTATCTAACCTTAACATCTGAAGTTTTCGCAATGTTGATGATTTGTTTACTTTGTTCGATTTTTTCCATAGATCTCAGATATTTTGGAAATTTGGAATAAATACCCGCCAATCCTTCGGTTTACGCTTTTAAGTGCAAGTTTATCCCCATAAGATAGATACTCGTAGTGTAATTTTTGTAATAACTATTATGAGTTTCCCAAAAGCATTTTTAAACCATTTCAAAGTATTCGTTGTATCCGTGGGCTTGGTAGTTTTAAATTTTATAGTGAGACAAGTTGTTTGAATGATTTTATAAATTTTTTTTCATCGCTTTCTAAAATGATGTATTTTGTAAATCTTGATGTGTCCGGTTCATCTCTGTTTGCATGGCACAAGCTGCAATGCTTCTTTCATCTTGATGTTCGTGATGACACGGGAGATACCCCTGGGGTTGTTCGATAGCAGCACTCTTATTCCTATTGACTCTATGTGTAAAATACAAAATATTTGTAATAAGAATGCAGTATAAAAAATTTGACAATTTTAAATGTAAAATATATTATTTACCCGTGTTGGTGTCACGCGTTATAGTTACTCCTGACGGACCACGTGTCGGATACCTCTAGCGAGCAGTTAGGTTGGTTTAATACATAATATTTTAAACTAAATTTAATTTGAGAGTTAAAATAAATGATAAAAATAGACATGTCTATAAATATTTTAAATTACCTGGAGATATTTTTTCCTTGGAACGAAGCTCCACCTCTGACGATTCAGGTGTACCATCATGCAAAGGGTCTTACTACTTTCTTTTAAGTGTTCCGTCAACGCTTGGAAGATTCTCTGAATTTTCTAAACATATTTTGGCAACTGACAAAGTATTCTGTTTAATTTCTTTTTCGCAATCATGAAAAATTTTGTAAGCATAAAAATTTGTGTAAAACTGTAATATATCACTTACCAATTTTTACGTACGTCTTGTACATTTTCTTCGCCATCTTGTTGTTTCTATTGTTAGGAAGTAGACACTTTATCACCACTGTGATGGCTATGAGACTACGAGTTATATATGGAGGGTACAACGCGACCCCGCGTACCCCCTCCAAGTAAATGATAAAGAATTCCTGCAATACTTCTATTAATTCGTTAATAGAGTATGCAGGTAGCATGTTCTTGAACCACTTTACACAGTACACTTTACGTGCATCTTTTGACACTATGATCGCATATCATGCACAAGAACGGATGATCCCAAACAAAGCTGGGATCATTTTTTTTTTTTTTTTTTTTTTTTTGATACACGTGTAGAAAACTAAGAGAAATGGCTTAGCTACCAAACAATAATTCAACGGATCTGTAGAAACACACTGTTGCAGAACTTAAACTAGTTTAAGTAAAAGGCAAAAAATACACAAACTAAGAAAAAACGGTGTAGCTAGAAAGAATTAATGCAACGCAACAGTAGAAACAAACTGTAACAGAATTTTTATAAGTTTGAGAAAATGCAAAAAATATACTGTGTGAAACTTTTAAGTCAATGGAGAATGGGAAAGACTTTGAACGAGATGTAACACGTAAGGTTATTGCAGAGTATCAGCTAGAAAATACGATTCGACTGAGAGTGTCGGATAAGGACCGATTTTCTTTTGCGCTTTTTTATCTTTTCTTTACTAACTTTGATACTTTTTCCTTTTTGGCCAAAATTTTTGCCAATGTATGATAAATGTTATAGGTGTACACAGTCAGATAGCTCCACTCTACTAACAATCTATAAAACTCTAGAGTTGAAGTTTAGAGTGAAATAATGCACTCAAGCGGCAATCGCTCACTTCCACCGTGGTTACTTACTCTTCTTCATATTGTACTTCCGCCGTCGTTGCTTACTTTTTTCTACAATCCATGGCAGATATTTTTTCGGTGAGTAAGTGGGAGATGTCTTTCAGGTTTAAGCATGTTTGATGAATTTTTTCCGCTGCATTTTATATGATAAAGTGAAGAATATACTATCTTTCCTCATGAATCACACATTGCCAAAAAATTTGAATGGGAGATTGCACCTGATATGAAAATTTTCAAAGGGGGGAATACAACCGCTATACAAGTTTGTCAAATGCAAGGGTTAAACTTTTGTATGGACCCGTTAGTTTTCGTTACAACTTAGATGACAGTTAACATAGATAATGTTCACAGTGTCTGCAAAATTTTGTTGGTAAAACAATTTTTAATTTAAATTAACTACGTCGTATACATCTCTAAAAATGGCTTGTGTTGAATCAAGAAAAATGCATTTTCTATCGCGTGATAGTAGTAAACATCCAGTAGATATTATTAATCTTACAGAAAATAAAAAAAAAACAATAAAAGCGGTATAATATCCACTGCAAAGATATTATTACTGTATTTGTATCCACTCAACAAGACGGCTACGAAAAAAATCGGGCCACATCATAATGTAAATCGTTAGTGTTTTGAGCGTTTGTTGCAGCTTTCCAAGTGTCAGTTTACAGGAGGTGTAATTATAAATGCACATGTATGGAGTGAGCTTAAAAATTATTTTGCTTTTATAAATGATTACTTTAACGATTAAAATATTAGTCAAATGGAACGCATACAAGTGGGTAATATCGAGTTGATAATTAAATTATCTTACGGAATTTAAATTAATAATTTTTGTTAAAAATAAAATGAGCGACGAACAAAGTGGAAATAAAAAAAAAAAAAAAAAAAAAAAAAAAAACGTACGGTTTAACCATTGTCATGCAACACGGCACCTTTTTAGGACTCACTTAAGCTGTCATATGTGTGGATGAAAGATTACTTAACTTTCTACACAATTGAATGATTTCTTATATGTAATGTAAAAATAATTTAACTTTGCAGCTAATATATTTTTAATTAAAAAGTAGGAAATTATATGGTCGTAATACATAATATCTATCAAAAGAAAACCACATACATGTGTCCTAGCCAAACATATATTATCTCTTTTATTTATCACTTAAATTCCTGTTGTACTTAAATTATTAAATACTTCTTCTNAAAAAAAAAAAAAAAAAAAAAAAAAAAAAAAAAAAAACGTACGGTTTAACCATTGTCATGCAACACGGCACCTTTTTAGGACTCACTTAAGCTGTCATATGTGTGGATGAAAGATTACGCCATATTGATTGTGCAGCAATGCTAGTTGATAAAGGCAAGGAATTTATAGTGAATGAGTTAACTGTTTTATTGGAAAGTGTAACTCTAGCAAAGAAAACCAGTGTGTCAAATTTCTGTAAGCCGCTGGACTTAGCCACTGGAATATATGGAATGGTCCGTAAGAAAATCCTTTTCAAGAATACATTTAAAAGGCTTGAATACGCACTCGGCATTTTAATTAGTGCTTCCACTTATTATAGAAGTGATTAAAGTACATCACAGTAATTGTAACATACAAATACTTAACAAAAAAGCAGTTAACACAAATTTAATAAACAATATTACGATACGAAATCGGTGGGCTTTAAATTTACTTAAATAATATTTGAGAGGTCGAAGAAAACTCACATTCTTCTATTTTAACGTTAAACACTATACAATCATTTTATTTCAGGCACGATAACTATAAACAACGCTTTGTTTATAATAAAGCCGCTGCATTTACGAGAAACGAAGATTTTCGAGAAGATATTGAATCCTATCAAACTTTAAAATGATAATCAAGTTGACCTATTGGGCTCAATTTTTTTTTTTTTTTTTATACAATATGATCTCATCAATTTTATTCATGCACAATAATTATAAACAATGCTTTGTTTATAATAAGCATTTACAAAAAAACAGAGATTTTCTCGAAGATATTCGACCCTATCAAGCCTTAAAATTATAAGGAAGAGGTCCTATTTGGCTCATATTTTTCCTTATTTTATATACAATATGATCTAATAAATTTTATTTATGCACAACAATTATAAACAACGCTTTATATATAATAAGCAGCTGCATTTACGAGAAACGGAGATTTTGTTAGAGATGTTATATCCTATCAAGCTTTAAAATTATAATCAAGTGGTCCTATTGTGCTAATTTTTTTCTTCATTTTATATACAATATGATCTAATGAATTCTATTCACGCAGGATAATTATAAACATCGCTTTGTTTATAATAACTTGCTGCATTTACGAAACAACAGAGATTTGTTCACAAATATACGATCTCATCAAGCCTTAAAAATTATAATAAAGAGGTCCTATGGGGCTTATTTTTTTTCTTTATTTATATATAAAATAATCAAATGACTTTCATTCACGCACAAAAATCATAAACGACGCTTTGTTCATAGTAAGCCGCTGCATTTACGAAAAAACAGAGACTTTCTCGCAAATATACGATCTTATCAATCCTGGAAATTATAATAACAAGGTCCTATGGGGCTTTTTTTAAACCTTTTTTTATACAAATAATAATTAAATGATTATTATTCACGCACAATAATTATACATGACGCTTTGTGTATAATAAGCAGCTGAATTTACGAAAAACTAAGATGTTCTTGAAGAAATTTGATCCTATCAAGCCTTAAAATTATAATCTAAAGGTCCTGTGTAGCTAAGTTTTTTTTTTTTTACATACAATATGATTTACTTAGTTTTCTTGACGCACAATAATTATAAACAATGCTTTGTTTATAATAAGCCGCTGCATTTACGAAAAACTAAGATTTTCTCGAAGAAATTCGATCCTATTATGCCTTAAAATTAGAATGTAGAGGTCCTTAAGTGTTTTTTATTTTTTTATATTATATACAATGTGATCTAATCATTTTTGTTCACGCTCAATAATTATAAACAACGCTTTCTTCATAATAAAGCCGCTGCATTTACAAAAAATTAAGATTTTCTCGAAAAAATTCGATCTTTTCAAGCTTTAAAATCATAATTAAGTAGTCCTATAGGGTTCATTTTTTTTATTTTATTATGTACAATTTGATCTAGTCATTTTTATTCACGCACAATAATTATAAACAACGTTTTGTTTATAATAAGCAGCTGCTTTTACTAGATACGCAGATTTTCTCGAAGATAATCGATCCTATTAAGCCTTTAAATTATAAGGAAGAGGTCCTATGGCTTAAATTTTTTTACAATTTTTCTATACAATACGATTCACTGAATTTTATTCTGTAACTATGATGGCACGGTGAACAGTGAAAAGCCAGGAGCTATCACAGTGATAATGGCACATGTGAAGAAAAAATCTCCCAGGATCCCGCGAGCGTATAGAGCGGGGATTAAACCATTGGGGTACCTGGTGGAAGGCAAACGCTTCACCAGTGAGCCACTGTACCCTACTTATTGTCCCAGAGGCATTTGATTTTTTTTTAGTTCGAGATTGAAATTCTGTAACAATTTTACGGTATGTAAATAGAAACCATAATTTGGAAAATACGATTACATTTTTATGTATTAATTTATTGAGCTACTATTAAGATCTTAATGCATTTACAAATTAGTTGTACACGGTTTTTTCATCTGATAATACAATTACTGCTTTTAAGTTTCACGCTCAGCAATCTCCAGTTTCGCTGTTTACTACTACACTGCCGGGGGACAAGCCAATCACATTATCGCAGTGCGTTGTTTAAGTACGTACCAGTTCATTCCCGAATAGCACCTTTCTTCCTGTTTACTACAGTGATGCCTTACAGTTTACAAAACAAAAGCAGATCTCTCTCGAGTAAGTGTACACCGCGTGTGTATAATAAGATAATAATACTGTATGGTATTTGTTATTGTTGGAACTGCATAGAAATTGGTAGCTTGTTGAATAATGTATAAGTGTTTTTTTTTGTGGTGTTAGATTAACCATAGTATTCGGTGATGTGCATGTGAGTTGTAACAATATTCCTTGATTTTTTTGTCTACACTTGAATACAAATTAGAGAAAGTTTTTTTTTGTTACTCAAGACAGTGAATTGGCGATCCCTAGTATTTTTAGTGTGCTTCAATTTTTCGAATTTTATTAGTGGCTCTACTCAATTTAGATTAAATTTTTTAAAATGTAATTCAGATAATAGAAAATATGAAAGAAAAATCTTATGTGCACTAAACACACTAAGTATCTGGATTTTTCATTCGTGTCACCGTATAAAACGCTCAAGTTTTCAAAATATTTTATATTTATCTTGCTGGTGGACTATTTTTCGATTGTGCAAGTGCTGAAGATAATGTTGTGGTTAATTACTTATTCTAAGTTCACCGATTTCAATTAATTGAGCGTTTTGTAAATACAAAACTGTGGACGACTTTGAAAATCCATCACATAAAATATGTAAGTATACTCGTGTTCGATGGTGTTAGGATTTTTGAAATATCGCAACAAAGCGAGTTATTTTAGAATACAGTATTTTTGAACCAAATATTCTCATGGCTACCAAAGAAATTGCAATTCATATTCGACTTGTACATGATCATGCTTTAAGTTTCTCGGAAATGTGATATACATATTTAGTTGTGATATACGCATAATTAATTGCAATATCGTAATATGTAAAAAAGTTTCTTAATTAAACTGTCAGACAATTTAAAGTTCATAAACTTATTTCTTATTGGTAGCAGTTATCTTAAAAATTAAGTATTTGTTTTACACTAAGAATGATACATTCCATAAAAATAACAAGTGACGACATTTGTCTGGGTATTAAAAGAGTATTTATTAAGCACTGCTCTACCATACATGAGTTTTTATTGCTTTTAAAACAAGAATCTTGCACTTGTGTAATTTGGTTTGAACTGTGCAAAAGTATTTTATCAAACCACTTTTCGGCTGCTACAATAAATAAGTACAAAAAACGTTGTCACAGAATATTTCAGTACAATTCCGAATACATCGTGAATTATTTTAAAAAGGAAACAGAAACTAAAACAGAAAAAGAAAATATTTGTAAAGAGGATAATATTATTGATAATGTAAAGCACTGTATTGATAAAGATTGCAGTGCAAAGTCAACCAGTGCCATTCCTGATTTCGCTAACGATTTGGAAATACATAATTTGACCTACAGTACGTCTTCGTCTAAGATACCTCCTGATCAGATTCTTTTGTAAACTAACGATACAGTTAATATTGGCAGTTTGATTGAAGATGCTGTTATTCCTATTGTTATCAATAGCGACTTAGGGTCTAATGTGACTGATGAATCTGGTAAAGTTCCAGATAGAGTAGACGATGAGAACGGTTTTAACTCACCAAAATTTGATATTCAGGCCGTAAAAAATGTTGCAGAAAAAAAATAAGACTGAAAATACACCAACCGATACCAATGCTTCTATGCCTGTTACTAAAGAAAAAAATCGTCTACCGCAGTCGACCATGACTTTGCTAAAATCTTTTTGGGAAAAATATTTTCCGGATAAAAAAAAAATATGTCTAAAACCAGGGTGGACTGATCGGTTTAACGACGAATTCTCAAAAGTGTTTCAATTTTGTGTTTTGTCGATAAAAGACCACAAATTCTATAGTAATAAAAAAACGAGAAATAATTGTTTTTTTGGGCCACTGCAGATTGCAAGATATCTTCGTGCATGTCATTTAAATTTATTGTTAAGCAGCAGATTAAAGAACCTCATGAAGACCTTGAAGTGGAAGTGGAACTTCAAGTGCTATTTTCCATGACCTGGAGGAGCGAGAAATACATCGCCGTCCACTAAAAAATGAAAAAAGAATCATGTATGCTGAAGAACTAGGGAAAAATTCTGCTGCTATGGTAAAATGGGCTGCTGTCAAAAAGTGCCGAATGAAGTTTTATCTCACGGAAACCTAAATGATGCGCAAAGTTTAATGATATTACATAAAATAAAGAGTGAAAGCAGGGGCAGTAACGACTTGGACAAGGATTACTATAGATTTATGGAAAAATGAAAACTGCAATATAGTGAGCAATACGGCGGTAAAATAAAAGGATACATCCAATACCATGCAGTAGATTCGTTAATGGTTATCTTATTTAGCGAAAAACAATTAAAATATATACTTGGAATGGAGAGCATTTTTTTACACGTCGATGCCACAAATAGCATTGAATCGCAGCCACCGTGCTTTAAAGATCCAGCTACTGTTTATTATCACGGCGTATTTGTATCTGGAAATACACAATTTGTACCTCTTGAAATCGCAGAAGCTTTTATATTGTTCCATACAGAAGCTGCCATTTTATTTTTTTTGAATTTATTCGCTGATTACTTACGTGTGTTGTCAACTAAAATAGTACGTAAGGTTGAAACTGATTTTAGTTTGGCATTAATGAAAGCAGTGTGTTACGCATTCGATAAAATAAGCCTGTATGAGTACATGAATGTTTTCTTCAACGATACAGAAAAAGGAAAACAACTAAGTAAAGGCTTAACAATTATACATTCATGCTCATCTCACATGATAAAAATTGTTGTAAAAAAATGCTTTTCAAATAACAAATCTCAAAAAGCTGAACGAAGCATATCCACCACATTACTAACCACCTTAATTCATTGCCAAAACGCTACTGATGCTATGATTTATTTTGAAAAATTTATTCGTATTTTTGGCCAATTTTACGAGGATGTGAATTTAGAAAAACTTGTATCAGAGGTAGAAAAATATAATACAGAAGAAGATAATGCAGCAGAAGATAAGTGTTTTGATGAGGTTAATTTTAAAGAGTTTAAAGAGTTGCCCGAGAATATAATGAAATCATCGTACTACTATCAGCTATTTTCAAATATAAAGAGGAGATACTTAATTTATCTGTTACTTATCTTACAAAAAACCGGTTTTTCAGTCAAAATTTGATTGATTATGGTATAAATTATCTTTTAGTTTACTTTCCTTTATGGTCAGCCATGTGAATTTCAAGTTTTGGATGAGCAAGCGATAGTAATGCTGTAGCTGAAAATGGCATCAAAGTTTTAAAAAAGCAAGTTTAAAGAAATAAAGAACGATTACTTATACTGCGTCTTATTCAAAAAAATGAAGAAGTCATCTAAGCTACGACGAAAAAACGAGAATTTCCTTTGAAAACAGCTAGACAGAAAGAAAATGTTCAAAAATCTAAAGAAGATACAAAAACAGTTGAAAAAAATATAAACATAGAATCTGAACGACCACGACCGATAAACCAGACGATAAACCAGACGTTGAGATATGGAAAAGGAAATCCAAACAAAAACGAGGACGTAATTTTCATTTTAAACAATCAAAGAACTGTAATAAAGCATTAACTTAATGTGAAAAAAATATAAATGACATGCTCCAATCTATACTTCAAACTGCAAAAAAATTAAGGTAATGGAGAAAACCAGTAAAAGCATTCAACAGCCGGAAAACTTATAAAAAACACAACGTGAGTCAAGACTATATAAAAACTGATCAATCTAGCGATAGCAATAGCACATTTTTAAAAGAAAGGAATTTGAGTCCAGAGCTTGAGGCCACTTTTAGCAGCGTTCACAATAATTTGTACAGCGAAGATGGCAAAAACGATTTCACTTATAACGTTGATTATTCATTTTCAGGATCACAAGACCTTTTTCTATTCGACGAATACCCACGAAATTTTCCAAACTTAAAAAACAATATAAATGATTATATAGTAGATCATATAAGTTTTTCATCATTGAAACCTAATGAAAGCGTTAATCAATATCTTGATGATGGAATAATAAACAATTTCTTTGGTTTACTTCCAGCTGTAGCTACAAGTAATGGTCTGCAGTTGCAGTGTTTTGATTCTATGTTTTTTGAAATAAGTCTAAGAGAAAGATTCATCAGCAAAGGCTTCTGTGGGCGAAGTTAAAAAACATTGAGAAAAAAAATGTTTGGCTTATACCTGTAAATCATGTTTTTCCATACAAACACTGGACTTCATTACTAGTTATTCTCGGCCACAAGTGCATAATTCATTTTGATTCTCTTCTAAACCCCCCTTCAACAGCAGTACTTGGAGGTATACAAACATTCATTCAATATCAAACAAGAACTCAGTTTGCATGGAATGAATGGACCGTGTATACACCCACAGGTATACATAAACAAGTTGATGGTACCTGTGGTGTTCATATATGTGCGTGGGCTGCAACAGTCGCTTCTTGCTCGACAACACCCTTTGCTGAAGCTGATATGGAAAGAATTCGAAAAGCTTTAGCACACATTTTAAGCAGGGCTAAGACAGATGATGCGAAAAAAAAATTGATGGTAGAGGGGCGTACTAAATTCCTAGAACCAAACGATAGAATGACGGACGTCAAGTGTTTGACGGCTAAAAAATCGATTAAAATCAAAAAAACACCACCCCTAGATTGCTCAACTATATTCGAATTTTGTGGATTACTCTCTTTACTTTTCTACGATTAAGGACAAAATTAAGCTAATGCCAAAAAAAATTAAACAAATAAAATATCTAACATGTAACAAAAAATTACTATACAACAAATAAAAAAAATGTAAAAAACAAAAAAAATGTTTTGATACTTGGAATAAAAATAATTCATAAGCGAAAAAAGTAGATCTATTATTTCCTTAAAACAAAGTATGCAGATTATTAATTTTAATAAGAATATTGAAGGAATATAATGAAAAAAAAGCTAATGATCATATAAATATTTTTCAAACACCATATTCGCAGATAAAGGTAAGTAATATACCTCATTGCAATATAATCTATGTACCTCACGCGCGATGCCTTCACATCTTTTTTCATTTAATATAAATAAAACATATTTGCTATTTTTATAAGTAGCATAAGTTATTTGATAAATAACAAATTAATGAATTTAAAAGCCGAATATATTTAAATGTGGATAAAAAAAAGAAGAAAATTAGCCCCATCGGACCTATTAATTATAATTCTAAGGCTTGATACAATCGAATTTCTTCGAGAAAATCTTCGTTTTTGGTAAATGCAGCGACTTATTAGAAACAAAGCGTTGTTTGAAATTATTTTGCATGAATAAAATTTGGCAGATCATATTCTATACAAAAAAAAGAAAAAAAATAGGCCCACAGGATCTCTTTATTACATTTTTAAGACTTGATAAAATTAATTTTCTTCGAAGAAATCTTTGTTTTTTGTAAATGCAGCGATTTATTATAAATAAAGCGTTGTTTGAAATAAATGTGCATAAATAAAATTTGGCACATCGTATTCTACATAAAGAAAAGAAAAAAATGAGCCCCACAGGATCTCTTTATTTTAATTTTAAGGCTTAATAAGATTAAGCTTCTTCGAGAAAATCTCTGTTTTTCGGAAATGCAGCAGCTTATTATGAACAATGCATAAACAAGGCGTTGTTTATAATTATTGTCCTTAAATAAAATTTAGTAGATCATATTGCATGTATAAAAGAGATAAAACTTGGACCAACAGGACCTTTAGATTATGATTTTAGGGCTTAATACGATGGAATTTGTTAACAAAATTGTGCGTTAACAAAATTTAGTAGATCGTATTGTTTATAAAAAAAGGAAAAAAATTGAGCCTTATAGGTCCACTTGATTATCATTTTAAAGTTTGATAGGATTCAATATCTTCTCGAAAATCTTCGTTTCTCGTAAATGCAGCGGCTTTATTATAAACAAAGCGTTTTCTGTAGTTATCGTGCCTGAAATAAAATGATTATATAGTGTTTAACATGAAAATAGAAGAATGTGAGTTTTCTTCGACCCCTTAAATATTATTTAAGTAAATCTAATGTCCGCCAATTTTATATTGTAATATTGGTTATTAACTTCGTGTTAGCTGCTCTTTTGTTAAGTATTCATGTGTTACAATTACTGTGATGTACTTTAACCACTTCCATAATAAGTGGAAGCACTAATTGGAATGCCGAGCGCGTATTCAAGCCTTTTAAATGTATTCTTGAAAAGGATTTCCTTACGGACCATTCCATATAGTCCAGCGGCTAGCTTCAGCTACATAATAAATTTGGATTAGTATATCAAAGAACAATATTTAACTTCACGAAACGATGTTAAAGAAAATCTTTGTCCTGCAATTGATAATTTTTCTCAGAGCAAAATTTTAATATGGTATTTTTAGAGTTAACAACGTACTGCTTAGAAATACTTTCAAATGACATACGTTTTAAATTAAATAGAATAAATAATATTGTAGGACATCAAAACAGTTTATTTGACGTTTTGTTTCATTATACTGTTTATAGTTTTGCAAACTGTTTTCAAAATTTTTACATTACCTCTAAGACTTACAAACATTGTTAGGTAGTGTGGGTTACACGACTCCTTTACTTTTACCTACGTTTATAGATTCGTGGTTAACACACCTTCATAACCCTAGAGCCTTATGAGGAATAAACTGTTTATCGAAATGCTGACACATTAAAAAATCAAATTTTAGTTTCTTTAACACTGCTTTTTTGACCTTATTTTTAATTTCTACCCCCGTCAGTGTTCAGTTATACGAAAAATGTGTTTCGATACTTGTTCTATGCATTTACATCTAATAAGTTTTTTAATCAGAATAACGAGAGCTTGTAATTGTTAATTAGAGAAATATTTTATACACAAAGACATGAAGAATGTCATTTTACTTAAACACATGCCTACAGATTAAAGGATTCGGAACAATGTGTAATAATTTTATATATAATAAAGTTAAGTTAAGGAGAGTGCTTTGTGCAATTTTTGTGATGTAATGTGGAGTCCTGACCAACAGTGTAATAACCCCGCTACGTTACGCAGACTGTCTTGAGCATAGGCAATTAAAGGAAAAAATATGTGTGGAGCACCATCTTTGTTATATTGTCAAGACTACAGAAGGATTTATGCTAAGATATAAAGGTATTCTGATCTCTTTTAAACTACTGTTACGGAAACAGTTTTTGTATATGTTTAGATCATCAAAAGATTTTGAACATACAGTTTGTGAGGCTCCTGTGAAGTTTCGGAGCCACCACTTTTGTCTCCGTAACATAAATATGCTTGAAGGAAAATGTGAAACAAGGAGGTGTGAAGGAAAGTGTTGCAAGCCTCAAGCGTATTTCACTACGAAATGTGAACTTGTTATGTTTCTAAAAAATATGTTAAAAATGCAACTTTTTTCGGAGAAAAATAAGTAAGATAAGAAGTAGATACAAAGTAGCACATTTTTTTAAGCTTATAAGTGTGAATGTAATTTCTTTAATTTTCAGATGCAAAAACTACTCTTAGGCGGTTTTTGTTTATTTTTTAAATTTATCTACGCTTATAAGTAAACATATAGTGTATGTTTCTTGTAAAATATATTGAATAAATTTTTAGTAGTTTTTATTTAAAAAACCTCGCTTACCTCCCACTCCTGTTACCATCATAATGATTAAAATAAAAAAATTAAAATTTATTGCTACCGGTCAAGCAACGCAGGTAATTTTATTTAATCTACTTGGGATACCTCGCGCTTTTTTCTGTGCATCGCGCGCTTATTGGATTATTGACTTACTAAGTTACGTAATGTCTGCAAACAAAAAACTATTGTTACCGACTAAGCTATGTTGATTATTATATTTAATTACGCGTAAAACCTAGCGCTGATATTTCCAAATTCTTGGAGCTGTTAAGTTATTGGCTTGAATCCCATGTCTCTCTAGTTACGTAAGTCTAATCAGTTGGACAACTACATTACGTTATTTTAGCTTTTTAAACTAACCAAAAAAATTAGAACGATGTAAGTGCTAGTATGTTTGATCACTGCAACATAAAAAATGTGAAGCTCCATTGAAATTCACAATATTATTCTTATGGTGATTTAAATCGTGATTTAATGCGTAATCGGTATGCATTGCTATAACATATGTGTGCTAATTTTTAAAATACATACCATGGCAAAGATTGTACACCTTTGCTGGGCAATCATCACTTTCTCAATCAAACACCTTTAATCGTCCTTAATTGTTCCAAACAAAATGAGTCAACGAAAAATGCTCCAGTAGATGTAAGGCTAGGTCTGAATCGGATAAAAATTTTCCTTTTAATATTTCAGATAATTGCTTAATTTTGCATAACTGCATCGTTCAGCATAGTCCGATAAGTGAGGATGTCAAGAAACTCGTATAAAGATGTATAAAGTAAATTCAGAGTTTTGCTAGCATCAGTTTATTTTCAACCACCATGGATAAAGGTCGGAGCAACAACTGAAGTAAAGAAGGAGTAGAAAATAAATGACGTCGAAAAGAGTGAGACAAATTTATAAAAAGAAATAAGAAGAAAGACACAAAGGTTGAAAAAAAAATCTGAGCGGAAATTGAAAGATTAAGACTGAATTTTTTTTTGAAAATTAATGTGTTTAACAAGCTTTACATTAATCAATATGTCGCATAAGCCGTGTACGAGTAATTTTACAACTAATGTTAAGTATCAAAAGATCTTAACTGATGATGATGATGATAGAAATGAGAAATCTGGGTTGAAAAACTTTGCCGATAAGTATTTAACCGACAAAGGTTCTTGTTTTAAAAATAATGGATATAAAAAAATAAAAAAACAATGTAATAAGAATATTATAGTCGCAAAAGATGGAGTATTTTGTAGGCATGCAAGGTTTCAAGAAACCGGGTAATAATTATGTGCTCAAGGAATTTGCTATTTTGCTGCTTAACACTGACGATAAGGAAGCACAAATAATTATTTTTAAAGTACTCTTTACCTAGGAAAAATTACCACAAAAGTTACGACATGAAAATTTATGTCTTGAACTTTGCTATCACAGACTAACCTGGGGCTCAGGAAAAGTTGAGTATACGGAGATAGGAAAAATTTTGTGAGAGAATCTTGAAAATGCTGCAAAGATACATGTTGTTAGAGATTTAACAAAAGTCGCTAAAAAGATTAGGTTTCAAGGTCACTGATATGACAGACTATCAACCGCTTAACCTTCCAAGATTGGTTATTACTTACACACATTACAACGGAGCCTACAAATCCATGTATGCTCTTTAAAATGTGAAGCGAATGAAAAAATTGTATTTCAATATGAAATAGTTTGATAACAACAATGATGTAGAGCAGTAAGAATGCATTGTATTGTATTGTATTTTAAGAATAAGATTTTTAACAAAATCATTTTGTAAATCACGTACATTTTTTTAATATAAACTGATTTACAAAAATAAAACAAAAACATGTTCAACAATTATTGTCTTACCACATTACATCCTACATTATTGTACAACGCTTTCGCTAAAACAAAAAGTTTTTTTTTGCATATAAGTACCTTGTGCTCGAGCTGCACACGATTTCGCACATTTAAATGTCATACCAATGAAATGCTTAACCAACTAAGCTATTGAGAACTTGCATAATACAGAGCACGAATAAGGTGTACACTCCACAATAACGGCATGTTCATAGGCACATTTTTTTAACGCTAAGCTACGTTGCTATCTGTATAATATTTAAGATTGTGAATATACTATTTTAACCTTATGTAAGCATGCGTATATGCTCGCGCGTCGTGCATGTGTAAATGCAATCGTGTGCATGAGAGATCATACATATTTACATACAACATAGAACACTTGGACTCTAATAGCTGGAGGAAAAAAAAAGAGCACTTTGCGGGGTAATATATACATACATGGGACGTTCTTTTACAAACCGAACAGATTTGGACAAAAATTGACGGAACCATTTTAAATTTAACTGAAACTTTTTTTACGGGTTCTATATCGGAAAAAAAGAAACGTGTTGGAGGATTTTTTTTTATTTATGATATTTTGAAAAATAAACAAGATCGAAAATTCGTGAATTTGATGATTTATCGATAATAGCCTATTTTTCAAAAATTCGTAACCCTGGTTTTATTTAAGCTAANTTTCAAAAATTCATAACTCTGGTTCTATTTAAGCTAAGAAATTCATTTTTTTTTATTTGTAGGTCAAATGACAAGCTTTAAAAAAAGTACTTACAAAACAAAGTGTCAAAAAATTCAAACTGTTATTGACAATTTAAATGTTTGAATCGGTTTTTAGCAGTGGTGCCACCCATGAATCAACTTTTTACTATTTTCATCGTATTCTGCGTCAAATCTTTTATCGAAAACGCTTTTAAAAACTATAGAGAAGTTATTTTTACTGTGAGAAAAAAGTTAATTAGTTTGGCTCAGTACGTCAGATCGACACGTGGGTCACATTTTACGGCTCATATTCTTGTTTTATACTGTTTATATCCTGAATACCAATAATTGTTTCATTTTTTTAAATTGAAAAACATATTCTATTAGCCAAGAAAATGGAAAAAAAAGAAAAAATACATAAATGAAAATGAATACATGAATAACGACAAAATATTTTGAATCAAATAGTATAAAATTTTAATGTTAAATATTAATTTGAGCAATGAATGTATTATTTTATGTTTTATGAAGATTTTGAATTTCCCACGCATTTGGTAAATACTGTTAATCGCTTCGGCAGCACTGACAGGGATTCAATTTTAAGGAGCAGGGATAGTAGAAGGAAGAAGCAGTAGACTATTATTATGTAAATCAGCTGTGCAGTGACCGTTTGTCGCTTACGCATTCAGTGCTCCAGGTGCTTCTTAATAGTTTCTTTCTAACATTTTGAATTTTACAGCTTTCAACAGTTTGCACTATCTTGTTCTTTCTCCATTAGTGAAAGTGGCCTTTCGTTGTTCAAGTACAGCAAGAAATTAAAGGCAAATTGTAGATGAAAACATACAGCAATGCCTAAAACAGTGTTGAAAAATCATCATCTATAAACGCTCGTACTAATGTATGTTTTAATCCATTTAAAAAAATTAATCATCTAAAAAAAGTGTGTCGAATTTGTGAAAAGTAAACGAAAGCCAACTTCGAACCATCAATTTGTCAATTACTGCTGAGACACTGCAACAAAGGATTTGCGATTCGTATCGTCTGCGTATCAAAAATATAAAAGAAGAAAAAAATGACGACATTGGAAATTATCAAGTCAAAATGGTATGTATCAGTGCATCAATGTTGAACGTAACTGTATTATGAAATTAAAAATTGTTACTGGAATCTAACTTTTACGTATAGCTTCAAACAGTGTAGTATGCCCTTAATTCTTTTAAGCCGTTAACTTCTTCTAGTCGATAAAATCAATTTCTTGGAAAATTATTATGTTTCAAATTGAATGTTAAAATTAAATTACTAAATATCTTCCTACTGTATTTCAATTTAATGGAAATTATTATACTTCCGCTATTTTGAATAATATAAATAAAAACTTTTTGTACTATTTATAGCAGAAAAACAAGGAAGCATTAAGCAGTGAAGAATCGGACAATAAAAGTGGAGGTGGATCTACCGCTGGGGCGACTAGAGAAAATACAGCGTTACTTAACGATCGTATTTAATACTTGAATAGAGGATTAACTGCCTTAGGATCCTGACCGCTTAAAAAAAAAAAACATTAACGCAAAAAAGGTACTCCGAAGAAAAAACTAAGAAAATTACAGAAATAATTAAGAAAAAAGTGTTTAACGGGACAGACGATGGTCCAGATGATCTTGATGGTGAGGATGATGACATTACAATTTTAAGAACTTTACAAAGTTTTAATACTTCGCAAGACCAAATTAACAAAATAAAGAGTATAACCATTTTCAGATATTAGTCTTACAACAAAATATTGATTAATTTCCCAACAGCAACTCGTCACATTGAATCTGTGGCAAAAGCGATTGCTAAAGAAAAAGGTATTTTAAGTGATACAAACCCTAAATATCATCTGTCTTTAGAAGCAGATGTTGTTAGTGCTATAGTCACGTTTTATCAGTCTGATGATTATACTCAACTGATAGATTATGTTTCTATTAAAGTAGGTGAAACGCGAATTTACATGCAAAAAAAGACTAATCTTAAGTAACTTAAAAGAATTATATGATAATTTCAAAATTAAACATCCAACAGTTAAATGTAGTTTCTTAAAGTTTGCTAGTTTGCGTCCCAAACATTGCGTGTTAGCTGGAGCTTCTAGTTAGTGAATGCGTTTTATAATAATGTAGGATGTGAAGTGGTACGATAATGAATTTTTTAGTTTAAATAGAAGCGGAGTTATAAATTTTTGAAAAATAGTCTATTATCGACAAATCATAAAGTTCACAAACTTTTGATCTTGTTGATTTTTTTCAAGTATCGAAAAAAAAAAAAATCCTCTTACACGTTTTTTTTTTTCGATATAGAACCCGTGAAAAAGTTTTAGTTAAATCTAAAATTTGTTGGTCAGAAAAGTGTTCGGTTCGTAAAAGAACGTCCCATACACATGTATAACGCGTGGGCCCCATTTTACAGCCCAAGGCTTACCGCATAACTGGTGTAGTATTCAACTATCTTCACTACTATGCTGGAAGTGTTAAAAAAAGAGAGAGAGAAAGATAGATAACGCATGGACCCTTGCCTAATAGCAGAAAGAGAAATAAGGAACAAGATCTCAGTGGATCAATATACAAAGTGACATGTTTAGGTTGGACAGCCTATTGTAAGTTGAGTAAGCAATAATACCATGGCAAAAATGTCACTTTAGAGTAATTTGAGGATGCTCTTTTTCATGAAATTAATAATAATAATGTGGGGATCCCAGTTATAAAAATAATTAAAAAATTATTTTCACGAATATTAATCAAACAGTGAATTGGTTATGTTTTTCGTGTTTTTCGTTGAATTTTAACGTGGGATACACTTTATCATAACTATATAAGTGACTTTGCTTTTGCAAGGAATTAATTTAAAAAACCCATAATGCCTCAAAGATTAAGTCATAATGACAGACCAGCTGCAGTCGTACCATAACTAAATCATCGATCAATAAGGTAAGCCGTACCTACGCCGTATTTCGTCATGCTTGGTAATACGGTAGTGCCGTCTAATAGGATGCAGTAGTTTACATTTACAAGTTTTAGAGTTCATCTTAAAGCAAAATGTAATGAAAATAATTTCCTAAAGTTTTTCGTGTAATAAATAATACTCAAGCAGCGCTGAGGGCCGACATTTTAAGAGGCTCCAANTACAAGCCATTGCTATAATGCTAGTAAAGGTAATATTAAAGCAAAAATATACTGTAATAATATTTTTTAAGAAATCCAATAACACTATTTGTCCTTATTTTTAATTGATATCTATCCATGTATTTATTAGGGCACTGTTCCGTTCAGGGGTTGGTTCAGAACATCCGACTTCCTACTCCCAAGTGCACGCCTCTCCTTATACTTCGACTCCCGGTTTTTCATGGCCATGTTGGATTTTTTTTATAAATAACTGGTATTGTCAACATACTATTATGTTTAGTCTTTTCATAATTTTGAGAAAATTAATTTTCATTTTCGTTCATTTTCTGCATTTTCTATTTTTCGATGAAGCATGCAAACGCCGCACCAGACAGATTCAAGATGCACTAATTTTTTTTTTTTGTTTTGCAAGAAAGTCGGCACGTGTGAAATCGCGTACGAGTATACCAAAATCAACAATTATTTAATATTACTTATGTATTCTAAAGCTAACGATTGAATTACAACTTAATCATAATCGAATTTACTTAGTTATGTAAATCATTTAGACAATTGATAGTTTGCAATGAGTGTATGGAAATAGTAAGCTCATTTTTTATACAAATCAGTTAATTAATCCACATTGCACCCTTTAGGAGATATAGTAGTTACTCAAGCAATAGTTATCTCTTCCCGACGGTTTGCAAAGCAACGCCCAAAAGACCGTTGGGACGATCCTGGACAAGTGCACGTAAGTGGAAGATGCTTTATTATCTACCAAGAGCACAGTGTCCTCTCAAAAACGCCTAACAAATGTTAAATAATAAACGCACGAAGGTAAAATAATAAACGCCCATCAAACACCAGTTGCTGCAACCTTAAGCTCACTTTGCGCTCTAGGGCGTAATAGTATATTCCGTACTAAGGGCGCAAAACACAAAATTCGCGAACGAAGGGCAGAGTTTTTGTTTGTTTGTGACCGACATGCAAACGACATTTTTCGTCTCAAGCGCAAAGTACTTTTTATATATGTACGATCGATAATGAAATTTTGGGTGTAAGAAATACAAACAGAGATGACATCGTGGGCGAGCCAAAATACAAACTGGGGACTAATCTTGGCTAAACAGAAGTAGTAATAAAAATTAAATCTTGGCCGTGCCGTGACACGAACAATGGTCATAGTATGGCCGAGCCAAGATACGAACAGTGGTCAAACCTTGGCTGACTCAAGATACGAATAGTGGGGAAATTTTGGTTAGGCCAAAATACAAACTGTGGTGAAATCATGGTCAAACCGAAAGACGGGCAGTGATCTAATTTTAGCTAAACAAAAGTATTAAAAGAAGTAACATCTTGGCCGAGCCATAATACAAAAAATGGTCATACTGCGGCCGAGCCAAGATTTGAACGGTGGTCAAATCTTGGCCGAGCCAAGATAAGATCGATAGTGAAATTTTTGGTGTATCAAATACAAACAGATATAAAATTGTGGCTGAACCAAAATACTGTCGACGGTCAAATCTTGGCCGAGCCAAAATACGGTCGATGGTCAAATCTTAGCCAAGCCCAGATACATACAGTCGTCAAATCTTGGCTGAGCCAAGATAAGATCGATGATAAAATCTTTAATGTACAAATCGAACTTAATCCTAATCCTAACACATATAAAATTTTCGGCCGAGCCAAGATATGAACAAAGGTCAAATCTTTGACGAGCCAAGAGACGATCGATGGTGGAATCTTTGGTGTGCCAAATACAAATAGAGATGAAATCGTGGCCGAGCCAAGATACGAACAGAGGTCAAATCTTGGCCGAGCCAAAATACAAGAAGTTGTCTAATAATGGATGAGTCAAGATACTAACAGTGGTTAGATTATGTGTGAGTTAAAATATAAAGAGTGAAGTTTTTGCTCGTGTGGCTTATGCGATTACGTTAAGCAATCAATTAAGGCGGGCATAAGTGGTCAATAGGTTTGTGGTTTTTACCACTATCCAGCTATCATGACTTTAAAAAATTATACGCTACGCACTTTTAGTAACCATCATCCGACAATAAACTAGCATTGTAGTTGATTGAGTTATAATTTAATCGTTAGCTTTAGAATACATAAGTCATATTGAATAATTGTTGATTTTGGTATACTCGTACGCGATTTCATACGTGCCGACTTTCTAGCAAAAAAAAAAAAATTAGTGCATCTTGAATCTGTCTGGTGCGGCGTTTGCATGCTTCATCGAAAAATAGAAAATGCTGAAAATGAACGAAAATGAAAATTAATTTTCTTAAAATTATGAAAAAACTAAACATAATAGTATGTTGACAATACCAGTTATTTATAAAAAAAATCCAACATGGCCATGAAAAACCGGGAGTCGAAGTATAAGGAGAGGCGTAGACTTGGGAGTAGGAAGTCGAAGGTTCTGAACCCACCCCTGAACGGAACTGTGCCCTGCGAAACACATGGATAGATATCAATTAAAAATAAGGACAAATAGTGTTATTGGATTGCTTAAAAAATATCATTACAGTATATTTTTGCTTTAATATTACCTTTACTAGCATTATACCAATGGCTTGTATTATTACTATTATTATTATTATTATTATTATTAATATTATTATTATTATAGAATTATTAATAATAGGGGGTACTTTGGCATAGTCTCTCATTTATGTAGCAGCTATTAAAGCCTCTTAAAATGTCGGCCCTCAGCGCTGCTTAAGTATTATTTATTATACGAAAAACTTTAGGAAATTATTTTCATGACATTTTGCTTTAAGATAAACTCTACAACTAGTAAATGTAAACTACTGCACCCTATTAGACGGCACTACCGTATTACCAAGCATGACGAAATACGGCGTAGGTACGGCTTACCTTATTGATCGATGATTTGGTTATGTTACGACTGCAGCTGGTCTGTCATTATGACTCAATCTTTGGGGCATTATGGGTTTTTCAAATTAATTCCTTGTAAAAGCAAAGTCACTTATATAGTTATGATAAAGTGTATCCCACGTTAAAATTCAACGAAAAACACGAAAAACATAACCAATTCACTGTTTGATTAATATTCGTGAAAATAATTTTTTAATTATTTTTATAACTGGGATCCCCACATTATTATTATTAATTTCATGAAAAAGAGCATCCTCAAATTACTTTAAAGTGTCATTTTTGCCATGGTATTATTGCTTACTCAACTTACAATAGGCTATCCAACTTTAACATGTTACTTTGTATGTGTATATATATATATATATATATATATATACGTTCTTTATCATATAAATAGATGACACTCTCAAAGACTTGTATAAAGAGAGAGACAGAGTTTGAACCCATATGCTCGCGCGAGAGCTGATGCATGTGTTTATGCGTTTGTATACGCAATCTTGTAAGCTTGTGTTTGCATATTAGCCCATACACTACACTATTATATAAAATAGAATACGGAAGAATGCGTAGAGAGTTAGAAAAATGATGCTAGAGTGAGCTTTCTATATCGTCCTATAGCTCCCCCATCCACTACTGTAAATTGCTTGCAAGGTATCTCATGCAATAGGACGATCACATTTCCCCATCTACGAATGTAAGGTAAAGGCCAGAAGAGGGAGCTCATGCACGCAGTGTCCCCATCCACAAATTTTACATTTGAGCGAGAGAAAAATAACTTGTTTACGTGGTTTCCCCCTAGACCTTGTCCTGAAGCCCTTGATGAACAGCACGAGCTGTCTAAGGTAAAAGCAAGAAAAGAGAGCTCATGCACGCAGTGTCCCCATCCACGAATCCCTCCCCCCTCCACCACCATCACCACGTTTAAAAGCACTTGTACAAGAGCACAAGCTCTTCCTTTCCCCTTTCTTCTACCACCTTAGGGGAGTTGAGTCCAGAACTTGCATAGCTTATCTACTAAAATTTATTCCAAAGCAGAATTTTTTTTAAAATATCGGAAAAACAGTTTGAAGTTTTAAAACCCTGAAACAGTTGTGTATTTGACAATTAATAGAAATAAGATAAACTGTTTTTTTTACTTTTTTGCTTATATCTCTTGCAAGGTTTTACTTATAAGTATACGTCACAATCGTTATACACATACATATTGTAGCGCTTTTACTTTTGTTGATTTTTGGAAAGGTGATCTTTGGGGGAAAACAGTTCAGGCGGCTCGATGCAGTATCTGTTTATAATACTTTTGCGCAATATATTTTCCAGGGGAAGAGTCGCAAGGTCCGATTTTCGGAGGTAGCGAGGTGATGAGTCGGATCAAGTCAAAGGGGAGAGCAGTCTTTTTTTGAGTTCAACAAGGGAACAGGAGGCTTTTCCCGGTGACCTGAGGAGCCTTGGGACTCTTTGCGACATTGGACCTCGTTGTTTCAAGAGTGTGAGTAGACATCCCGTCTGAGCCACGAAGCTATTCAACTCGTTTCCGAATTAATTAGTTGTCTAATATATCAGCTGAGTGGTGGCCCCAGTGACAGCTGAGTGGTGTAGACGGTGTTCTCCTTTTTTATATACGTACTCGTTAAATCTGTGTTTTGATTCTTCTCCCTGAATCTGGGACCATTGCATTTCCGGGCGGGTAAATCTTTGATTTCCTTTTTGCGTCGAGCCTCTGTGTACTTTTTTTTTTCGTAAATCTGATAGCGTAATTTCAAATCGGATTATTTTAAGTGATATAAAGTCAACTCGTGATTAATAACCACAGTGTTAAAAACCGAAACATAAATCTTTACTTTTATTTTCAATTATAAATGAGTGTTAAAAAGAATTAAAGTGTTAAAAATAGTTAACCCGTATTAGTCAAAAATCCGATTCTTGAATTGTAAGGTAATAGGCGCGCGTTCTTTCCCTCGAAGCATTTGCTACACGATACGTAGCGCGACCTGTATAATTCTCCGAATTTCGTCTCTCGAGTATGTTAGTGAGGAGAAGTGTATTCGATTGACTGCGCCGAATAGGATAAACTTTATTTGTAAGTGGGCTCGATAGCTGATGAGTCTATCTTTATTCTTTTGTTTGTAAACTTTCCAAGTATAATAAATCAAGCCTCTATTTCTTTAATTATGCCTCGTGAAATATACGTTTTGATCTTATCACGTCCTTGTCCTTAGGTAATCCAATAGAAATAAATTTTAAAATTAATTAAGGGATTTCGGAGCCGACTATTACACCGTGAGAAACGGTACGTCTAAGCGATCCACGTTGGCCCCACCAAAAGTCCTCGTGAAAAAGACTTTTTGGCTTTTATTGTTGTTAAACATATTTTACAATTACCAATTTTTTTTAAGGTCAAACTTGCTACAGATAAGATACTCGTATGAATCCTCTGTTTATTTTTTATAAATTTTTTATAACATATTATTTGAAAAAAATGCAAAAAAATTTGTGATCTAAAATCTTTGAGTGGTTTGAAACGAAATTCGCTTAACATATTCCGATATCACTCTGAGAATAAATAGTTATTATTATTAATT